>CM060990.1:462985320-463307820 GCA_030765065.1 Deroplatys truncata | reverse complement strand
TATTATTATTATTATTATTATGATTATTAAACAATCCACGAAGCGCTATAGCTTGCGGTGCGAAGGACTCCTGTTCGATTCCTGGTACCGGCATGGGGTTTTTTTCCCTGCTGTGAGGCCTGATAAGGGATTCACGCAGGTCCTTGGGAGTAATTGAGGAGCCAGTCTACGGAAATTTTGGCTGCTGAGGTCCTGGAAATCCGCATATAGTAAGCGGCATGTTGAAAGCATACTGCTTTATTGGCCACAAGTGCCCCTATTACTACTGCCAAGGGTGTCCTGGGTATATATGCAGGTGCTCGAAGAGAGCCAGAATTTGCAGCTGCCGTGCTGTTGTAACGTTATCCGCAACTGGCCGAAGCGAGCATTTATTTATTAATACAACTATTACTACTGCGATGGATGTGTGCATGTTGCGGTAATTGTGCTGTTCCTGGCATCTCAACATCGCACACCAAAAATGTGAATAAATTATTTTCGTCTTCATTTTCCCTTTAAATGGAAAAGTTTAGGTTATTTTTATTTTCTCAGAAATGCGCTAACGTTTTTTGAATAATGCACTACATGTTTAAGATATTTAAATGGCAAATAAAATGCAAATGTTGAATGTGAAGAATTAATTTTTTTCGCCATTATTTTCATGTCCGAGCAACATTTTTTTAAATTAAGCTGGAGCCCGTGCAGATCTCTAAAGTCTCAGCACAGCACCAAGCATAAAAATGTATATCCCGATATAATATATAAATGTCAAATATCTTAAAATGTTACTAGCAATAATGGTTTCGTTATATTCACTTTATTTGTTTGAATTTTCCCACCTAGGAGGCCTATACCTGGGTATATTAAGGTCGTTCTTTTATATCTTACACCTCATAAAAAACATACCTAATACCATCACTATCACATAGGTATCGGCCAGCAATTTAAACAGGCTGGAAAATGTGCACTACCGTATGTTATCTAATGCAGAGTCAGCGAGCTCGAATACGTGTGATGTATCATAGTCGTGTGAAGTAACACTTTTCGGCGATTCCTAGGCAAGGAATTCGGAGGGAAGAGAACGGGCTTTGAGTCCTAGTCCATCCTAGCAATAGCTTCACCATTCCGCTTGCCTCACCTGTCCTATATTGATTTTCGAGCTGGAAGCAAGAAGACATTTGCTTTCTTAGTCATGGAATAATTAGAAGGCTGATATTGGCCTCATCTAAACATTTTCGGCGTGTATTTATCTGGATTAATGGAGAGTAAATAGAGAAGTAAGCATTTATATAAAAATTGCAGAATAAACATTAAAATATATGGAATGCGTAAACAAATTCATGTGAAGTTTACAGGTAGATTGCTTTTTTCAGCTAGCCAGCCACCACCGGCTACAGACAGGTTTCTGCAGCAATGCGCATTATCGTCATCGAAATAAGCACCCGAATTGATTTATCGTACCAAAGTGGAAACAAAATAAGGGAGAGTGTGTATTCCTGTTTAAATTTGCATTTAGGATACTCTAATTCCTGTTGTGTTCGCACATTTAAGGAAACATTCTGTGAAGACAGTGGTAACAAAATAGCTTCCTGCTACGTGTTACAGCTTTCGGTGAGTTTGTAATACTCGTACCATTGCCGAACCATGCATTATTATTTCTGGCGCTCGTTGTAGCATTTGGATCCTTGCAGTTTCCACCCGCTTAAGGAAATAAACTTATTATTCGTATTACTCATTCCCGTGCTGGAATAAAATTGCTTTCAACCAACGAACATCAAACATAATATGTGTTAATAATACATGCACTACTAAGAAAAAAGTTTGAACGTCAAAAACACTTTTAATTTAAGAGAATTTAACCATAGTTTTACACAGACTAAAGCGATCGAACCGACGGTATCGCTGCTGGAACATGTGGGAGAGAAGTATTAACCGTGCCTCTTGGGCACACTTGCGTACAATAAATCTGGCCCATATAGACTGGGACGATTTTGGTTGGTAATGAAATATGGAACTCCGCCCTCTGGAAACTGATAGACTAGTTTAGCCACTAACCATAAACGAGATTTGTCTAACCACCGAACAAATATGTTTACAAAAATTTCATGTGTTATGACGGTGATGGGAGAAATTTGTTTGCTGCATTCTTGAAGCTGTATACTTTGATTTTTTTTCCGCATGCTTGGATACAAAATGAATTGCTTTGTAGGCTTTCATTTGTGTAAGTTCTTAGTTTTCAGAAATTACGAATTAGCATAACTGAAAATGAAACGTATCATAAACCTTGTTAGTGAAGTCATTGCAGTTTTTTATTCAAGCAGTAATAAATATTTATTCCTGGGTAGAGGTATGTCTTTATTTTCTCAATATTTCGATCACAAAAATATAAAGAATATATATAGCGTATCAGAATTCAGATATCTTATTTTTTCTGCACACGTTTTACTTTTTATACAAAAACTTACACATTTCCCAATAAATTCCTTGTTTTGTCTTTATTCCTTATTGTTTTCAAAATATAGAGTAGAAACTTCTGACATGCAGAATGCAATTTGTAGGTTTCATGTAGTTTGTTTAGATTAAAAAAGGAAAAACTGCTTTAAAGTTTTGCATCTATTTTAAGTAGTAAATAAGTACAGCTTTTAAATCTACTATTATAAAGAGAGAAAGTGTGTATACTATATGGGGAATGATATCTCGGAAACCGCCCAACCACTCTTAATAATTCTTTCACCGTTGAAAAGTACTGTTCTACCGGGCGGACATAGACTGGAAAATATTTCAAAAAAAAAAATTTAAAACTGGGCGGGGAATGTAGGGCGTTTTGATATTCATGTTACCCAATTTATTCCCGTTTCATTGAATATAAATATCAGAGTATACTTTTGTCACTTATTGCGAACATGTTATTTCAGGCACAAAAGGTAAATGGCGAGGCTTAATAGATTTTAAAATTAAGTTATTCGAACAGGAAGAGTTGTAGACTTTGTTCATATCACCAAGTTTCCCCCTGGCTTCGCATAATTTTGTTATCAAGGTGTATTTTTGTTATGATTTTGGCAAAACTTAGTACACTTCGATTTTATGACGTGGCAAAAATGATAAATTATTCTACAATTTTAAATAGATTCCACTACCCTGATTTCCAATCCATATTTTCAACCTCTAACATACAAATCAACAATCTTTGGCCTACCTAGACAAAACTTTGTACACTTATTCTATAGGACCCAACGAAAATTACAGCCTTACAGCTGTCAGAAACTACCCTTTATGTATAAATCTGAGTTGTTAAATCCATCTAGTCAAAGCGTTGTATGATTACGCTATAGGACCTAGCGAGAATCATAGGTTACTTTACAATTTTTGAAAACTACCTAACACCTGTTTTAATCATATAATACACCGAAATTTTTAAAACTGCCGTTAACCTCAACCCTTATAGACAAAACTATACTGCTTGGCCAATCAGGCACAAATCTCTACACTTGAGCTCTAGTACATGGCGAAAATTACAGGATACCTTACAATTTAAAAAGACTTTCCCTACTCATATTTCAGCCCTTTATATAAGTGCACATTTTCACACTTTGGTTAAGAATGAAGACTGTAGGACACTCACAACTTTAAGAAACCAAAACCACCTCTTAACTCATCTTCAACTCCTTACTAACAAAGTATCCGTGTAATGCCTGGTAAGATAGCTAGTATAACATAATTAGGGCAATTTTCAGATCTAAAATGTATTTTGATGTGGCTAGGATGCATTTCAATACTTTTTTGATTAAATATGCCAACTCTTCCTATATGCACCCGGACGGAAAATCACTCAACTTAACTACATCTTTTATTTTTCCCCTCATAAACTCCATTTCTTTCATTCGTGGACTTTAGTACGTATAGTCATCTAGGCCTCATAGCAAGCAACTCAAAGGATATTTTGGTCGTTATTCCCTTCATTATAGGACCTGATCGGTATCCTTAGATCTCCATAAACGAATTATAACATAATATTTCATTGGAACACCTTTCTCATCTCTTAGCTATACATTTCTATATCGCATGTGTTTTTCCACACATAAATTAAACGTTTTTCTGTTCACTGAACTAAAAGTTTGGCCTACAGAAGGAATTTTATTATTTAATTTTAAAATGTTATACATGAAATAGTACAATTTGAAGGGGCTCATTTTCTCAACTTTGAAAACACCAACAATGTTTAAGTTTAATATATGATTTGTAAACTTATAGCATCTCTCTGAAACGTTATTGTTAGCAGCCAACACTCCAAACAACACACGTTACTAAAAGTGTGTTCAAATAAAAATATGGTCAATAATCTTTTACTCTTGAAATGTTCTAAAGGAATGGACATTTAAAAATATTGCCTTATTTAAACTATTTGGGTAGAAAATATTCCAAACCTAAATTTTTCGTTATTAATAGTGGTTTGAGAAAAATGCAAAACTTTCGAAAGCAAGTAAAAATATATTTCAACTAATTCTGGAATTAAGTAAACATATGTTAAAATATTCATGTTTAAAAAGTTAAAATACCGAGTTTCAAAATTGATTAGTTGCATTATTAATTTTCATAAATCAAGTTTTGAATCATTTGGAGTTTAACATTTTTTATTGCATGACGAAAAAGCATGTCTTGATTTGAAAGCACAAATAAACTTTCTTCGTAACAAATTACTTAGCAAGTCTGCATATGATCTCAAATGTTGCCTTAAAGACAACAAACATATATGTTATTTATCTCTCTCATCATCGTTCAGCATTCTCTTTCTGTATTATGAAGACCTACCACTTAATTTCTTCGATTATCTATAAAGCTTCTTCAAATTGTTGTTTTTTTAAATAATTTTCTGACGTTTTTCTGTTTCTCTTTTTAAATATTCTGTGTCATAGTTGATATTTCCCCAATTCCGAGAAAGCTCAACAAGTAATATCTCCTTTGCGCTCTTGATCAGAACCACACAATGCTGTGTTTCATAGATTAACTAGTTTTGGTTTTCCATGGTGTGTAGCTTTTGTTACTGAAACTTCGAAATTGAATTTCGTTTATAGTTATTAATGCGACTTTGTGTAATTGTTGACTACATACCTACACATTAAATAATTTTCTTATCACACAAACAAATTCACTTTTCGCGCTTCTGAGAATATTTCTTTACTGCTGATGACACTCTTTCTGCGCAGTTTTTCTACCCTTCTGTACCCTCCCGAATAAAATTATTATCATTTTATACACCGACAATAAATCAGTATTAAGCAGTATAATAAGCAGAATCCTAAATATTAACATTTACTTATTGTTCATCCTTCAAAGTTTCTTATTTATAAATATCTTTCATTCTTTTTCTTGAACTCTCTGAAACCTTACTTATAAACGCCTCCATTTTCCCTTCAAAATCAAATAGTTGAAACAACACTGACTGAATGTAATCATTAATGTATGTTTTCCTACAATTCACAAAACAACATGCATTTGACTTATTCAAACCCAGGTATGTTAAAACCCTTAGCAAAAATGATGACCTAATCTCGGGCCAGTCAAGTTTTGAGCGAAATGCGCATTGAACTTGCACGTCAATAACTGAACGTGTTGTATTTTGAACAAAAAAGGTGTAAAATAGTTATTCAATTACGGTATGATTCAAACTGTAAATACAGTAAGAACAAGTATTCACATAGAATCATATTTCAGGTACGTTTGCGACATGTAACTTCTGGTGTTTATTGGTAATTTAAGGAAGCAATCTCAAAAATCCTGTATTTTTTTAGTCTTCTCATACAACCTACTCAAATTTGAATCGATTTTCAAACAACTAACTTCCATGAACATTCGCTTATCATTTTAATATTATTTATTTAGCACCTTCATTTGTTTTCTCATCATTTAAAAAATATCAACATAACCGATATGATTTCGTTTCATTGTACAGATCAGTGCGCAGTTTGTATTTGCAAACCTATCTACATGTGTAGGGTTTTACGCTTACATTGTGTGATAGGATGTTTGAAAATCTGTGAAGTTCTCCAAGGCATTAGTATTCTTGTTATCTGGAAAGCACCTTAAGGGGTACCCAGGAAATCATGGCATATCTGGGCGTATGCAGATGGGCCCCAAAAAAGTCTGAATTCTTGGGAATTAATTTAAAATTCCTCAACCAATTGCCCTTGATTAAAATACGTTTATCCCATTTAAGGCTAAAATTTACAATAAAATAATATAACTTCCGTAAATAATAGAACCCATGTGGTCTTCCACATGGAATGCCCATGTACAAACCATATCACCACGAAGTACTGGCTAAGTAGTCCATCCGTAAATGTGCTCATCATGTTTCGTCTACTGCACTGAATTACATCGTGGCTGTATTCCACTTCTAATGACAGCAGAAATTAAACAAAAGGGCATATTTATTTCCTCCCGGAATGTCCAGTTAATTATAATTGGGGTAATTCTAGCTAGCTAGAAAAGCTAGCCTTAGACTAGATTCGGAAACTTTCGGCTGTAACCTCAATTTGAAAGCTTTCGGCTATGGAATTGATAAATTATGCCAGATTTTCTGGAGGCTCTTCATTTAAACCACCCTTAAATTTTAACGAATTCCAACCAAATTGGAAGTGTGACGATAGATTTGCTGATCTGGGGGATTGCCGGATATTGCTCAAATTTAAACAAGCTAGATAATTATATTTTAACAATTGGAATGTAGATGTTATTTGCCACTGTCAGTCTTTTATAAGGAATGTAAGTAGTTTATACCTCCCATGCCATGTTCTCTTTGTTTTCTATGTGCATAATGTTTTTTACTAATATTGAAGAGGGATTATTAGCTAACGGGCTTAAGAATATTATATTTATTGTCTACTTATTTCATTTTAGTTTTGAACCATCACTTGGTCTTACAGTGCTAAGTGTATGCTAGAGCTTTTAAACTATTTTCATCATAGTTATATTTTCCAAAATGTTATTGCATTATTTGTTGTATTACTTTTCTTTCTATTTTCCTTTGTGTTGTTTGTATTTCTGGTAGTGTGTAAGAGAATTCCGGATGACCTTATATGTAATCTCTATTCCGTGCTTGCAGCGCTTGGCGAGTTTTTTCATGCATACGGACGGACACATTGATGAACCGACGCTAATCGGTGTTCCGCAATAGGAACGCACCTAATAATCACAGCTTGTTAAAATTGAGAGCACGGACGTACAGAACTTAGTAAAAAAGATAGTTCGAATCATAGTGCAACTCAATTTAGCCAAATGTAGAAATTTCAGGTTTTTAATGTATATTTATTTGCATAACTCAACTGAGCTCAAACCACCGACAGACTTGTGATATTCCTGTAAAAACGTGTTTTTAATATCGTTATTTTTGTGGAAGAATGCATGTTTTCAATGTTTCTTCAGAAGACATGCACTGCGTTTGCAGAATCAGAGATATTGAATTCATGTAGGTGTATAGGTCACACACACACACACACACACACACACACACACACACTCTCTCTCTCTCTCTCACACACACACTCTCCCTCACACTCACACACACTCTCTCTCACACTCACACACACGCTCTCTCACTCTCGAACACACACTCTCTCTCTCTCTCATTCGCACACACACACTCTCTTTCTCACACACACTTGCACACCGTCTTTCTCATACCCACTCTCACACTCATATACACACTCTCTCTCTCACTCACACACGCACACGCACACACACACACACACTTAAAATTGAAATGGGGTTTTTTGAACGTATGTTTTTGTAAGTAATAGGTACGTTTTGTTGAGTCGTGAACACACGTTTACAACGTGATTGCGGAATATTCTAGAAGTTACGTACAATAAACACAGTCCAGGCTGAAGCAGGTTTCTTATTGCTTTTTAAATAAAACCCAGTTTTGCTGGCTATATTTTTCTTCTTTTTAATGATTTACGACTTCCGCCCTTTATCAAGTCAGTTGCTAAGTTATTTGTGTGCGGCCGGTCTGTCTTGTGTTCTAAACACTTGCTTATTTACCTTGAGCCACCCGTCCGTGGGTTGGACGCAGAAAGAAGAGGCTGTTAGTGTTTTGGAACAATTTCAAAAATCTGCGAAAAGTTGTGTATTTAAATGATTGTATGTGTGTGTATACATGTAGGCGACAGCTGTTACAAGTCAGCGCTAACAGGAGGTAGGCCAGTGTGAACGGAGGTAGAATGGGCAATTGGAGGGGCAGAGAGAAAGAGAAACACACATACGTCGCAACAAAAACAAAAATACAATCGCAAGCATAAATATAGCTTACAAAGTTATTTGTGGCTCGTCCTTCTAAACTTAAACCTCTACCTCGCTCCAAAGCCATCCTTCTTGATCTTTGTATCTTTCTCGGTCACCGAGAGTTAAGAAATCATTAACGTTGTTACTGTCTTGATTCGATATCTGTAGGAAAAAGAAACCTTGATGAATAGCACACGGGGCAGGTTATTCCTGAACACAAACAAGACAGTGTTTGACCTACTAAATGAGTCGCTATTCTCAACGAAGCCGAGTACATACACAGGGTTATTCAAAAAGAAGGATCAGATTTTAAATATTCATTTTTAATGAACGACAATAGATAACAACACATACGACACATCATTGAATAGAGGAAATTTCATAGTTTGAAGCCCCCACCTATTAGTTCCATTCAGTGCCTACAGCGCCGCTGGGTTTGTTTACGACAAAATGGCAACGCCACACGCAAAGTCATTTTGTGTGCTGCAGCATGTTTCATTGCAGCGCGCATTTCGTTGTAAGTTCAACAAAGAGCCACCTCATCATAAAAATTTACAATTAATACAATAAATTCGTAGAAGATGGTTGCGTATGCAAACGGAAAAAACACTGGTCCTCCTTGCATAACAAATGGTGCTAATTTTGAACACATCAAATAAAATTTTGAACTTTCCGCTATTCAGTGATATATCGCATGTGTCACCGTCTATTATTGTTCATTAGAAATAAATATTTAAAGTCTGTTCCTTCTTTTTGAATAACCCCGTATTGTTTCTCGTGGTAACCTACAGTTGAATTCTGAAGGCGTAATCGTCGCATATTTCTTTATCTTCGAGACCTAAAGGACCATCCCTTTAAGTTCTTCATTCACAGAATGCAGTAATTGTTAATGTTGAGCTTCTTTTCAAAATGTATCAAATTGATAATTTAGGTCCGCAGCAGATACCTAGAAGCTTCCAAACTAGTAAGTTAACTATAATGATTTATTGCAAAAATGACCATTCCCATACACACAGGACTAAAATCTAACATACTACAGCCAAAGTAATCAAGTTCCGTTTTACAAAGTTGTCACGAACGTAAGTAGATCTCTAAATATGCAGCCACGGGTATTACAGATTGACTGTGATGATTTAAATATTTTCTTTGGTACAAATAAGAAAAGTTGATTCATAAGCCATGGCAACCATTTTTACTTTCTCTATCACCTACCTATTGTAAGCAGAGGAAGTATTGTATTCCACCCAAATGTCGATATCGACATTTCACCAGAAATACATATTTTGAGGTACACTGAACCTTAATTAAGGAAGCATATACCGAGTGGAATGGCTTAGGTGATTGCATCTGTAACCCGCATTCGGGAGGTCGTGGAATCGATTCCCGTGGCCGACCTTCCTGGCCCATGGGTTTTTTCGGGTTTCGTCAGGTCGCCAAGCGACTGCTGGGAAGGATAATTACATCCCCGAATTTCCTGCCCCTCCATTTCATTCCATTAATCATTTCATTCATCCTTCACCCCGTTTTATCAGTTTCAGGGTTGGAAGTGTCGGCGATGGAGTTTTCGGCGCAACATGACAGGGAAGGAGGATGCTCTCTGTGAACCTTCTGCGTCCCTCGGCTGGTTGCTGGGGTATAAGGACTGCCGCCGGCAGGGGCGTTGGACACCATGTGGGATGGGGCCCCCGGTCTGCTTGTACGTCTGCCGGGGCGTTTATATCTGGAAACATTAAGGACCCTGTTATTGCTGTGCCGTCACTCCGGGTTCCGGCCGCCCGGTGTCTCCCTTCGCCTCATCCCTTCCTCCCGGAGCGTCTCCCCTCGTACGGTACAATGTCCGGACTCCCTGAATCAGTGCCGCAACCCCTCCGCCTCTCATTCCGTTCCATTTCAAGAAAACATATTGAGGGAACGCCTGTTCGTGTGCTTTTTTAAAACAGTACCCACCACATAATTTATATAATAATAATAGTAATAATAATAATAATAATGCTTGTAAAGATTATGGAAGGCATATTTAGGAAATAAGTATAACATAAATTTGGAATATACCATATTGTAAAAACATGCAAGAGGAAAATAAAAGTTCAAAGGAGTTCTCATTTTAGTGAACTTGTTGCTCTTGTTATCGAAGTCCCATTACGGTGTATAACCGATTGGAAATAAGCAAAGTTCAGTGCTCAAGTGAAGTTAGGTGGCAGGTGTTATTGCAGGGACTTATTCGAATTGTAAGCTTTAAGAAACAAATAACCTGTTTGGTTTCCAGAAGATAGATTAGCAAGCAGCTTCTTCTTCTTCTCTTCGGGAGTTTAAGTAAAAATCTACTTCGTCGGGCATTCCGTAAGATTCTCGATGAGCGATATACGCAGCGAAAGTGCCGAGCTGGTTCAGCAGAATAGGAGGCTGTGACAGGTTGGGGAGTAGTGAGGTGAGGGTCTGTTTACCGGGTGCCGAAACGAAAGAAAATTGGTAACTGGGGAATAAACAATACTGAAAGGCAACAGTGGGGTTTTATTTAACCCCTCTAAGAAAGACCTATACTCACAGCTGTGGGAAAAAAGAAAACGCCCTACCGAATACTAAACTCAATGATCGCTCCACAACTTTTACTGGAACCGAGCTACTCCATATTACTCCATTTAAATCTTCACTACCACCCGCACACCACCCACTGTGTGTGTGTGTGTGTGTGTGTCTGTATTTGTGTGAACAGCATAACCCAAAAACGGAAAGTGGGATAAATACCATACTCAATATTTAAACGCAGCATCTACCAACGATGCAATACGAAGGTTTTCAAGAAATTCGCCTTGTCGCAAACCTCCATTTACACGGAAAATATTTCGTTATTTTTTATTTTAAAAACCTTGAGGCGATTTTATGTGCGGAAACAATAGGTTACGTATTATTAATAATTAAGTGGATTATCTATATTTTTTATGTTATCGTGTGAGTAATTACATTAGTTTCATTGCTAGTTTAACATACACTACGTGATCAAAAGTATCCGGACACCTGGCTGAAAATGACGTACAAGTTCGTGGCGCCCTTCATCGGTAATGCTGGAAGTAAATATGGTGTTGGCCCACACTTAGCCTTGATGACAGCGTTCACTCTCACAGTATGCGTCTCAATCAGGTGCTGGAAGGTTTCTTGGGGAATGACAGCCCATTCTTCACGGAGTGCGGAACTGAGGAAAGGTATCGATGTAGGTCGGTGAGGCCTGGCACGAAGTCGGCGTTCCAAAACATCCCAAAGGTTTTCTATAGGATTCAAGTCAGGACTCTGTGCAGGCCAGTCCATTACAGGAATGTTATTGTCTTGTAACCACTCCATCACAGCCCGTGCAGTATGAACAGGTGCTCGATCGTGTTGAAAGATGCAATTGCGATCTCCGAATTGCTCTTCAACAATGGGAAGCAAGAGGGTGCTTAAAATATCAATGTAGGTCTGCGCTGTAATCGTGCCACACAAAACAACAAGGCGTGCAAGCCCCCTCCAGGAAAAACACGACCACACCATAACACCACCACCTCCGAATTTCACTATTGGCACTACACACGCTGGCAGATGACGTTCACCGGGCATTTGCTGTTCCCACACCCTGCCATCGGATCGCCATATTGTGTACCGTGATTCGTCACTCCACACGTTTTGCCACTGTTCAATCGTGTAATGTTGACGCTCCTTACACCAAGCCTGGCGTCGTTTGGCATTTTTCTGCGTGATGTGTGGCTTATGAGCAGCCGCTCGACGATGGAATCCAAGGTTTCTCACCTCACGCCTAACTGTCATAGTACTTGGAGTGGATTCTGCTTCAGTTTGGAATTCCTGTGTGATGGTCTGTATATATGTCTGCCTATTACTCTTTACGACCCTCTTCAAATGTCGGCGGTCTCTATCAGTCAACAGACGAGGTCGGCCTTTACGCGTTTGTGCTATACATGTTCCTTCACGTTTCCACTTCATTATCACATCAGAAACAGTGGATCTAGGGATGTTTAGGAGTGTGGAAATCTCGCGTACAGATTTCTGACACAAGTGACACCCAATCACCTGACCAGTTTCGAAGTCCGTGACTTCCACGGAGCATCCCATTCTGCTGGTTCACGATGTCTAATGACTACTGAGTTCGCGGATAATGAGTACCAGGCAGTAGGTGGCAGCACAATTCACCTAAAATGAAAAACGTATTTTTTGGGGGGTGTCCGGATACCTTTGATCACATAGTGTATTTTAGCAATAATTTTCATACATGATGCAAAGAAATTTTTAACTGGAGTTGGTTTCAGGAACCACAACTGCATCACACACAAAAGCTGAGGAAAGTTTCGAAAAATCACAAAGAAGTTTTGTTCACAGTGCGCGCTATATAGGCATAAGCGGCTACTGTCCGGGAATTACCAAGTTATTTCTCAAGAAGGGGATTCCTCTTTGTGTTAAACCATTTGACTTTCTTAGAAGCCAATAGGGAAGAACTAAATCCCCTCCAGAATTCTTGAATTTGAGAAATCGCGCGATGAACTATCCAATAAGAAAATTCAACGTAAAATACGGACTGACAGACTAGCATACTATATAAGGTGAGGTCTATAAGAAAAACCACGCTGTTCGTTAATTCGCTCACCGAACAAATCTGCGCTACGTAATGTAAACATTCCGCGCCAAATAGAAAAAATAAGAAGTGCAACGATGTAAGACAAGAACTTCGTGTGCGCGACGGAAACTATTGCAAGTCAAGAGTTTGTGTTGATTACGTGACGTAACATTTACTAGCGTCAGAGAAACAATTCCGTTCCGAAATCAGAGCGTGTCGAGTGCTCGAATAAAATAGTATACTGAATGTGTTTATGTGAGGTGAATAATATCCGGCGAACAAAGTTTGTACACTAAATCATGAACCAAAGTCCATTAAGATGGAAAGCGTAAAAGTCTCGCTAGGAGAACATTGTAAGAGGTTATTGTTAACAACTTAAAGATTCTTGCAAAAGTGGTTAAGTAAAAATCATGAATTCAAATCCGTTAGTGTCCTTCATCCTAGCAAGTGTTCTTATGAGGCACACCTTGAGATATCCATCCAGCTTTATGCTCAACAAGATTTCTTACAGCCGACCGCAGCCGTGGACACACAAACTCTATGCAGCAGCGGCAATGGAAGGCACGACCTCGTAACTCGCCGACTCAACGAACATCACAACTTCAACACTTCTCATTTCAGAAGACAACATCCACATAGTGATTTCGTTGGGTTAGGCAAAATTTATGCTGCCTGGTTATTCTTCGACATTTATGCTGCATTACTAATGATAAATAACCATAATTGACAAGAAGGAAACCACCGCATAATAAAATTGGGCCCAACAACGTAGGGCTAGTTAGATAAGATCAGCTCCAATCAAAGCATTGAGGGGAGCGAATAATAAAAAGACGGCAAAAATAACGGACGAAGAGGGACGAGGGACGACGCACAAGAGGAATATCACCAGAGAATATTACGTGAGCACGTAGAGGCAACCAGATCGTCAGGAACAAGTAGAGCTTCAAAGTACGAAGCGGTGGACCAGATCCACAACTACGTGACGCAAACCAACTAGCAGAACTTCGAGACGACGGGGCGATATTCAGCAGGAGGAAGAAGAAACTTCAGGAAGAGAGGAGCAGTAACGATAACTTCAGATATAGCGGTGGTATCAAATATGAACATTCATAAGGTCAGACCAAACCTGTACATTTACGATATAGATTAAGTATATCTTGCATAATATTGGATAAACAGCAGACCAGAGGCGACTATCTGCAAGAAGTAGCAAAATTGATAAGTTAATACTATTCTCAGTATTTTATTAATATTATGTTATACGTCTACCTCTAGCAATATGAATCTCTAGGGAAGTACTCGGAACCGCAGAATGCTTAGTAAGCGTTTTCATTGTTTAACCTCACGCACAACAGTTATGCTTGGCCTTCAGTTCAATACAAACGTCCGAGAGCGGCCATGGGCACGTATTTTAGTACCTTCTGTGGGTAAAGTAATTTACTCCTTTAATTCATTTAGACGAATCCTTATCAGTCACTATTACAGTAAAATCTATGTTCGATTGTGTTTAAATTACGGAATCTTACCATCTATAAAACACTTATTTTATAATTTTTTTATAATATATAGTTTTTAATCCAATACCGCCTACACTTGTAAAAGCAGAAATTTCTTCACTTAAATAAAAGCAAAAGGAACATGTTTGCTTAGCAGTATGAAATTAAAGTTTAGAGAATCAACATAAAGCTCGATTTAAATAATTAAATGTAAATTTTTCAGAGTTAACAGCTTGAAGTTTGGAATTTTGGAAAGATACGATAAATTGGGACAATTTTAATTGCAAAACTATGATGTTCTGAATTTTAAGGGTTCACATAAAGCAATGTATCGGGCTTGTCTCCAAATACAAAAGGTTTTGTTTCGCTTAAAAAATGCAAGGTCAATTTTCCTCCTATTTCGGACGATATGAAATGGAATAGACTGTACGTAAGTTCTACTTGCATGGACTTGTTGAGCCAATTTCGCGGAGGACTATCGAGGACTTCCAGTAATCAGTTAGTTAATTTGCGGCATAAGTTGAGCTGTCCGGACAGAAGGCGCTGTTCCTTGTGGCATTTTCAATGGATCCAGCCGCATACGCACGAATCCTGCTTTTCGTTGGCAAGTAGGATGTGTTTATTCGAGAACACCTCGCCACTGCGGCCAGCTTGATTTATTGCGGCTACAATTCCCGGGAGTTAGGGATGAGGTGGAGAAACCGTAGGAGGCCGCAGGTCCGCAGGCAGACAGGCCCACAGAGACGCGTGGAAGTTCCTAACATTTCCAGTCTGAACATCTGCGCACCAGTAGAGGCGAAGAATCCCGAGAGAGGGCGACCCTAACGGGCGGGACAACGCACCCTGGCGTCCACGGGGATAAATCCTTCCAATGCATAAGTAAGTATGCCATCTGCCTGACATTCTCAGCACCGCAGGACCCGAAGATACACTAGGAACATGAGAGGGTGAGATGAAATGAGAGAAAATGTGGAGAAGGAGAAATCGTGATAGAATACACCGCCCCGGCGACCAGGGGAAAACCACGAAAAACCGAATGGTCAGAGTGGGCGGTCACCGGGAATCAAACCCGGGACCTCCCAAATGTGTGCCACAGACGTTGCTGCCTAAGCCATTCCTCTCGGTTCGCTGGCATGTGCAAAGCAACATTTTGAATATTTCCCGTGTTTCCTTGATACATACATCTGGTACGTATGTACGCCTCTCCTTTTAATATTCCCTATTGTATTAAAGATATATTTATTCACAAAACAACTCTTTTTATAACAACACAAATAAACAGCTGAAGATGCGACATTGTAACTAAATAAATAAACAGTCGACAGACACAAGCAAGATAACAAAAGAGTAACTGAAAGCGGGAGAAAGAATAGTTAACACAAGTGAACGTAAGTTTGGTTTCAAATCAAGTCAGATGAGACGGGCTGGTTATTCGAACTCTGGATCGATTCATTTTTCAGGCAACCATGTTACCGAAAATGGTGCAGCACAGTAACTAAAAGACAAACCCCCACAAAAAAAGAAAAGAAGGAAAGAAACTGCGTTACAGTGGATGAACGCTATGAACAAATGTTACATGTGTGCACTGATGGCTGGTTCGCAGTTCAAGAAATCCTTGAGTGCTAGCAGCCTAGGTCTAAGAAACTAATAGTAAGCTTGAATAAGGATCACAGAGGATTTCTGCGGCAGAGGTTAAGGTCATCTTCAAAGAATTTATAAATACTTAGCGTTCATTGAGTATCTGCCAGTAAATTTATGAAGCAGAGATGCGTTATTTTGCTTTTCCATATCGAACTATTGCGTTTAGAGATGCCGGAATCCTCCATGATGAAGCTCAGTCCTCATTAAAGCTCCTGTCCGGCGCCTTTCAGACGGTGGGGCTGGGTAGTTTTACAACACCCTTCCTATTTTTCAGTCTCAGTGCATGCGTCCTTTATCTCAGTCTGACACTTAAGTAGCCGTTGCATCTGAAGCAATTTTTAAGACGGGAGAACGTTTTAACATACACCACGTGATCAAAAGTATCCGGACACCTGGCTGAAAATGACTTACAAGTTCATGGCGCGCTCCATCGATAATACTGGAAGTAAATATGGTGTTGGCCCACACTTAGCCTTGATGATAACGTTCACGCTCGCAGGCATACTTTCAATCAGGTGCTGGAAGGTTACTTGGGGAATGGCAGCCCATTCTTCACGGAGTGCGGAACTGAGGGGAGGTATCGATGTAGGTCGGTGAGGCCTGGCACGAAGTCGGCGTTCCAAAACATCCCAAAGGTATTCTATAGAATTCAAATCAGGACTCTGTGCAGGCCAGTCCATTATAGGGAAGTTATTGTCGTGTAACCACTCCATCACAGCCCGTGCAGTATGAACAGGTGCTCGATCGTGTTGAAAGTTGCAATCGCGATCTCCGAATTGCTCTTCAACAGTGGGAAGCAAGAAGGTGCTTAAAATATCAATGTAGGTCTGCGCTGTAATCGTGCCACACAAAACAACAAGGCGTGCAAGCCCCCTCCAGGAAAAACACGACCACACCATAACACCACCACCTCCGAATTTCACTATTGGCACTACACACGCTGGCAGATGACGTTCACCGGGCATTCGCTGTTCCCACACCCTGCCATCGGATCGCCATATTGTGTACCGTGATTCGTCACTCCACACGTTTTGCCACTGTTCAATCGTGTAATGTTGACGCTCCTTACACCAAGCCTGGCGTCGTTTGGCATTTTTCTGCGTGATGTGTGGCTTATGAGCAGCCGCTCGACGATGGAATCCAAGGTTTCTCACCTCACGCCTAACTGTCATAGTACTTGGAGTGGATTCTGCTGCAGTTTGGAATTCCTGTGTGATGGTCTGGATATATGTCTGCCTATTACTCTTTACGACCTTCTTCAAATGTCGGCGGTCTCTGTCAGTCAACAGACGAGGTCGGCCTGTACGCTTTTGTACTGTACATGTCCCTTCACGTTTCCACTTCACTATCGCATCAGAAACAGTGGATCTAGGGATGTTTAGGAGTGTGGAAATCTCGCGTACAGACTTCTGACACAAGTGACACCCAATCACCTGACCACTTTCGAAGTCCGTGACTTCCACGGAGCATCCCATTCTGCTGTTTCACGATGTCGCGGATAATGAGTACCAGGCAGTAGGTGGCAGCACAATTCACCTAAAATATAAAACGTATGTTTGTGGGGTGTCCGGATACTTTTGATCACATAGTGTACATCTGCTATAAATGGCACTCGTTAATGAATAACGCACAGCCAACGTGGATATTCAACAAGAGGACTTGTACCTTGGCAGGCCCGCTCACACGATCTGACCCCTTTAGACCTTTTTCTGTGGGGAAGGCTGAAAGACACTGTCTACAAGGATGTACCAACTACACCAGACGATATGAAACGACGTACTAAAATTTCCGCTGAAATGCTAAAACGTGTGCTGCAGTCTTTCCATAGCAGGCTGTAAGCGTGTATTGAAGCTGCCGATGGTCATTTTGAACACAACCTTTGAAGGGCTATCTTCTCTTTACTTGTAAGAATCCACAGAAATATTGTAATTCCCTTTTGTTTTTCTTTAGTTTGTGCTACCACAGGTTGTACAAGTGTCGGTGCGTAAAAGTTTCAAAATAAGATTTATCGTAAACTACTTGCACCAGAATCTTTTGCCACAAACGCCACCGACATTCTAATTTACGCTACCTTTATTCTGTTGACGTAACTAGGCATGGTTCCATTTAAAAATTGTATGTTTGCTCAAAAAATACACTTTCTCAGTATTATTAAAATCTTTTATAGGCTAAATGTACGAGCCCCTGACTACCAATCAATGCTGTGAAAACTGCACATCCATAGCACTTTCCATTTCCGAAATATTTGCGGTGCAAATTTTAGGTGATTCACCCTGTATATATAAACCTTGGTATTTACGTTTAGCATCTTCCAAGAAAGCGATGAAGTTTTACAAGAAAGTCCCCTCCTAAATATAATCTTTACGTTGAACTTTGTTGAAAGGATTTTGATTAAAATACCATATGTTTAAAATATTTGCATGAGGAATAAAATGTACATGTTGAATTTTCTACGAGTAGCCTGTGAAATACTCTTAATTTGGAATGAATTTTGTAGAATTTTGTGCAACTGGTAAACCAGAAGAGATAGACAAAGAACTTACTGCACAGAAATGCAAATCACGGTAAAACGTACAATTTATATAAAAACAACCATTTTCGTGATATTCATCACTAGTTGTGTGACGTGTCTGAGATTTATCATACATTTTAAGTGATAAGTCACTATTTAACTGTTTTTCGCGATGTCATGGAATGAATATGGCATTTCAACACCATCCACGTTGTAAAGATTTGACTATCCCTTCAGGCTCTTGTATCCTCCTTGTAGCTACAACAAAGTATGCAATGAAACTGTTTCTGCAAACGTTTATCTGGATTGACATGAAACAGATAGGAAAATAAGCTCTTTTAGGAACGTTTTGCAGAACATAGACATATAATTAAACAAAAATTGCCACAGAAAGTCATGTGGATGAAAACTAAAACACTTTTTATCAAAGTATGGAGAATATTCTTAGGAACTACGAAGCACTTTTACATGAATGTTGTATGAAAGTGTGAGGTAATGAGTAAACACCCGGAAATATTACACGTAAAGTTATTCAGATCGTAAATTACGAAAATTGAGGACTTCTCCACATTATTACCTTGATATACTTTTATTTACACTTTTACTGAAAATTACATTGAAACGCTAAGTGAATCGAAAAAAACTACAGATGTATATAAGTATGACGCTGACATATTTCTATAAAGATCTAACATACACCGTAATCACAAAGTCTCTTAGGATTTCATTTTTTAATAATTCTAAATCTATTAGAGACAGTAACACCCAGCGTTCTGCTTTGCAGCTATGAACTTAAAACTTTGTGTATGCTGTTGTGGACTGAGGTATTTACTGTAGAAATGCCAGGTGTATATTTGGTCCCTTTCATAAAAAGAAGATATTTCATAAGGTACACTAGCTTGGTATTACAAAATGAATCAATCAAATAATAATAATAATAATAATAATAATAATAATAATAATAAAACAACAAAGAAATTGCAGAACGATTTAACCTGGGACCAACCAGAGACAAACCGGTTGATGCAATTTTATGGAGACAGTAGTGTTCTTTGCAAGATAATATTACGAAATTATGCTAGTAGTGATGAAACGGTCCGGAATTAGATTACCTAAAATGTTTCTAAAAGATCTATAAAATTACCATAATTTTTTAAAAAAGTAATACAATAATTATAAAAAAGAGATAAAAACTGGCATTTACTTAATTGGTTAAAATTAGTGTACGGAAAGTTATAAATGAATTTGAATAGGTGTAACTGCTATACAAGCAGGAACAGCTGGTACAATAATAATGTTGAGATAATTTAGAAATTAACTAAAAATATATATTTGTTCCATGTTCTTGTTTGAAGGATCTTAAAAGAACATTAAGAAAATTGTTTTTGAGGCGGGTCTTGTAAAACAGTAGTATTAACTCCTTTGAGTTCTCAAATTACACAAAATTCATAGCGAATGAAGAGGATTTCACCGCCTCTGACACGATACAAGGATAAGGACAATAGCAAGCTCATTAAAAGGGAAAACTGACCTGCCTCATTCCTAGTTTGGGTCATGAATTCTAACTGCAATGATATCTACTCCCCTGGCTATAGAAACCCATCCAAACAACAAACAACCTTTCCAGACTAACCATTAAATGCGAATGTGATTTTTTTCCAAGAATGCGAGTAAAGGATTCACAATGCTACTTCTATCTCTAAGTTGAATAGTGAAATTTATAATGTTTGAATAGTTATCCTTATGTAACTTGTCAACAATATAAAAATCTTTATATGTCCAATGTAAATGCAAGAAAATGACTAAATAAACAGCAATGGGCAAGAATATGACAAAATTATAACCTAAATTCGAAAAAATGGCATTACCAAAAAATTACCTAATAAATAATATGCATTTTCATAATATAAGACCCATGATAAGGGTTTGTATAATTAATGCTAGCAGTGTCTATAATGTAGCAATTAGAAGATAACATGTCATGGTGATAAAAGTCT
This sequence comes from Deroplatys truncata, assembly GCA_030765065.1. NCBI lineage: Eukaryota > Metazoa > Arthropoda > Insecta > Mantodea > Mantidae > Deroplatys > Deroplatys truncata. The sequence continues at coordinate 463,287,318 of CM060990.1, read as the reverse complement.
AAATTTTCGCGTATTCTCATCAGTCCAAGAAAGTCGATCAATAGAACAACCAAATAGTTTCGTATGTCCCAGCTGCAATTCACAAAATGTGACGAAACAAGATTTAACTTTGTCAGTACAAATCTTAATGTTTTGAATAAACAAACAAAAGGCATTGCTAATGATACAACTTCTATCTAGCGCAGAGTGTAGACACTTCTAAGATAACAATTGCAATGCAGAAAATTCTTAATATTTCTCTTACTCACCTTCGCTAGGTAGGGAAAGCATTCTAGTCTTGTCAAACTTCCAGATCGAGATATGAGCAAGAATACACATTTGAGATCCACAAAAACAAACAAAGGAACAAACGAACACAAAAGCTTAGAAAAAGTGTCCGGTGCGTACAAGCATGCCTATTTGTCCGACTGTGTACGTGTGTGTGTTTATGTGAGAGGGAGAGAGAGAGAGAGAGAGAGAGAGAGAGAGTGAGAGAGCGAGAGCAGCATAATTCCGAAACGAAAATTCAACTGAACGCCCGATTTCATACTTGAGTATACACTTATTATGGATGCTATGAAAATATTTTACTTTTTTATAGGATTCTGTAAGATGTTGTTTCAAATATCGTAATATGTTTGAAATGTTGGAAATGCTAATAAAGTGTGTATCTTGTCTTTTCTGTGAACAGGAGGTAAAGCCCTCCTCATTCTCAATTCATTTTATGTGACTAGGAAACCGTAGGTATTCAGCAGAATCTCACTAAAAGAAACATTCACATATCGTTAAATTAATTAATTGTATTAAATAAGTATTTCTGTAGCATTAACTCTATGAAAAAAAATCACCGTTGTGCTTTTAAACTTTCTTCTGAGCTCCTGCCAAAGTATGTAACACACGTATTAAAGTAGGCATGTGCCTTGTAGTATGGATGTTGATGTAAACTACCGAGAAAGAGGTTCTATGTATGAAGACTAATGAAAACTTAGAATATAATTTTAGTTTGTGAGCGCTTATTTCAACTGAAAAAATAGTTTTACCATATCCGTCGCATTAGGTATAATTTAAAAACAGAACTATTAAGGCAAGATGTATATAATAAAACTGCATTCAGTTATCTTATCTTTCTTTCTTAATTACCCCATTTCGCTACGATTTAGCATTTTCGTTTTGTAGAATTCGTAATTTACGTTGGAAATACGATGTAGCAACAGCGTCCTGAATAACTGGCTACAAACACGCCCCTCACAGCTATGGTACCTCTCGTCCGTTGGGCATCTCGCGTTTATATCTTAGGTATAAAGTTTTAAACTATATGTAGTTTTTATTTCTTTTTATTGATGTTTGCAATAAATATAGGATAGTTTGACCAATTAATCTCTGTATTAAATGGTTAAATAAAACAATTTACTTTGTTGTTTTACACCTCCTTAAACTGTTAAATAAAATTACCCATTTTCCTCTGTTCGTTTTCAAAGAATATTTTAACAAGTATGGATAGAGTAGTGCACCTATTTTGTTTTTGCATTAAGCGCATTATAAGTATGAGCTTGATTTAAGATATTATGTTCTTATTTAAAATTAAACAAGTCTGTTGGTTTTAGCTGTTTTCATTAAACATTAACAATTTCACTGAAAATACACAAAGAAATCGTTTTGTAAACAATCAACATTAGCAAAGTTAATATCGTTTCCGTAATTGTGTTAACCAATTTGCAGCGTCATTATAGACAGCGCAAATCGCCTGCCTGACCTTACCCGTCAAGCGCGATTGTCTCGCCTATCTTCAAGGAAGGCGTGCAGTTGTTATACCGCTCTGCATTTCAAATAATTGTTTCTTTTTAGAATCCTATGAAAGAGAGAACAAACGGCCCACAATGGTTTTCAATATAGTCATCGATATCTATATATCTCTGATTTAAAGCATAACATCTACACCCCTTCCATCTCATATGAAACAGCCTTCTGTTTGCTCCTTGAAACTATAAAAATTCGTATTTTATGTCAAAGTTTATAATGATTAACGTTAAGTAAATAGAAAAAAACAGGCTTTTTATGAATAATTTGTTAAATAGATATGAAAATAAAGATAATGGATAGAATTGGTAGAGTAAAATGAGCGATTGTAACACAGTTCAGATTTGTTTTCAATTTTTAATGGATGAAGTCCGTCAGACTTAATTAACACGGTATATTACTGTTAAACTTTTGAATGATTGCCTTCTGTGTGAACGACCGTAGACTCTCTATTTAATTACTTGGAAAAATCCTTGAAGGAACATTTTCTTCATAATTATAATTTCAGTTGCGAATCTGAATATTTAATCTAAGCTTTTATGATTCAAGGCAATCAAGTACATGTACAAATAGTTATTTTTGCACCACGGCGTATGGATACGCGTTGAATTTACGTATCTCGGAAATGTCCTAGTTTATAGGATTGCAAAATATTAATCTATTTGGAAAGGCAGACTGAAAAATTCTTGTCATAGCCGAAGATCCATGGTACAGATCCCCGCTATGGCATTGAACCTTTCCGTCTGATTCTTCCTTTCCAACGTTAGCCTACACACGGCATGCGTGGAAGAACAATTAATTGTAATGTTAGGAACTACGTATCAGTATGAAATATTAATAATTGTACAGGTGAAATAAACCGTCTTATGGGTTGAGGAACTGATAAGTTATTTGTGACGTACAGAGTAGTTTTTATATTTCCTAGTTTGTGATCTCTGAATGAATGCCAATAAAGAAACGTGGAGCTAGCTCGGCGTCTGTGGCAAGGTATTATATGCCAACAAGCGAAAAATGCAAACTGCTGTAATTTTTTTTTCAATGGAACAGGTAGGAGCATCGACGTAATGTGTTGAGCTGATGCCAAGTTTGCTCTCGTGTCAACTGCCGAAGAAACGCTAGACGACCATCGTCTTTTGAAGAAATGACGACAGCTGTATGGTAAGGGCTGTTAATTTCAAGGGAAGTGCAGATGTCACCGGGCATTTGCTTAACGAATGGAAAATAAGCCTGTGTTCCAGATTCTTTTATCTGGCACTAAAATGTTGCAGAAAGATCTATTACACTTAATGATACATAAGTATTCTTACTATTTTCCTTGTATCTTGCACAGTTGTATTCTGCCACGCTTAAGAAGACTTCACAAGTGCGGCTCATCGCTTAGCTTTTTCACTGCTAAAAACATACATCACTTGAATCACCTGCCCCTGGGGTTGTTTGGGAGGGATATATGTAACGATTTAAGCGACAGATTGACCCTAGGTATATCTTCGTCAATCATTTATCGCCTCATTTGCATATTCAGATAGACTAAGGTTCCATACTTAGTGAAAAGGGCATTTAAGGCAATGCCCCCTTGAAATTGGTTGATAATCTTAAAAAAAAGTATTTTCTTTCTTTATAGGGCTTACACCATATATTTTCATTTGTTGCTTCTGGTTAGCTTATTTCGGCAATATTTAAAGCCGTCCAGCCATTTAAACTCTCTACTCTAGAAGAGAGAGTTCTATGGTTTTATTTAGGATGGCAGATACCGAATATTATCTGGCAAGTGCTTCTTCACCGAAAGCCCTGAATGTGTGAACCAAATTGTTAAATATGTTTCTTATTTCTCATAAATTGTGTAGAACTCGCAGCAGGTATACCAACGCTTGCGTCACCATTGAGCAACATTGTTTTCTATAATAGAAGTTTATCTATTCGTCTCCAATTAAGAAAATAATGCCATACTGAGGTGATATCTTATCATCGAATGAGATTGGAACACATCAAGTAACTCTTTTTACAGCCATGAAATGAGACAGTGTTCTGAAGAACGCAAATTGCTGCTAAGATGCTAGTGGAGAAACAAACCTGGAAACTGCGGCTTGTAATCGTTGCCGATGGTGGTACTAATTTTGTTATAACACTACCTGAATATTGGCTTTCTCGTTGTTATTTACATTTGGGTTTTTAATATATGAAGCATCAAAACACAATATCTACCAGCTATAGTCTCCCTTTAGTATGGTCTTTTAATGACCCTATAGGATACTACCGAATTTCTTTGTTGAGTCTCAAGAGACATCCGAATTGGAATTTTATACATACCTCTTCAAATGACGGCACAACATATACATTTTATTCTGTCCCGCAATTTTTGCTGATATCCGTTATGTCCCAGGGGTGTTAGGTGGTTATAAAATGACAGGTAGAGAAAAGCTGCTTTCGCCATGCATTCGAAATTAAAATAAGGTTATATTGCAAAATGTATATTAAGCCTGAGAGGATTTTAATGTTTCCTCATACCTACTATGTTCATACTCGCAACAAAGGGCCAGTAATTCCATTTAAAGGCCCTAGTAATACGTATTCCTTCCTTCTAAAAACAGATTCAAGCTCACAGGTGGAAAGAAGTGTAGTACTAGCTTTCGGTATGGCTTATGCCTCCCAGAACCGTGTGTTCGAGTGATATTTTGGGGTGGAGGAGGGTATTTTTTCAGTTTAATTCGTAGTTTAATTGGTATTTCCGACCACCTGATGGCTTTGAGAGCAAAACGACCTAAATGACACCTCGTTTGGTGGAGGGGGAAGGTTTCTTAGCGTCGTTTAATGTCACGTGACAGGATTTTAGTGTAAGAAAACACTTAAAAGCCATATTCCTTCCAACACAAGTACCGGCTTTCGGTAGAGGAGGTAATGAAAACAATGTCAGCATTTCCAGACCGCTATGAAACATGTGTCGCCACCCCTTGAGAAACAATGATTCTAAGGAGTCCGATACAAAGACGTCCTAAGCATAACGCAAAGGATAACACTAATCACATGCACACGCACACGCTCATATACACACAATTTAAAATACATCAATAAAATCTACGCTTGGATGCGAACACGCCGAAGGAATGAAAAGGCTCTTTAAAAAATTAAAATGCTTCAATTCACCATGCAAGACATCCCGCACCGTCACTTCCTCCTTTGCGGGGTGAAAGAAACCACTAGGGTGGATGTGTCTAATAATTCGAGAGACACCAATATGGGGGTTAGTATACGGAGTGCGCTAACTAGCGCATAATATTTTGTAGTGAGATATCACACAGAGATGAATGTCAAGTAATGAAAAAAATAGAATATTTCCTAACTTTAAATGTTAACAAGCAGCACACAGTGCTTAAAGCCTATTATATGAAAGCTACGATTCTGCAAATGATAATACCAGTTAACGACCAGTTTCTGGTTACCAGGTTTTGGGCAGTCTATATATCCGCATCTGCCATCGTAAACAGCGTAGCAGCCTCATGTAGCTAAAAAGCCGTCCTCCCTGATTTGGGAATGGAGCAATGCACTGTGCCTTTTCTTAATGTTCACATCCAGCCAGATATGTCGACTGTATTCAGGGCTATAGCGCCCTCATTGAAAAAATAATGTATATTTGCAACTACAAAACATTGTGGGAATCCCTGTTTTAACTGAAGTGCTGTAAGTGCATAACAGATCCGATCACATATAAAACTACATTTATAAATGTGTTTCTTCCTAGAGTAAACGTGTTAAGCTGCTTTCCTTCTCTCTCTCTCTCTCTCTCTCTCTCTCTCTCTCTCTCGCAAGCACATGCATATATATATATATACACGTCCGGATACACACAGTGAAATGTTAAATAAATGAATCTCCTTTACAAGTGCCTAGCTGGAACACTGTGAAGACCGAATCTTAGCAGCGCTAGTGGGGCCGTGGTTCGATCCCGGGTAGATTCAAACTTTGATGTTTATTTGCTAATGAAGTATTATGCTCAGATGCGTGGGACAAATTACATTTAATTGGTATCATTATCTAGATTGTTTTGAATAACTGGTGAGGTATCCCGATGTTCTTGTTCGACTCCCGGTGCGGCAAAACTTTAATGTTTAATTGCTAATGATTTATGATACTTAGATGATTAGGGTACATCGCAATTATTATATAGCATTACGTGAATTAGTGAAAGGCGTTCTCAGCTATCCAGAGATTTGAGTTGGAGTCTTCGCGTGACAAACGTTTAATCTTTAATAAATATTAAACTAAAGGTACTTAGATGGGTGGATTAAAATGCATTCAATTAATATCATTATATAGATTAAACTTGAATATATACTCAGGTATCTCGAGCTCCGAATTCGAGTCTTAGTGTAGCAAAACTGCAATGTTGAATTACTAATGAAGTAAGGAACCAATGCGTGAGGATTAAATTGTATTTAACTAATGCCGTTGTCTAGATTAAAAACCTGATGTATAATTAGGTATCCCGAGGTCTGTGTTAGATTCTCAAGTTTCTTTGTTTCTTTTTCTTTCTTACTTTCTACTTCTTGATCCGCAGACATTCAAACACACATGCTCACAGACTCATCGACACCCATAAATACACACATACACGCCTGTAAACACAGACATGTACCAACACAAACATACAAAAATAGAAACGCAAAAAACACTCACCCAAACCCAGCCAGAGACAGACAAGCACGCAAAAGACTAACAGAGACAGTCAGACACATACACGCACATAAACACACACATGTGTAAACGCACATAAAACCCAGACATGCAGCAACACAGAAACACACAAAACTACTCACACAAGGGCAGCTCAGGAGAACGCCCAAACACACATACACACATAGACGACTATAAACACAGACATGCACCAACATACAAACAAAAAACACTCACGCAAGCAGAAGCAGCCAAACACGCAAAACCCTAACAGTCACATACATACACACGCACACAAAAACATACACATGTGTAAACACACATAAAACACAGACATGGAGCAACACAGACATTCAGCATTACAGCCGTGCACAGAAACACAAAACACTCACACAAGCAGAACCAGAGACACCCAAACACACATACACACATACACGCCTATAAACCGACATGTAAAAACACATCAATACACAAAGAAACACAGAAAATCACTCACCCAAACACACCCAGAAACATACATACACATAAATAAATACCACCGAACACCTCCCCAAACATATGCGCATGCGCGAAGACCTACGGACATATTCTAACACATGCACATATTTACACTCATACACTAATACAGAGACATACAAAAACACTAATAGAGATGGCACTTGAACTTATATGTACGTGGGTCTCTTATAATATAGGTTCATATATGATAGACTCTATCTTATATTGTATTTGATTAATTTGTTGTATTTTGATTAATTTAGCAGTGATGGTGACTGTGGGAATTGCGTGATTGGGGAGTTATGGTTTTAATGGAGTTATGTGGTGGCGGTGGTGGCGGTGTAGCGTTATGGTGTTAATGGAGGCATGTGGCGGTGCTGGCAACATAAGCTTATGCTGTAATTGGAAATAGTGGTGTTTTGTGATGGTGGTGATAGGGTGATGGTAATGGCTATAGTGTTGGTGGTTTTGGAAATGACAATAGTAGTGATGACAGATGTGGTGGTCACTGCTTAGATGCTGAGACCAGTTCTTTTTATGCGTATAGAAGGGCACACATTCATTGCGAAGAAATACACGAACAGTGTAAAACATAGTGAACTCCTACGAGTAGCAAAAAGGTCTTTCTCAGTGTACAAAATGATAGGAAGCTAGACGTGGAGTCTGTTTATACTTTCTTAGGTTAGGTTAGGAAGTTGAGTGCTAACTTAGGCCTGGATTGTAGGAAAGATGTTAAGGGATGGTCTAGTTTAGAAGCTTGGCATTAGATTAGGATGGTGTTAGATTAGGATAAATGATGACTGAATAGAATACATAATGATAGGACAGTCTGGGATAGGTTAGGCTCGTATAATGATTCTCTAAGTTATGAGGAATGGGTTAGCATAGGTTGTCTTAGCAATGAATTGGTCATGCTTGGTTAGGTTTTGTAACGCTCGGTTACGTTTCGTTACGTTTGTTAAGTTTGGTTACGTTTTGGTTGTGTTAGACGATGACAGAACAGATAATAAGAGGATGTTTCAGAGCAGATAAGGCTGGGATAGGTTAGGCTAGGTGTGGTGTTCCCTGGTTTAGGGTTATCATGCTAGCCTCTAACTCTTGAGGTCGCGGGTTAAAACCCGGCCGATGGCGGTAATCTTTTCGGGCGTAAAAATCCGTAACATCACTTCCTTCGCAAGGTAAGTAAAGCTGGGGGTCTCGTGTCGTAGATTTACGGCACGTAAATCCACCTCAAGCCCATGATAAATAGTTCTCTGAGCAAAAATTCCTGTCTTTCACGCCCAGTATAAAAGAGAACGCTGAGGACCATAACAGTTAAGGAGCGCCCAGATACAAAGACTGAGTTTAATTTAGGTAGGCTGGGATGTTCGATTTGTGGTAGTTTAGACTAATTCCATATACATTTAAAACTGTAAACCAATACACAGTTTATCCCTCTCGGTCTCACGCGTTAACTGCTTAACATGTTGAAGTTTACAGAATTTAGAAAAAAATGGAGTTTAAGGGTATATAAAAGATGTTCTAACATTCGATAAGAAATTCTGATAAAATATTAAAAATGAGTGTGAAATACAGGAAATCGGAAATTAGGCTAAATACCAATGTTAACTCCTGATTTACTCATATTAGCTAAAATACCCATGAAAATAGCCGAATTACCTATGAAGTTATCCCGAATACCAGTGTTAAAACATATATTGACTATGAAACTACCCTAAACGATTGTAATAGTACCTGAGTTACCTATTAAATTACCCCAAAACACCCGTGATAATAAATACCTGTACCTGTGGCTAAAAGATCATAAATAGATGCTAAAATGTTTCACAATTCCTATTCTACCTTTGAAACGGCTGAAATTCCCTTGTGCGTCTTCCAAAAAATGTCCTAAAGCCTGTAAGAGGATGCTAAATGCCTATGCCACTACGTCAAAATACCATCAGAATACCTGAAAGGTAAATGTATACCCTGAAAATGGCTCTTAAGGGTCCCCTAAAATATCTGTAGCTACACCAGTGTTAAAAATATCGCGTAACTCATTCCACCCTCCTGGAGAAAATTCAATAAATGCCTTCATTCCCTATCTTACCTAGCATCTCTACTCATTTTCCCTATCTCTCACCATATAAACGCATATTCTAACATTAAACCCTGTCTAGCTTAGCATCTGACATTGTTTTCTTTATCTGTTGCCAGATAAACGCATATTCTATACATCAACCCTGTCCTGCTTAGCATCTTTCCTTGTTTCCCTATCTGTCCGCATATAAAGGTATACTCTAGCCTTCAACCCTGTCTAACCTAGCATCTCTCATAATATTCCAGATCTCTCCGTAAAAACCTATGTCAATGGCCTATGTCAATACCCTATGTCAATACCTGCTTCTGTTTCCGAAAATGCCTCTGAAACAACTCAAATTCTCCTGACAGTGTACCACTATGTCCTAAAAGCCTGTGCCCATGCTTAATTCCGTAGTCTAAAAGACCATTACAGAGCCTCAATTACATAAGGGTGGCATATATAAATATCAATACAATGAATTAGAAGCAGACACTACACAGACACACAAATTCTCGCGAATGAATGCTATACAATCCCAGAGAACACCAAACATCACCACAGACTTATACAATCAATTGCGACAAACTTATCAAGGAAGGGTTCCCTCGTGAACCCATCACCCAAACAGACAGTAGGCTCTGTATTGCTGACTTAACCTTCTCTATCCTAAACCCATACAGGAAGAAAACATGCTGAATGCTACAGTTCACAAATTTGAGAACCATACAGACGCGCAGATATCCCTAACATTTCCAAACGCAATCACTGAAGGTGCTAAACATAGAAGCACATTTAAGGCACATAAAGATGCAAGGGTATTCATACACTATCGTATTTGATCGCCAAATATCGTACACGCCAATCATATGTTAGCAAACGTTAACTGGCTGTACTATACAACAATTATCATCCTTCTCTAGCCTAAAAGTCACTTTCCCAATCATAAACTTTAATCCAATAATTAAATTCTGCCACAGGGTATCAAATATCATTTATTCTGTACTGACAAACCTAACCTAAACCTGCAAAACAAACAATCAGCGAATGCATTCATACGCATCTAAATCGTTGAATGATAGCATAGGGGCAATGCAAATGGTGCTCCTAACGAATCATTCATCAATCAACTGAAGGAAAACGATATTAGTGATTCGGGGGTTTAAACATAGTATCACCAAATGTAAGCAGATGCATTTAAAACGATGGAGATGGTATAGTGCCATCGTTTGTGACTCATATTAGAAAGCTCCAGGGTTCAATTCTAAGTGACTGCTGAAGCTGTCCTGTGTAATCTATCTAGCTGATGTCTTTAAAACATTCGAGACGAGAAACTGAAAACCCGTAAAGTTGATCCTGTGCATTATTTCACATCTCCGGGATTTGCGTGGGACGCGATACTTCTATGTACTGGAATTGAGCTTCAAAATCCTTTGGATTATGGTCAGCTACCCATGCTGGTATCTGGCATAACAGGAGGTTTATGCCAAGTTTCGCACCGTTACTTCGAAGCAAACTACATTTTCATAGGGGACAAATTTGGACTGGTCTAGACGGATCAAACTTATGCATGTAGTCAACATCTAGCCTAATCTGAAACCATTTTAACCCAATGCCAAGCATTCTAACCTAAACTAGACCACCCCTTATCATCCGTCCTAAAATCCAGTCCTAAGCTAGTACTAAACATCCTAACCTAGCCCAAGGTAGTATAACAGACTTCACGTCTAGCCTCCTATCACCTAATCTAGCTCGATTACGTGCATGTTAACTTAAACCAATCTTAGTCAACAGTCCTTTCATCATCTATGCAACCAGCCATAACCTAAAGGTAAAAGCTAGACCATCCTCTAATTACCTATGACACCCTATCATAACCTAACCCAGGCTAGCCTAAACTGACTTTACATTAGTTATCCTATCTTGTCATTGCCCGCACTAGCTTAACCTAGAAGAACCCTCTTATCGGTTGAATGGAGATCCTATCATAGCCTCATCGGATCCATAATCACATAAATGTGCTCTTTAATCACGAACTTTGATTTTTACAGGAATTTGACACCTTCTGCAAGCATATGTCTCATGTTCACAGTTTTTTTTCGATGCTTCATAACCATTCTATTATCAGATATTTTGAGAGCGTTGAAACCATTTGGTACACTGAGAAAGACTTTTTTGCTACCCGTAGCAATCCACTATGTTTTACAGTGTTCGTGTATTTCTTCGCAATAAATATATGTCCTTCTATACACATAAAAAGAACTTGTAGCAGCATCTAAACAGTGATCACCACCTCTGTTATCACCACCATCATCATTTCCAAAACCACCAACACTATAACCATCGCCCCTATCACATTTTTAATTAGTAGTCCAAATTTGATTAGAATTTTATTAGGTTGAGATGGGTTGGGTCTAATTTCTTATTGTCTTGTAATTTATTATCAAAACATTAACTCTTATAATGCTGTAAGGGTCCTTTAAAGATATTAACTACATTAACAACTGCAATTAAAGTTAAAAATAAATAGGAGGCAATTAAAATTATGATATTGGAAACGGCTAAATCAATATGGGCTGAATAACGTATAGCTAAAAATAATCCCGTAATTATTTGGATGATTAAGCACAAAAACCACCACTTTCAGTTACATATAACCTTATATTTCACCACCACCTTGTATCCATTAACTCATCAACATGCACTCTTGGTTACGTCTGGTTACGTAGTTATTATCGTAGGTGCACCGCCAGTGTTTTGTTTTACGTGTCTCCGCTGCCATGCAACTTACGTCATTGCTTGTTTACAGGTAACATCAACCTTTCCCGTGAGCAGTAGGACCTTGGCACGGGTTACCACGTACTAGTAGAGTTGATCACAGACTTGGCTCGTGCAATGGCAGTGTACACAAATGCAGAGATGGCAGATGCCCATTTGATGTATAGATTAGTAGACGGTAATTGCGCTTGCGCTCAACGTTTGTACTGGAAGAGATTTCCAGTACAAAGGTGCCCCGACAGGAAAACGCTTAAAGCCACTGATCTTCGTCTTAGGGAACATGGAGCATTTTAGCCTGATACTCGCGACCGGGGGAGGCTTATTAGGACGAGGACACCGCAACGGGAAGCGGCAATTCTTCAGGCAGTTGACGACGACCCTAGTGTCAGTACAAGACAAGTAGCTGCAACAATGAATGTTGACTACATGACTATCTGGCGAGTGTTACAGAGGTCCGGCATTATCCATACCATTTACAGCGCGTGCAGGCACTATCAGCACCTGATTTTCCTGCAGGGTACTCTTCTACGAATTGTTTATGCAACAAAGTGTCAAAGCTAATTTTAGTGCAACGGTGCTGTTCACAAATGAGGCGTCGCTTCAATGAGATCGTATTGTAAATTATCACAATCGGCATGTATGGGCTGACGTCAATCCACACGCAGCTGTTAAAGTAAGTCATCAACAAAGGTTTTCTGTCAATCTTTGGGCCGGTATTGTTGGTGAGTGTTTGGTAGGGCCTCACGTTCTTCCACCCAGGCTCAACGGGAAAAGTTGCCATAATTTTGTAGAGAATGTTCTGCCTGATCTGTTTTCAGATGTGCCTTTAGCTGTGCGACAAAATATATACTTCATGCACGATGGAGCACCTCCTAATTTTAGTGTTAATGTCTATCGGCTTCTAAACAACGGATTCGGTGACAGATGGATAGGTAGAGGTGTACCAATTTCCTGGCTTCCACGCTCCACGGACCTAAACCTACTGGACTTTATTTGTGGGGCATTCGAAAGTTCTTGTGTATCGAACCACAGTACCAGATGTTCAGAGTCTTCGTGCCCGTATTATGGAAGGCTGCGAAACCATACGCAATACTCCAGGGATACATTAGCGCATCCGGGATTCACTACGACGGCGGGTTGTTGCATGAATCAATGCTTACGAAGGCATATTGAACATCTCCTGTGAGAAATAGTTGCATGTGGCATGCTGGTACGTTTTATTCTTCTGTCTTTCCCATGATTAATGAGTTGGAGAAAATGAGTTGTAACATGGTAACAAAGCGTTTCCAGACTCATGTTCATATAACATAATTTCTCCGTCTACGTGTGAGGAGTGCGTCCTGCAATTTGTGCCTACATTTTTGTTACACCTGTATATGGATGTATGCGTGTGTTTGCGATAGAGAGAGGAGGAGGAAAACAGGTAAATTTGTTCACTCTATGAAGAACCATATTTATAAGTGTAGTTTAATATGTGATCAAATCTGTTATACACATACAGCACTTGCTTAAAGTAGGGATTTTCACAATGCTTTGTAGATGCAAATACACGTTATTTTTGCAACGAGGGCGGTAGATGCCGCTATAGGCATGAATACAGTAAATATCTCTGGCTGGATGTGAAAATTAAAACAAGGGACAATGCCTTTCTCCATTACCAAATCAGGGAGGACGGCTTTTTAGCTACATGAGGGAGCTACGCTGTCTAAACTAGCAGATGCGGGTGGACAGGCTGTCCCAAAATCTGGTAGCCAGAAATTGGTCGTTAACTTGTATTGCCATTCACAGAAGCCGTGGCTTTCTTATCATAGCGTTTGAGTATTCGGGTGCTTGTTAACTTTTAAAGTTAACAAACCGTCTAATATTTTTACTATTGCTTGCCATTCATCTCTGTATGATTTCTCATTATAAAATTGCATGTGCTAGTTGGCGGACCCCTTATACTAACCCCCATACAGGTGCCTCTGGAATCATGAGAATTATCTACCGTAGTGGGTTTTTTCCCGCAACGCAGCAAGTGACGACAGGAATGTCTTGCATGGTGACTGAAGCCTTTTAATATTTAAAGATCCTTTTCATTCGATAGGCATATGCGCATCCAAGCGTAGCTTTTATTGATGTATTTTAAAGCGTGTATATAAGTGCTTGTGTGTGCGATTAGTGTTTCCTTTGCGTTATGCTTAGGATCCTTTTGCATGGGACCCCTTGGTGTCATTGTTTCTCAAGGTTTGGCGACCCATAGCGGTCTGAAAATGCTGACATTGTGTTGTTACTGCCTCTATCGGAAGTCAGTATTTTTGTTGGAAGGAACATGGCGTTTAGGTGTTTTCTTACACTAAAATTCCGTCACGTGGCATGAAAGTGACGCTACCCACTCCACCGAACGATGCCACGACCTTGAACCTCTGTTAGAAGGAAGGTGTCATTTAGGTCGTCTTGGCTCTCAAAGCCATCAAGTGGCCAGAAATACCAATTAAAGTATCATTTAAACCGAGATAAAACAACCCCTTCCATCCCAAAATATCATTCGAACACGAGGCTCTGGTAGGCATGAGTCATAGCGGAAGATAGTACTATCCCCTCTCCACCTGTGACCTTGGATCTGTTTTAGTAGGAAGGAATAAATACTACTGGCCTTGTTTACGCCCGTTAGCTAACGCAGTTCTAAGACGGTAGGACGGAACGTCTGTGTAAAAATTTTTGTTCTGTCCCGTCCTAGTCTTGGCTTGAAGGAATGCAGCAAGTTACGAAGTTGTTTTCTATGCGTGAACAAACATGTTTGTGAGAAGGTTTGTTGCGTGTGTGGGGCACTGAGCGTAAGTGTCAGTTTTAAATAGGCCTCACCTGTGCACTTCCCTTGCAGACCATAGTCTGACTTGAAAACAGGATCCCGAGAATTTAGAGAGAATTTGTACAGCTTAGGTGTATTCGGTACTGAAATTGAGAATTTCTACAGGCTTCAACAAATTATTTAAAACCTTTATCAGAGGTTTCCGTAACATAATGTTAATAATGATTCAATTTTCGTGGTCCTATCTACCCAGCTTTCTGAGAAAATCGAGTTATATGTGAAATGTCGCCGCTGAGATGGACATATGCACAACTTAATATTTTAAATACTGTATATTATTTCTGTAATATAATTTTTCATATATTAAATTCTTTATAATATAAAAACTTCCATGGAAAAAATAATGAAGTATGTAACATGTTTAGTGTTCTAAAAATCAAATTTGCAGCAAATTATAAAACCTCGAAATTCAAAACCACACTTTATGTAAAGAAAAATGTCTTTAGATGGCTTCATCTACCTTCATAGAATGTATATTGAAACCCTGAAAGAAACGAACAAAACTTGGATCCTGAGGAACATTTTAAATTGATGGAAATGTAAGTAAACTCGACTAAGAGAAAATAAACCTTTAAAATTTTACTTGGTAACTGAGGGTTTTTTGTAACGCGTTACCCTTTGAGTCTGCTTCAGGAGTTCTGCCATGTCGTAATGGTTATCATCAACGGCAAACATCTGGAATATGTATACGGGAATGGCTGACCAGATTCTCCTTGGAGGAGAAGGTTATGAATCTTAGCCTGTCTCAAGTTAGATGTAAGTGTGTAAACAAGTGTAGGGAGCACACAGCCTGGTCCACTACCACTAATTCCCAACCCAAGACGTTGGTCCCAAGTTGAGCAATCCTCCAAGATTAATCATAATGAAAACGTAATTACTACCACCTTGGTTTAAACATGGAGAGAGATTACAACATAACTTAATTCAGTTTTCACGTCGTTTATCTCTTGCAAAGATTCTTGTAAGTTCTCTTGTTTTTGGGTTTCCCCTTCACCTGCCACGCGTTCCCGCGGTCTCTTCCTGGATCCCAGTTCTACTCCCCAACAGCCACTTACGTCTTTCTTTGTGGAACCCAAAATGTGTTACTTTAACGCAGTAAAGGATGTGATGTAACCAGGAGTTGCTATACAGCCGCTTTGTATAATAAAGTAACAGTAATTATACACCAACAAGTATGTATGATATTTAGATAATTTTAAAACTAGTCCTCTTGCTTCAGATTGCTTTTGAGACAGTGCACAAATTTCACGCCCTTCTCCAGCCTCTGAGTACCTGTAAATTGATGACGGAAGATAATTTTGTTACATCGAGGATTTCTGATTTAAACTTTACTCTCTGTATTAAGCTTTTATTGAATATTTTATTCACCACTTTTTAAAGAGAGAAGTTAATTCACCTATGCGAATCCACCTTAATCTACCTTTCCATTTATAGTCGTAGTCACAGTCGGTGGTACCCAAAATAACTTCGAATCTTTTTCCATCCTTATAAAAAAAATTAAATAACGAAACCGGAATTTGAACATTTTCCCCGTCAGTTTTGGCGGAAATTGATGCGCTTCTTCTAAACGCAAAGGTGCTAACATTTAAAGCGAATGTGCCGTAACTTATACACTTCATACTTCATGTAACATTAGCCCTAACGCCGTAACTCATAATGACGTTTTACACAATGATAGAGACGCTTTTAATCCAATTTTTGTTTTTAAGGAATTTAAAATGATATTTTATTCTAGTGCGCTAATTCATATCGGTTTTTAAAATCATTATTTATGTTTGTTAATGATTTAATTAAATATCAAAGATTTAATGCATACAAACGCTGGTCCTTCCACTTAGGTTTTGTAATAAAAGTTCATTATATTTCAATAAATTTTATTCATTATACGTAATGTATATATATATTAAAATGTTTATATTTTTTCAAAACAATAATAATCTCAAGTAACACAAGAAAGTGTACCAACTCGTTATAGGTTACAAGTAAAAAGTTCTGTCAAGTTACACAGAGTCTACTTTTCTAAATACAAAATGTTACATAATTGTTTTTAAATATTTTGCCCTTCTACGAATATATGGTTTTATATGGGTGAATACCATGTTACGCTAATCGCTAATACAACAAAATAGTACGGCATGTGGTCTAAGGAGAATCTATCCGTGTTTGGAAAGCACATCTGTTTAGGAATTGCAAAAAGAGTTAAATACCACAAGAAAGCAAACAAGAGAGGAAGAAGGAGCCAAAGAAAGAAAGAAAGAAAGAAAGAAAGAAAGAAAGAAAGAAAGAAAGAAAGAAAGAAAGAAAGAAAGAGACGAGTAAATAGTCCATTATGTTAAACAGAATATTAAGAGTGTGTTTTGGTTTACTAACAATAGCGCTTTCAGGTGAAAAGAACCCTTTCCATTTTTATACGTTGTTTCGCCAGTTACCTCTTCCAACTGAATAGAAAGATTCTAGGAAATCCAAGTATTGCTTTTCTAGAACATACGCTGCCAAGTTTATGGACAAGGTATATGTTTCACTGAATACTTTTATTCGAATCCTTCTGCTTCTATTTGGAAGCAATGGCAAAATCAGCATCCAGCTTATTTCTCTGGAGAGTCTAGAAATATAATAACATTCATCAGGCCTAGAATCTTTCAGCACCATAACTGTGTTAAACATTTCTCATAATAGGCTGTAATAGGAATGTATAATACAAATGGGAAAAGATCGCTTGAATTAAAATTCATTTAAAGTTAGAGGTAATTCGGAAGCCTTTCTTTAAGCGTTTATATACATTTTTAATTACTTATCCATGCCTCTTAAACATATTTTTCCATATTTGTTTGTTGATTATGCTTAAATTTAATCGTTTTATTTAGATTATTATGTCACTTTTTTCCCTTGAAAGGTACATTATATTCGATGGTTTTTTTTATTGCTTAAATCGTTGTTCCCACAATTTGAGGGAACGTTGAAAGGAAAACCAATGGTTTAAAATGAGCATTGAAATTCTAGCCACACTTATATTCTGCTGCCAAAGCAATTTTTAACAAGGTTCTATATGAATTTACCCAGCGGGATAGCTGAAGTGGTAGCGTCTGGGGCTGGGATTCAGCAGATCACGAGGCTCCGACAATTCTTATTACTTCCTTTGGGGTTTTTCCTGTTACCAAGGTGAATGCTGAGATGGATTCGTATGTACCGCGAATTTTCCTGCCTCTCATTCCCTCTCATTTAATTTCATTCTTAATCTCTCAGGGTCGCAGGGCCAGGTGTGGTGGCTGATATACAGCTTATGCGGGCGACGTGCTTTGAGAACAGAAGCTTCTGTCTGAAGATGTGTGAGGATAGGGGGCATCGAAACTGCGCTTTGCCGGAGTGTAGCACCTGGAGACATTAGGGACCCCGCTGCGTTGTGCCTGCTGCCGCTAGATCTGATCACCCTTGGTAGTTGCTCACCTCATCCCTTCATACTAGGCTAAGTAGACGCAATAGGTCAAGAGCTCCTCCCTATACTATGTGAAGTTTGGAAGAAAATGCACACCAACCGTTCAAATGTTTTACACAGTGTCTTCGACAGATGGCGACATAGGAAAGGGAGGCCGTGTGCAGATACCTAACTAAATTACTGCTGGTAAACAATGACCAGCCTTTGCAAGAGAATGCGAGGAAACGGAGTGGTGGTTTCCTCATGAAATTAAAACAAATGCCTTGAACTTGAAACTAAAGCTCATTTCATGCATCTCTCTGCTAATGTTTGCTGAATGTTCCAGGAAGCAAATCACTTCTTGCGAGATTGCACTGCATTGGCAACATCTCCTTAAGGAAAGAAAAACGAGTAGCATATTATAGTGACTCCAGAAACGATTCGATGTTCCAGCAGCCAAATTAACAGAGAGAAAGTTTTGATTTTTAATATGTAGGGGAAAATATTATAGTTTGCGTATTCTGGATTTTTTGGGATTTTCCATTTTATTAGTTTACCAATTGTTTGAAAAATGTGTAAACAGCACACGAAAAACTTGAAAAAAATCAGTTCAAATTTCAACAAATTATAAAAATAATAAATTGTAAAGTCTACGCCAGAACACATACTCTGTAATATTGTTTGGTTTTTCTACATTTAAAAATGAGAATTTTGTCTTTGCTGATTGATATAATTATTTTTTAAGTGGAAACGAATATGTTCTGGAGCCACTGTATGTGCGATGATATGCAATATATGCACTAACTGCTGAAATATGTAATGACACGGGATATAAGTATGGCTTAATTTGTGTCTTGCAAGAATATTAAACAATTTAGAGATTAAAACGTCATGCTTTTGCACAACCATCTTTGCCCTGGTGATCACACACAAGAACCTGGAGAAGCTGAGTTTATTACGAAAAAGAGAAAAAACAAATACATTTTATTGCGCTCGGATGCCATGATTTGTTATATAGTGTTCAGCGCTAAAGCTTATCATTACGTAACAAAGAGTTTAATTTAGTTGAAAATAAATTATATTGCATATCTTACATTCAGCACTGTTAACGAAACCTTAAACAGCATCTGCAGAGGGTTTTGTTGCAGTTCATTGGCTATTTAGTATAATTAAAGAAAAATATTCGTGCTGGTCATATTGAAAGACATATTCTCTGTAGTTATATCATGCAGAGGGAATAACAAGCTTAAACAGATGATTCTATACCATTTAGCTATAGCTAACCAATCTATCTAACCCATGTATGATAGTTGAAACATAGTTCACCTGAAAAAAGCTTATTTATATAAAATATAATTCTTTGTTGTTGCACAGTTTCAAATGTACGATTTTCCTATGACAAGGTTTAATTTTTTCTTTTTCTAATACTCTTTTCTATTCCAACTTTCTGACAATCCACTCATAATATTCGTTAAAATGTAGAATTTCTGCAACAGCTGAAATGATTCAAAAGTTACAAATTAAGTTTTAAGGAATGTCAAGCAATAATACTTTTCTGTTTAAGAAATCCTCATAGTTCACCAATGAATAAAAATATAACTATGACTTATTTTTCTGAAATAATGTACAAATTGTAATGCAACCCAAGCAATGGAAATAAATTGCCAGGAATTTTAAGTTTAAAAAGGCAGTTTAGTATCTCTGGGATTAGGTTAGTACGTAAGGTAGGAAATTTTTCTTTTACTTTGTTTTAAATTTCCCGCCATTACAACTAATTAATATAGGGCCCTTACATCATAAGGAACATATGCTGTTAACCTAGATAGAAATCAGGTATTTTAATATATACAAAAAAATTCTAAAACCAATAAATTTATTCCTAATGTCATAGAAATCGTCTTTTAAATTTCTTTTTTACTTTCTTTATATTTTGTGCTTATTTCGTAATTTCTCAGATTATGCGCATTCTAATACTGTTTATAGGTTCTATTTAAAAAAACTAAAACTTTCCAACCATTTGCTACACAATTTCATCTTACACCAAAATCTTACGTTTCTAACGCAGATCAAGGCAGAATTAACCTAAAGGTGAAATAGGTTATTAGATCGGCAGAAGACAAGATAAGTGAGCTCAAACCTTTGTTTGACACTGTACAGATGGATTTGTAAATTTTATATGAAAATCTTATGCTTCATATCACAAATCCAATAGTTTATTCAACATTTTAAACATAAAAGCTTCGTAATACTTTATCTTTGAGTGAACACTGGCAGAGCTACAAGCTTATATGGGGGATAGTCTATCGTGTGCCACACATAAATGTTGGCCTACTCCAAGTAATACAGCCATGTCGTAACATGGCTAATTCGATGTTCGAAAGTGTGGACTGAACAAGTGTGCAATTCCTTCGAGAATAGGGTCTTAATACCTCCCCTAAAATTATGTGCGGCTCTGTAGTCAAGTTCAGGAAAACTTCCTTGTATGGCGCGAGGTTGCATATTCACTAATTGTGGACTTTTTGTGTGTTTACTATGATACTTCAACTAAAATATTAAAATTCTGTTTTAGTTATTTTAATCCATATGAGAAACATTCCACGCAGATAGCTCTGTTTCTCTTTCTAAATTCAGGTCAGTATTTTTACATTGGCATTTCCTCCACCAAGTTATTATTAACGGTTAGTAAGGCACATTTCGCTATTTACAGTGTATACTCAGTTACAATCAGGTGTGCTTCTGGGTTTCGTGGCTTATGGTGGTGCGTTCAAAGGAAAAAGCACTCCCCGTGAACTCTAGAGGACTGCTAGGTCGACGGGTCGTTCATCGCCACTTCTAGGCTGTCTTCGAGGGGGCTTCCGCGCGTCTCTGGGTCTGCCAGAGCGCGGCCTGTAATCTCCTGTGGTTATGCACACATTTATGCAAATAAATGCAAAAATAAAGCTTTTAGGGTTATCGCCCTAGCTTCGGTTTGTATCAGAGTTCGATTTCCCATAACCAGAGGAAGGAACAACACCGGGTTGTTCCCGAAAGATTTGACCTTCTTGCTTATTGCCTTCTCCGCACGCGCTTGTAGACAATAGGAACCCAGGCGATGGTACAAAGCGGTGTATAAACATAAGCATATTATCTCACTTGAAAAAGACGCGAGATCTATAAATATGTTCATTTAATGTTTCAAACCTATCATAACGTGATTCTCTCAGTGTTATTTTGGTGCACTACTTGTCTTTCGTCCTCTATCTGTGCTCTTTATCTGAACCACAATATTAAAACTGTAACTGAAAAGTTTATGGTTATTACTTTCTCTACCGCGTACATAACAGGTAGAGAAGGTATGGCATTCCACCCAAAAATTCAATATGGAGATTTCACCGGAAATATATGTTTTCAGGCCCCTGAATTTAAAAAAAGCATTTTTTAGAAAAATCGTGTTTATGTGTGTGTCTGTGTGTCCGTATGTATGTGTCTGTGAACAACATAACTGAAAAACGAAATATCGGATAAATACCAAACTTGGTATTTAAGTTCAGTACCCTCCAAAGATACGACACGAAGATTTTCAAGAAAATCCCCCACCCCAAATTACCCTTTTTTGGAACATTTTTCGAATTTTTTGATTTTAAGGTCCTCCTTATTCGCAAGGAAATTTATATAACTAGCATTACTGGTAAACGTTAAGCGATAGATGTAAACGTGGTGCACAAAAAATGTAGATCTCTTTAAGACACACAATTTATTTCAAATAACTTCTTTGTGGCATCAGCCATTTTCGATATATCCGTTTAAATGCTTGGAATTGTTCAATGCTTATTCTTTTAAAGTGCTATGGATTTTCAGCTTTTTCTCCCGATGTCATGGAAAGAGTGTGGGATTTTAAAGTCACGTATAGCGTCCAGTTCTAAAACATTTTACTATCGCTATTCCCTTTGTAACAGTAACGAAATGTGCAATGTAGCTATTTCCGGAAAGGTTTATCTGGATTAAAAAGAAGTAGATAGAAAAACAAACTTTCGTAAGAATAATTTGTTTACCCACTAATAAACGTTAGAGGGTAGAGAAAGTCATGTGAATGCAACACATCATATTTCCTTTATTTTGGATGAATAACTTGTACTTACGTGTATAGTGGACTATACCGAAGCCAGAAACAGTATTTAAAAATTGTTCTTTCTGTTATGTTTTACCGAATCGCTTAAGAATGGCCGCACCAATTGTTGCAAAACTTGGTATATAATAGACCTCATGCCCTAGTTAGAAAATAGACTATATGGTATCTAAATTTAATTTTCCAAATGGGGTTCTAATGGGGCACAGAATGCAAAAAATGCAATTGACTTGCTTATTATTCAGCTTTTTAAACACTGTTATACAACTAAGTTTATAAGCCTATTATTTCTGAGAAACAGTGTTTTTTACATTTCATAAATAAATATTAATGAGTTTATAGAACTTGTTACTATTTTTCTGTATGTAAACCGATTGCCTTGACAAAGAATATAGCTGCGATCGCATTGCAAGTGTAAGGAAGAGGCACTCATTTGTGGGCTGTTAAACTATTTACTTATATTTCAACGTTTATTAACAAAGCAGAAAAGACTTTTCTACCGGCTTTTAAAACATCACATAACATATAGACTGTAGACAGAGGAAGGAGAGAAGGTGAAAGGAGAAAGCGGAAGGGATCGAGACGGGAAAGACTGGTAGCAGGACGGAGAAAAAGAGGGAAAGACAGTGAAAAAGTGAAAAGTTAGAGAAGAGTATCCGCATTTAATGTAATAGCGCTAGCAGAGCTGTGGGTCTGCTAGTATAATATAAGATTGGTTATTGCAATCGATGTTGATAAAGGACAAATTACTTTCAAGTTCAGATAAAAGGAAATAATCAAGTAGGAGGAAATAATTGAAAACTAGAAGAGGACTGTCAAGTACTTAGAATCTAAAAATGAATAAATGTAGATTTCTGGAGGATAGATCTTGACAGCAATTAAAGGAATTTGTCTTTCTGTTGTACCGAAGTTGATTGAGTCAAGTTTATTTGTTTAACGAGACAAGAGCACAGCAGGATTTTGCTAGAAACGGGACTTCTTCATTAACAAGATTAAAGTTGGATAGTGAAACAAGATCTTGGGAATAGAGAAGGCTGCAGCTTGCGGAGAGAGTTTGCGAAGGGTCATCAGACAACAAGGCTGTTGATGCCCCGGTACGTGCGCCTCAAGCTTGTTCCCAACGCAAAATCCTGATATTAGCCTGCTAATACTTAGTAGTTTGACGGTTTCATTTGGCGTTCTGCTGGGACAAGGGTGGCGGTAATGGACAGGGGCCCGGGTGCGCTCCGCCAGCTGACTGTATATAAGTGTGAACATCTGCTAACTAGGCCATAAAACGCGCAATCTCTTTAAGACCACTTAAACGTTACAAAATGGGCTCTTTTCCTTGGACTGCCTCACTCGAGACATGAAACATACATATAACCCGGTACGAGAATTAATTTTCGGTGGATATGGTATTATAGGCAATTGGCTGGAAGAGAGAGGAAGGGGTGAAGCCAAGTCGTGGAATAGAGCAAGGGCGGAAGGGGTTGCGGGGTACTAATTGGGAAGGAAAAGGGTTGAGGACATGGCGCAAGGATGAAAATCTGCAAGTTTCGTGACTTCGCTGAAGATGGGAAGGCAGACGCGCAACGACCGACAGAGAGCCGCTGTTGGTTGTCGTGTCGCCAAATGGAAGGAAATGAAGACGTGCTTCTTAAAGGTACCTTTGATTGTTTGCATGTTTCATGGCTTTATTGCAATGGCAGAATAAATTGCGCTTCTTCTCTTCAAAATGTCTCTTCTGTCTGTAAATGTCAATTTGTGTAGAGCTCCAACGTAGAAGCGTTTACTGCAGAAGCTCCTTATCGGCATTTAATGAGCATTTGAGAAAATCTAATAAATAAATATATTAGAAAAATTAAGTCCCCACTCCCCGATGTTTTCTCTTCTCCCACTGTAAGCATTGTTGCTTTAGAACATTGTTTTCTAAACACTACTATCTCACAATCGATGCTAAGTGTTATATTTGTAACATCTTTCAAAAGGTGGGTTTCTGTAAAACTGTTGATTTGATTTGTTTTCGTTTAAGATCTTTTAACTGGGTAGGTCATATTGGACTATGCATGCAGGAAACGGATGAAACAATGCTCAAGTGACCCCGGGTTCCTAGAGTTAGTGGACATTCGCTTTCTCAGGATTAGGGAAAGCTCTGGAATAAAGCTTATACGTATAACTCACTCTAACGGATATTCGAACTCGGAACCTCTTAGATGTGAGGCAAACATGCTGCCCGCACACCACAGAATGGATTGCTTTATCTAGTTTATTACTAATCGTAATAGTACTTCTCAGTATGATCTCAGCATGGTACGTAAAATTTACTGTTGGGAAATTTCATTTCTTCATTTCTGTGTTTCTCTATTCCACCCGCATACGAGTTCAAAAAACACAGGCTGACCACTAAATCTATAGGTTCGTATGGTGAGAACAAATCGTAGATGAAAGTGTGAAAGAATTAAATTTTAAATACACTGTTTCTCATGTCACAGCCGTATGAAATTAACAATCAGAAGGCGCCAATACTGTCTTACGATCAATTTCCCAGCCTGTTACGGAGATTTACATTAGAGCTGATGAATCGGCCGACATTCATCTGCCGTTCTACCATATAGTCCCTTTGTTGAACTTCCTCTCAGTTAAAGTTAAGTTCACCTAAACTCGACCTTGATGTGTACAGCAGCAGTAACTGGAACGTTACTGGATCAAAAGGCGAAGCTTCTGGCAGCATCTAATGATTTAAGGTTTACAGTACTAGAACAAGTATTAAATTTGGGATATAACTTTTAGGATGTTTGTCCCCAACTTATCCGTAGAACCTGAGATTTGGACAGCAAATTTGTGCAGAACATTTTCTAGTGATAAAAGAGCTTGAAGAACAAATGAATAAACATACTTAATTTAACAATACTGAAAATGAGAAATCTTTTAGACAGAAAGCCTATTGACACAATCGCTGAATCTAATCATTGGTATGAAGGTAACTATGTTGATTGATATTCTCTGGTCCTTTGGTTTCCATAGATTTAATCACGTTTTGTGGCTTTCCAAAATGAACTTGGCCAGAAGTCTTTGAAAGATAGAATTTCTTCAATCTGATGAATAGAAGGGTAGTCGATTGTATTTGTTTTCACTGTAAATTGTAATCTGTTCAACAGCATAGTTTCAGTCAGCTTTTCTAATAAATCGTTTGAGCAAAATTGTAATTATCAAGAGTCATATTATTATGAATTAAAGTTGCTTTCAGTAGCATATCATAAGTAGCTTTCTTTTTCTGTATTTTAGAGGAGAAATACGTCTATTTATTTTGGTGCTTGAGGGATTTCTGCAATATACAATTCATTTAATAAAATTGAACACACACATAACACGTTACGTACGCCGTTTAAACGAAAACACCTTCCTAGTGCCTAAGAAGCCAAGGTTCGTGCAAACTTCAGAGGTTCGCAATAAACATTTTAAAATAACACAGGAATGTAATCCACAATGAAGTGCCTTTAATGGTCAGAAAATAAAAGAAACTCTGCATTTTGCAAAACCGACACGACTGACCATGTCATAAGCACACGCCTTAAAGGGGAACGAAACACAAAACTCATGTTTCTTCCTAAATGAAGGACATGATCTGTAAAATGCAGTGGTAAGATGGTTTTCTTACTCCACCATACCGTTATCGCTGGGCAAGCGAAACAATAACCAGCTTATACGTCATTAGAGCCAGCCGTACGCTGGAAGCAGTTGGGGGATCATAAGTCAGTCATTGCTGCACGTGCAGTAATACGATTTCAAAAATTGTTCTTGTTGGTATTTAACTTCAAATGTAGTGTACTTTGAGGTGGTGTTTTGGTGATGGTGTTACTGAGTCAGTTTAGTACTATACAAATAACTTAATTTTGTGAAAAATAATATACCTCACTGTTGTGCATATGGCTATAATGCGAGATGGGAACTCAGTTTCACACGTTTCTCCCCCCCCCAAAAAAAAACTCCCAAAAGATATAGAATATGTGGATTTTTGCAAATTAAGTTTGTTTTTTACCTAGCGTCCTGGTGCTCGTTTAAGCACCTTTCATTTTAAGGAATGAGATTATGAACAGACACAGTTACTTAAAAAGCAGCTTATGCCGGATGAAAATTTCAGAGAGCCTTTATTAAAACTCGCAACTATTCCTACTATAAGGAGAGATGAAGACATTTCCAGATATCAAGTTTTAGTAAGACAATTGGTCCTTCACCATTTTCATCCGAGAGCAAACGACAAAGAACAGAACGATATGTGGCTAGAAATCGTAAAAGCACAATTTCTGAGCTATGTAATAGTATAATTTACAATAAAACTGACAAAGAAGGCGATGCTGATAAAAGTAGTGAAAGAGAATTCAGAGTAGAAGGTGATGAAAAAAACCAAGAATTCAGAAGTACAATGTGAACTAGGTACTGAAATCACAAGGAAATATATATTGTTGGAACCCGAAAATATCTACGAAACATGTTACTGCGAACCTGATACCTCAGATTCTGGTGCAAGTGATAACGAGGAGGAAGAAGATGAAGAAGAAGAAGAAGAAGAAGAAGAAGAAGAGACTTTCACCATACATCTAAATGATGCTACGACGGAATATTTCATTGTTCCTTGGGCATCTCTACTTTTATTTTTCAAGGCATGTGTATTATGTAGTAATGAAGCCAAAATAATCTTCATTACATTAAAGGGACAACGTTATGTGTTAAAATAGTGAGTTATTGTGGTAATACATTCACTTTGAACCACAAAATGTGTCAGGAAAGAAAGTGGAAGGAAATGCTTTAATAGCAAATTCTTTATTATTAACTGGTGTATTGTTTCAGTTTTTAAAGGCCTTCTGCAAATCCCTGGGTTTGGCATTGTTTTCAAGGCGTACATTCAATAAAACCATTCGAAACATGGCAGCACCAGTTGTTAGCGAATTTTGGGTTCAGGAAAGAAAAAAGAACTCCAATTCATTAAAAGGTTGTGGTATTCCTATATGGTTGGCCGGAGATGGGCAGTATGACTCCCCCATGATTTTCAGCCAAATATGCAGTCCAGTCTATTCTGTCATGGATTTAAATTCCCGCAAAATTATGGATTTTGAACTTGTTCAAAGAGGTATGGTGAAAGGGGATTTGGAAATGGCTGCTTATGACAGCATAATGACTAGGTTTGCAAAACAGGAAACATGTAGAGTTTAAGTTTTTCTCTCCGACAGATACAAAGGTGTAAGATACCTGCTAAAAACTCAGTATCCGGAAGTTGAGCATGAATTTGACGTATGACATTTGTCTAAAAGTCCAAAGAAAAAAATTAATATGGTAGAAAAAATGCCCAGAGCTGATGGCATGTAAAGCCAGTATAAAGAACCACAAAACTGTAAAGAGCCTGGTATCAAATTTAAAAATTCACGTCAATTCTTCAGATATAAAAATGAACATAAATGGCTAGAAAACGGTGAACGGAAATCTCGTGAACATATGAACTGTTGGAAGAAGACCAAAGAAATAAATTATGGATTAAAGGAAGATCAAACGCCTATCGTACTCTGAAGAAAATTATTTTGGGTAGCGCTTTCTTAAAAGATTTAGCTCATATTCGACATTATATGCATACTGGCAGTTTAGAAAGTTATCATAGTCTTCATTTCAGATATGCTCCGAAAAGAATACATTTTGCAGGTAATGACCTTCAACTTAGATCCATGATAGCAGCGCTAGATCACAATTTCAATGTAAATAAAAAAAATACTGGTGTAAAATCTCAGTACTCCAAAGCATCTGGGGCTTGGATCATGAAAAGTAAATATGAGGAATCTAACGAAGAATGGAAACTTCTGATATTGCTGATATCTACACGCACATTGTATGGATCCATTTCCGGACCCAGCAATTGATCTGTCACTACCGAAGAATATAGCTCCCACGCTTCGGCCTGCATTAGAGTTACTACGATTGAACCACTTCTCACGTTTTCAGTCAACATGAGAAGCTTGGTCACAGAAACGTTATACAATTTTAAATGATAATAATTGTAGTCGTTGAGTTTAAAACTTACTATTTTTAATTTGTGTGTTTATTAGTGAAGTTTGAAGCCTACAGATACTCTGTTGGGTTCTGGAAAAGTATTTCTAATACTAAGCACTACACATGATGGTATGACAACTCTTCTTCTATGTCCAATAGCAATCCATGAATTAATCCAGTAAACTGTTTGTAGCAGGGATATTGCCAGGTCCTATTAGCAGGATTGTTGGCGGTGACTGATGATTTCTCGCAATATTCAATACATCACGAACTATAACTAATTTGTGAAAATTAGGATGCTTTGTGATACAGACAAAATCACTCTCCGCCAATTTTGTGTTTTCATACTCCGAGCAACACACATTTTCCTCATCATTATTCATAGGTATACATTCCTTACACTTACACCAATGGATGAAACCAGCACGGTTTTCGGTGTTCACACTAACTGTCTCGGAATCGCTTACAGTTTTGGCTCAAATTGATACCACATTCACTCATTTCAAAGCAGATGTTGGACTTCTGTTTATCACCTAGTAGGTACTTACTGGATTATGAAAAGTGATTGGCTAGCTTTAGATCTACTCTTTGTTATTCAGATAAGTTATGAGCTTCTAGTGAAATTATCACGTAAACTTGTTAGTCATTTAAAATACCTATCCTGCGTACGTCTTGTCTGGGTGCAGTGTGGCTCTTGTGACGTTACGCGTCAACTCAACAATAGGCCGTAACACGATAACCATTCACCTTGGGATGGTGAAACTGCGTGTGTTGTTATTTATTCCTGGCGACAAATAAACTAATGTGGTGAATTAAATATTCAGTTTTGTGTTTCCTTCTCCTTTACAGAAGCAACACAATGCACCATAATTGCCGAGAATTTCCTTTTTCATTAGTTATGCTTACAAAAGGACTAGAAAGGTAGGATAGAAGTTCGAATATAGCAAAATGACTTACAGTACACTGTAGGAGGTTACTCTGGATCGGTTAATGAAATCTGTTCTAAATAATTACTTTATTAGGTTAATTGAATGAGATGTAATTAAATATTACAGTTTAATATACACGTGTTTCGGAACACCCGCCCGCTTCTTGAAGTTATATCTCGTAGTTATAAGTTTTTTACGCTGGTAAGAACACAAAATTATTACTCTGGTAATATTGATGTTATGTTGCAGAAGTTTTAGGGGTGGTACAAATTTTGATCACTAACGAATTGTGGTTGCACATGTAAAGTACAGTATGCATTACAGATATAAAACTCTGCAGGCAGGAGCAGCATTCAAACTCGGAACCTTTGGTTAGAAACCCGCCGCCCTAACCATTCGTACGCAAAGCACAGCTTCGGATATATGGGTCAAAGCAGCTATCTAACAGGTAATCTTCGGATGTCTGATTCATGATGGACGGGACCTTATTATTATTATTTACTAGATTACGGAATGTTAGATTAGTATTCGTATTATAAACATTATAATACTATGCGAAGGATACAATTAATAATACCCAAACAGTATGTCGGTTAGATCGATGTAACAATCTACGCTTAATGGTGGTACACCAAAAACATTAGCAATACCAGAACGCTTTTAAATGAAATAACTGAAACAGAAGCAATTTGTTCTATGTAATGCAATGATAAAACAGTAGGATATTTTACCATCCTTGATGTTGTCTTTTGGGTGTCATATTCGGACAAAGTTTACGGAACACCGTCAGGAACACCGTGTAAAATAAACGTGTAATATAAAGGTGCTATGTTACAATGAAGTTAAATAATTCAGCACAATGGTTGTAGAAAATGTTGTATTCCGTCAGGTGGAAAGGTAATATAAGAAATGGTTGCATCCATTATACAGTCTTGCATCAATATAATAAAGCTAAACTTTGATTTATATTCTTGTACACGTACAATTATCACTTTGGCGCATACACATATTTGTCTTCAAAGTATGAAAATTGCAAATAACATTAAATAATTAATCGCTTGTTTTCCCAGAATGAAAATACGTATTAAAATGCAAAATTATGTGAAACATGCGTTAAGACAAATATAACCGTGAGAAGTCGATGTCGTCGGATTCACATTTAGGTGAGTCAGCTAGTCCAATTTCACACTTTCGTCAAAAGCCCCTGCAAATTCTCGCCCCATCTCTTGTACCTATGCAGGGTCACTTGGTAAGTCTCAGCCCTGCTTGCATTGTCGGGCGCCATTGTCTGGTTTTACCAATATGTAATTCTCGATTGGGTTTTGAGAGGTAAATTCCTTGAATTAGTTTTATCGGTGCCAGAATAGGTTTTATTAGCTAAGGTGCATAATGGATCCAATCCTTAATTGCTCATAACATTCTAGAATGTTTCAAAATGGAATTAGCAACAGCAGTTACCTGAAAAAATTATTGTGAATTTGTAAAACTATAGTAGAACAGCTCAGCGATATATATCAGACTATGGGAATGCAGATTAATATTGTGATACATTTGCAAATATAGAAGAAAGAGATCAGCATTTGATTAGATAAGATGTTTACTGGCAGAATATTGTAAAAACACTTCATGGCACGTCTTGATTTTTCTCATCGCTATCTAAAATAAAAGTATAAAGAGCGTCAATTCCCGAATTATTATGCCCAGATTATCAGTTTTATACAAATGAAATTCTATTGCTTAAAACAGAAAATTTATTAATTTCAAATCATATGTCCTTTCCATTCTCAATACGATTCTCTGTGGAATGTTGAATACTGCACTGCAATACTATTATTGTGATTGCTTCAAAGATGTTAAGTTACAAGACAACCTGTTTCATGTTATGGAGTGAGGAGGAAACCAAGCAACTTATCCTCTGAAGGATAGGTATTTTACCAGCTAAACTGCCGAACCGTGGAATATGACTCACATAAGAATTTTCACTTATTTCTAGTGGTGTAGATGGATTAAATTTTTTGATTGGTTAACCAAATGCCTTTAATCGATTAATCGGTTGATTAATCTAATTTTAATCGTGTTCAGACAGATCACTTTTGAGAAAAACATCTTAATGTTATATATTTTTATAATGCCATATGTTGTATAAAGAAATGTTTATAATATAAACTGCTTAACTTATAATTACATTCGATGGCTTGCAAGTAGTAACAAATAGATAAAAAGCAGTTAAGTTCATGTTTTTAATATTCTTCGATATTAACAACTTGATGGCACAAAAATTTGAAAACATGAAGTTAACAGTTACAGCCACACCTCTTTTCTCCAGGACTTCATACATGTTAGTACGATTACATGTTCAGAACTAAGGGCAGCTCTTCTCTTAGTAAGAGTATTTCCAGCATCACTGAACACTGTCTCACAAGGAACTGAAGTAGCTGGAATGCAAAGGAACTTTTTCGCTATGCAGGCGAGATGTGGTAGCTGGACTGAATGTATTTTCCATCATTGCAGAGGGTCTGAGAAGTCATCTGCTAGTTCCACCAACGTCTCGTATACTGCAATCTCCATCGTAAGTGACGCCGAAATCGAAACCGAGATGCTATGTCTTTGTCGGTTTCAAAATTCAGTTTTCTGTTCCTGCTGCATGGTTGAACTGGAACTTGTGCTCCACCCACGTCTCTCCCCGAAATTCTTGTCCACACGGATTCTCGGTTCTTTTTTCAATACATCTTAGATATTTAAATCTAGGATCGAGAGTGGTAGGTTCCTGGCATGTCTTCAAATTACATCAGTCATTTACGCTGGACATTAAATCTTCTGCAAGTGTCCTTTAAAACCTTGCTATGTACCCAGGATCGACTTCGGAGCAACGTAAATATAATTTCAAGTGTGTTACTGCAGGCAATACAACACTACCTGTCACATATTTGCTACCGCCAAGGCACCAAGGATGTCTGATGTTTCTAAGCATGGCTTAAGACGTGCAAACATTTTTTTCTATCATGTCCCATTGAACTGTTGTTAGAGGTCTGATATCGGAACAGTAGGTCGATACGACATCTATAATACCCCTTTTAGCTGTCATAAGGATCTCGAACATGAAATATATGCTATTACACCGAGTAGCTAAGTCCTGTTTTAATGTACATACAGCAAGGCCTTGTTCTTTAAGTTGTTTATCAAGCTGATTTTCTAGATAGGGATTGTTTTTAAAATTTCCCACTATTTTCCTGCAGTATGAAAGTAATGTGACGATAGCAGGCTCCTTGACAGCTTTACTTAAACGTAATTTTGGAGTGCGGGCAGCACACCGAAAATTGTCGTACTTTGGTCTTTCAACTCCTAAAACGATATTTTTGCATTATCATGCAAATAGCGACAGCTTTGTCTTCTAATCCCCATTCACGAACTACATCTTCAAATTCTTCTAAGCAGCTAGTTGCACTGTCCTTTTCGTAACATGTTTAACTTATAATGTTGAATTAGATATTTCCAATTTGAATCAATCCAGTGATCAGTAACCCCCAAGTAGTTACGGTTGGATATGGAAGACCAAAAATCCTCGTTACAACTGACAGATTCTGCTTCTTTGAGTTCATCTAATAACTTTCCTACGTCATACAGCTTGTCATTTTTTATGGTGTCTCTAGAGGGAAGGTGGTAAGTGCTAGAATTGAGAGCTTCCCGTAAAACCTCTTCAAAACCACGATCGGAGACAATGTTAACCGGCCTACTATCCTGTACAATCCACTTCAGTAGTTTATTTGTAATTTCAGTTTCCTGAATAGAGGACACAGGCTCTACTAGGTGCTCCAACGTTGACTGAGAAGATGGACTAGTAGGGACACTTTGGAAAGGTTGAATATGAAGGATCATATTGAAGAGTGCTTGTACTTTCAGTATAACTGAACGATTTCCTGCATTTCTTACAAAATCCGTTTTTTTTTGTCTGTCACCATAGCACAATTGTTTAGTTTAAATCCGGTTCATAAGCTATATTGGTAATGAATTTCACAAAAACTAAATATGAATAATAACCACACACTGAGGTTTAAGTTTTCACTTGTTCTAGTGGGTGTTTCTAGCAAATTGTATCTGTCCATTCATACATTACCTGGACATTCCTTAATGACAGTCCCTTCAAGAACTTTCCCCACTCCTAGCCATTATGCCGCCTGACAGTGTTTTGTAAACGTTCGCAAACAATAGGCTGTCCGGTATTTCCTTTCCTATAGTTTGTAAATCACATAATGGTTATAAATAACTTTCTGAATGAAAGACACGAACATCTGCTTACCTTAATCAGCTTTCACAGATATATTAGCTAAGCTAGTAAACCAAATGAAAAATAATAATGCAATGCAATACAGGTTTTGTACCACACAGACCAGTTATTTTTCTTGCATACCACAATTTTAATGGATTCGATTAATCGATTAAAGCATTTGGTTGGTTAATCGAAGATTTATATTAATCGTCTAATCGGCAGCTCTACTGTTTTCTAAGATGTTTTCCAAAACCAGTGGTCATTAGATGTTAACAAAGATGATATCGGGTGGGAAACTAATACAGCCAAATATAAGCTTGTGCAGGGTCCAGTGAAAGACAGGTTGTGGATCATGATATTTCAAAATGTGTAACGGCTGTATACAGAATATGCTTACAGAGTCCACCGTTGGGTCTGCAAAAAAGGACACCGGTCGTGCTACTTGAACTCAAGACGCAAAATGGTGGAATTCGTGACTGGAATGTCTTTTATGTATGTCGTATCCATTGCATCAACGTCGTCTAAATGCTGCTTATTTCTTCATACCTGAAAGCGTCTGTCGAGTGCATTGCTGAAGTTCTGTTCTGCTCTCAGTGCAAGAAAACTGACCACGCTGTACAGAAGTACGAGAAAAAGTATGGCAACAGTGCACTTCGACTTTACATGGGGTTGATATGTCACTCTCAACTAAAGGGGTGCGGCTGTTGACCAAGGGAAGAATTTCATTACAGGAAGGTTATATTCAGTAACCGGAAGACTAACGATATCAACTCAGAAACAGACATCCCGCATTTTAACTCTATAAGCGCAGCGATAATACCTTCAGACGTTAACACTTGTAAAATGTAAAGACGTAAGCTGTAAAAATATATATGTATATAATCATGGTTTTCTATTCGAGATTCGGTTCTTCAGTATAAACCCGGCTTTCTACATTCGTTCCTCTTTTTCGCTTTCCTCTTCGTATGCGCAAATGAAACATCTTAATATTACCAATCATCTGGTTCTTTCTTCTCTTCCAGATATTTTTCTCGTTTGCCATCATTCATAATACGTTTCTTAGCAACAGTTTCTTCTTATCCAGTTGCCCAGCCATTTTATTCCTCTTTTTGATTCCATCTGCATTGAATTTCATTCATTCACTCTTTCTAAAATAACATAAGTTTTGCTTGTCCAATTAGCTCGCTCCATTCTGCTTCATACCCACATTTCAAACACTTGCAATTGGTTTTCCTTACATCCTCAAACCACAACGTTTCCACACTATACACATTACACTTCACTAAATCCTTCCATAGTCGTTTCTTTAGGAGTTCGGAACAATTTTCTTTTTAACATTTAAAGCTTCCTGTATCATTACTAATCTCTCTGTCTCTAAAATCTTGATAATAATTGTTTCTGTTACTTGCTGTATATGCCAAGTACCTGAAGCTTGCTCCATTTCGAATTGGCAAGCATGACTTCTTTGTTTTTATTCCAACAAATACTTTTATCTTTTTCACAATAAATATATATATATATATATATATATATATAGATGTGTGTGTGCGGTACTATTATATGAACTTAAATAGTTTTGTTTTCTTTTTATTTACTACTATTAAACTCCACTTGAGTATTAAATGATTTTAACCACACTTTTTGAGAGATATATAACTCCATGTAATACTGTATTCTAAGATTTTTAATGTCCACGTCAATCCCAGGAGGAATGATATGATCTTAAACCACATCCCCCAACCAGAGAGAACAATTTCTCTTTTTCTCTATGAAGGTGATTTGCTCGTCGTAATGTTTCTGTAAGACTTATTTTTTATTGCAGCATGCAGGCTGCAGATTCTCATGTTGTTAGTGCATGAAGTAGCACCAGCTGGGGAAACAAGGCCCCTTTTTGGCTAACTTATGCAGAATAGAAAAATATTTAATTCAATAGTATTCGCTATTCTTCCAGATAAGTCTCACGTTTTTAGAGTTAGAGTTAAATCACTGGTAAAGGGACTAGTAATAATTCATGTAATTTTTGGTAGTTCTTGAGTCAGGAGAATGATTAGTGTGACAGGTCAACTACCTACTATTCAACTGTTTCATGAATAATGTGAATGTCGGCTAGATATGTTTTCGTTATTTCATTGATCTAAAGAGATGTGTAAACATGAGATTTCAATTGTATAACCTTATTGCAAAATACATTAATTTCCCTTGCTGTAACCTTATTACATATTTTGGGTAACTTTGGTTTCAGAGCTTTAAAGCTGATTTTTGTCTTATTTTGGCAATTACCTGTTAAATATCTTATTATTAAATAAACACTTCCCTTAGAAATACACCAGATGTTTATTTTAAGCTTATGCCGACATTTTATTTGCAATGTGGTGTTCAACATGAAGGTTTTTTTCCCTACAGCTTAACATAGCATTTATTACACTAAAATCTGTTTAAATTACACTTAGTTTTGTACATAAATTCAGTCTAGAGAACCATATTAATGTCCATGTCATTTAACTTCTGGAATATTTCAATATATAATACGATGTTCCAGGTTTTTCACATTCATGATTTTCTACCAGCAACATTGGATAATTGATCTCGAATCCGTCCAATTCCATTAAGCAGCTAATCAAGTGTAGACCTTGAAAGCTCAACTGTGACTGTTGGAAGTGGCGCTTCTTTGTCTTCGCTTACACTTCCATTGTCCTGCAACTTAAACTGTAATAAACATGAAGGTGTAGTGTTTCCTGCTCAGAAACTTGTACCCTGGAGCACACTTGACAGGAGAAGTCCACAAGGCGAGGTGGTCTATTGGCTTCATTCCTTATTAGAAATACATCAATGTACCAAACACCGGTTTAGATGTAATTGTTTTTGTTGTTATTGTCAAGTTTAAAACATACGCACGATCACCAGCTTTTGTCCCAAAACTCCTAAGCTCTTTGGAAGGGGTGATGTGCATTTTTTTATCTGAAATAGTTTGTGCTTGTATAAATGATTGATATCCACTTTTTAATTCATTACTTTTTAAATAAATTCTGTAAGAAGCATTTCGTACTGCAATAACGAACATTAATACATTTGTGTTTGTGTCAACTTTATCCCAAACAAGGATAGCAATGGCCCAGTTTTTAAAAAAAATGTTTTTGGTGCCTATCAATCCGCTATATTTATTTAGTCTTATGTTAAATGCTTTTGTGAAATGAATTTGTTCAACTAAGTTTTGCTATATATCCATAACAAATCGCAACTAAATGTGTTCAAACGTGGGCAAGTGTTGTAATGTTATTCGAACTGAAAGGTATCCCTTTGGTAGAGTATAAGCATAAGTTCAGACCAGTTATAGGCATATCCAACATAGTTCAGTCTAGTTCACTAAACCTTTTAGTATCTGGTGTTAAGTTTAAACTGATTTAACGTTGCACACAACTACAGAGTTCTGCTGTTGCATGACTCAAATTTGTAAATATCTCCCTTGAAATGCCTTTCCTCTGGGGTTGATAGTTGTAGATATTTACAATTTCTAGGGGTGCATGCACCTTGGCACTAGATGTCTGTGTTGATAACGTTTCTCAAGTAGTCGGAGGTGTCCTCTTAGCATGACTGTACGCTGCACCACTCAACTCCCCAGGGGCAGGTTGTAGGTCTCGAGCACATTAAGAGCCTAGCAAGAAAGGAAAAGGGCAAGGATCTTCACACAGATTACATCACCTCACTTCACTTTCCACCGCACGCGTGTCGTTTGGATGTGTTTCTTATTTGCTATTTACAAGACATCCCTCCCAGCCAACGCTTTCCAGAATTCCTAACAACCGTTGTCCCAAGGAGGCAATGCGAATGAAGTTACTTAACTACTTAAACGGAAAATGGCGTCCTTAATTCTTTGCCACCAAGCGATGTCAGTTCCCTGCTCTCTAGGGAAAATTATCTAATTTCTGCCAAAATCTTAAGTTCACTTGTTCTCCCTCTCTGTCTCACACTTACTCAAAATTGCAGGAGCAATTTAATGTTCCATTGTTTGCCTCTAGGGCTAGAAGGGTAGGATGAAGGGAGAGGGGAGATGCGCTTACATAGCAAGAAGGCGTTGTCGCGCTACATTGTTCTGCACCATCTCCTGAACGAGCTCCACCGCCGGCTTATGGCACGCACACGTCTCCAGAGCACACGTTCATGGATGCCGGCCAAAGACAATGGACATCCAGGAGCCTCGTGTTCGGAAAATCTTTCTAAACCGATAGCTATCAAAACTCTGTGTGTGGATTGAAGTTTGCTTATTACACTGAAGTTACGAGCAAATCTCTAGATTTTCACATCAACAAACAGTTTAGTCCTTCATTTCCTATGCACACTAAATGTCCGTTAGTTTGCTGCAAAACTGCATATTGCTATAAGAAATAATTAAGCTGAAACGTCGGTCATAATACACTGATTTAATCAATTATCTATATACTTAAGCTATTGCAACAGTCAAGTTGAAGTTTGTTAAGGGAAGACTAAAAGCCCTACCCCTCCAATGTTTAATCTGCTAAATTAATGACCCAATATCTCAGAAACTACTGAAAATATCAGATTGAAATTTTTACATGAAGTACATGCGTGTGTTTTTAGTTCTCTGATATGCTTTTATGCAGTAATGTAATTTATTAAGGAGATATTATTGGTTACTTAATTACACAACTTTTATTAAAATTCATCACCAATTAATGTTTTAAAACATAACTAACTTATTAATACCAAGGTAGACTGATAACACCACGGAGGTGCTTGTTTTCATCATATCAAAATTTCATAGAGCTCTCTTCAATATTTCCTGAGAAAACGGTTCATTTATATCAGAAATGCAATTCAAAGAAAACACTGTTCAAAGAAAAAATGAAAATAACTCACATGTATTTCCAAAGAAATAATAACATTCCGCGGATATAAGTATATTCAAAATATAATAATACTACTAATAATTATTATTGTGCCTATAATGATAATATATATATATATATATAATTGAAAAGAAACTTCCAAGAAACTTTAGAACACTACACAAACACTAAAAATGTCTCTGAGAATTCCATAATCGTCACAGCATGCTTTAACTGGAATTTTAAGCTTTGAAAGAATCTAACCTAACCTGACAGCTCAGAATAAAATGAAAATTTTCTCATAGACGATTAAGCAGAAGAATTTTATAATTTTTGAAATCTGTGCATCGTATCTGGCAAATGCAGTAGGAAAACCTTTTATTTTAGGCAAATAACAGTGCTAGAAAAAAGCAACTCCCTATCCTGTTTTATTCCATAAATTATTACTAGGAAAATACTTTCTGCGGGATTTTTCCTAAATTAATAAGAGAAGACAGTGCAGAGTACCAATTCCTTTGTTCCAATTATTTTTTAGAAGCTTTGAATTCAAAACCCACTTATGATTGTAATTCAGCTATAACATTTATTGGGGGTATTCCCAAAAGCATTCAGATTATTTTGCCTTTGTATTTTGTAAAAATGCGACTTTTTGTCATTTTACCCATGTATTCCCTTAAGCTTCTGCTGTTGTTTACCTTTACCCCTACCCATTTCAGAATTGTGATTACATTTATTTTAATTATTATGTTTTAAACTAAATAAAAAATAAAAAATGTTATTGACTTCTGTAGTTTAAATACAAAACAGGTGTTTCAGCGCAGTTTTACCCAAGTCCTGTCTACATTCAAACAAATCATTCACCATTTCTTTAATATGGCCTTCACGTCCTTCACTAGTACATGTAACGCACAACGAGAATTGGAATCTCGCTAGCCTCCGATTTTGAAATCCCAGTCATGTTCATTGCTTTAGCCAACTGAACTGCCAAGCTGAGCACACGCAGTAAACGTTTTAGACACATAATATTTATTATGCAGTGCTACTATTATAAGCAGATTGTTGTATTCAATAACGTGCATAGTGGCTCATTATGCCACTGCGTGCCAATAATAGCAATGGCGTCTTTCGTATATCAATGACGTAATACCGGTATCCCAAGCTGCCTTGGCTTATAGAGAGAAGATGGAACCATTGTGTGATATTCTTTTCTCCGAGCAACGAAGATGCATAAACCTGTGTACATCATTAAATAGAGAATAATTAAGAACCGAATTTATAATAATTTACCATGCTATGCTGATAATAGGCTACATCACAGCCCGTATCACCTGCTCACTTCTCTCCTAGGAAGAGAACATGCAAGTGGCGGTCTTGTCTATCGCTTCAACATGTGAAGTAATAACAAATTAAATGAAGGGAGAGAATCTAACGTCTCATACACATGAATATGCTCTCACTTATGTCAAATATGGATGCCGAATTATTTCCTACAATTTAAATTGCTAACATTGCATATGTTGTATCCAACTCGTGGATAATCTTAATATGACTCTCGTGAAAATTGTCGCTCGTGCCACAAACATTCACTGGTACCATAATCATAAGTTTATTTACTTGTTGCATAAATTACAAATTATTGTATTCCGAGTTAGAAACGTTGGTTTTGATTGAAAATAAATCCGGGCAGAAATTGTTAAGTTCAGTACCGTGAAAAAGAGTGGAACAGAGTTTACTATAAATTTCCGATAAATGCAAAGATCGAAACATTTATTCATGCCCTTTTTTCGACCGAACCTTTCATCAGTAATGTGCATTAAAATGACCTAAGTAGGGGTAATTGAAAATAATTTAAGGCTACAGTAATTTTAATTCGTCTAACACTTGTAAACAAATTTATAAAACACCCAGTTTTCCTACTTGTGAATTTATCTATGTTGAAAAGCGCGACCAAGTAAATATCTCGACGTCAAAACTTGAAACAGCCATTAAAGCAAATTATACAGCTTCAGCCACATTCAAGATGTTAATCTGAACCTGAATATCCTTGAATGCATGGCCTAATTACTGTAAATAGTTACTTCTGTTTTAACAGCACCTGCGCTATGAAGCTGTGGCTCATAATGATAACTATTGGCTAAGTAACGAAGCTAAACTTGAGATGCGTCGTTTTTCATTGCACCGGAAAAATCTTGCGTAGATAAATTTCGATCCTACTTTCCTTCGTTAGATATTTACAAAGCTTGATCTTTCCTGCATATCACCTCATTTGCAGTTTGGTTCAAATAAGCAATGCAGGTATTACAGTAATGATGATGATGACGATGACGATACACGGGTTGTTGCGAAACCCTCAAACATACATAGGTATATGTAAAATGTGGAAAAAATGACCATCACTCAACTTCTTTACGTAAAATTGTATAAATATTAGTATTGTGTTCACAATGTTTATACATTTATATGCACTGCTTTTTAGCATATCCATCCATGATACTTTTTAAGAAGTGTGAAAATGTCTTTAAATTCTTAAGATAATGAGTGCTTATACATTAGTAGAACTAAACTCTTTGAGGCAATAGTCCAATATGACCCATGACGCTCGATCACTACACCTTATACTTCCATAACGCAGTTATCGTGGGAAGAAGGAAGTAATGGGAGATGATGTGCGATGAGGATTCGGAACACCCCGATAATGAAACAATGCAAGGCTTTCTTGTGTAGCAGATATTCTGTTTGTAACCGAAGTACAAGAGCGGCCGGTTTACCGCTCTGCAACTCTCTTCAGGGGATAAAGAATGTGCTGTTACAGCATGGTAACGCCGAGTTACCGCATCTTTCGCTCCTTTTTTCTGTAATGGTCCTAATATGTACTGTACTATTACACTAGGCATTAAACAGGCAAGCACAATTAATTTCAGGAGGGTGAGTCACGACTATGTCCAGTTTCAGTTCACTGTAAATGTGAAGTGCTAACCTCGACACAGGTATTCTGACTAGTACTCTCAACATTCATTGAGGAGTGCAGCCATATCGAGGTAAAATAAGAGGAATGAGTGTATTTTTGGTACACCTTTCAGGAGAACAAATGAAACATTAGTCATTTAAAATTTAAGTGGGCATTTTAGTGCGAGGGCAATTTAGGAAGTTATGACCTTTTGCACATTTCCGCTTCGCAGATCGCTCTCTGACTTTTATCCAAGGTCGAATGGATTTTTCAACAACTTTTCTCAGTGTTGTGTGAATTTCAGTCGAAATAAGTCGCTATGTATTCTGTGATTGTTCAAAATAAGCTGTCTGATCAAAGTCCCACCAAGTGTGAGCTAAGCGGAATTGGATTTTTGAATGCTCGGAAGTTGAACCCTGCAGAAATTTACCATCAACTAAAGGAAATGTATGGTGATGCAGTAATGAACAAAACGGAATTTGAGAAGGTGGTGTGAAATGTTCAACAATGTACACACCCGGATGTTCGTCGCTCATCACAGTTGATTTGAGGAATTAAGTGAACAGCAAAAACGTACAAGACAGCCGTGTAAACCTAGATGAGTTAAGATTACTTTCCCAAAAATTTCTCGTTCTTTGCTTGGTGAAGCTCGGTCCGAATATCTTGGCTTAATGGATTGGGACAGGCAACTACAGCACGAAAATTCGAAGCTCCTGGACAGATATAACAAATGCTTAAAAGACGGAGGTTATTATGTAGAGAAATAAAATAAGCTTCAATTTTGTGTCATTCTTTAAACAAAACGTTTATTTTTGAATATATTAAAGCCAAGCGGTCGTTACTTCCTGGATTAACATCGTATGTTTGTGAACCGGAGTAATGGCAGGGTTTCTGTTTGATAACTTCCCTTTGGCGAAATTCCGAAGTGTGCAGCGAGTTTAAATGAAACATACTACCATCGGTGAATGTTTCTTCTGAGGAGTGGGAGGAATCTCGTTTTTGTATAAAATACTGGCGCAGAGCAGAAAGAAGTAGCAGCATTTCGAGAAAGAATATAAATATGGTTACTAGGCGCATTCAGTTAAAAATTAGTACTATTCTGCAATTAAAGACATATGGAGGGTAAGTTACGTGGTCACAGGACACATCCTAGTACCCTTAAGGTAGCATACATAATTTTTCAAGGCATTAATCCAAATGAGATAATTGGTTACTACTTAATGAATTGTAAAACTTCTCAAAACAAAGTTCACCATATATAACAAGTTTATTGTAGAGATTTATGTTCAATTATATAGTTATAGGTAATCCCCAGTTTGGAATTAAACTTCCATTAATGGACTTTAAATTGCCAAGTAAATAAAGAAAACAGGAAAGACATTGAAAAGCGAAGTGATATCCTAAACGTTGTTCAAATAACATATTTGACTCTGAAATCTGCTCCATGAGCATATATGCATAACCTTATAACAGGGAGGTAGTCAAATTCGCTCTGAGGCTTCACCCCTCAGAAATGGATTCTTATATCTTTGCCAAGTGGACGGAAGCCAACAAGGAATTCATGGCCATAAATGACGGTATTAGAGAAGTGTCGTAACCTTGACTCAGAGGACAGAATGTTTGCTAGGAATCTAAATCAAGCAGTATGTCTGGAATGTTGATTTTCCCAAATAGCTTAATGCATTCATTTTAAATTTTGTTACCATATGAGAAGAGAAATTTTGGTTAGTTATGATTTTTTCCAAGGAGTCATTCCCTTGAGCTTGTCATTTTCAATGTCATCGGTTTCGGAAGGAAATGGAGAAATGAAGAAAATCATAAGAGGCATTATCAAACGTAAAGACATATTTTTGTGCTGTTAAACCTAACTCTCCAAACTGGGAAGGGTATCCTGTTAAATTTTTATCACATTGTTTTCAATTAATGCTTAGAATATTTCACTGCGACTCAATTTGTTTGGGTTTGAAGTAACATGTGAACCTTGTATGTGTTATTTAATAGCTTATACCTTTGACTGTGTATCCTTTATAACCATTCCTTCCTTACATTTGTTTGCTTTTATCTCCTAGGTAGCTTACTGTTCTGAGTTTCCACAATATGCAACTGCCCAATTCTCCCGATTCTGATCGCCTCTTAGTAATTACTGGGAAATTAAATTGAGTTTTATTTATGGACGCTCTTTAACTTCTATGGTCCTTAGCGTCCCATTCTATATTGGGCGTGAAAGACCAGAAATGTTTCTCAGAGTCCTCTTTATATGTTTTGAGGTTCTTTTATGAGCAGTAAATATACGACACGGGACCACCGGCTTTACTTCCCTTCGGAAGGAAGCCATGCTAAGGATCCATCGCCCTACACCGGGTTTGAACCCAAGATCTCGGGAGCTAGAGGAACTGGTACCCCTAGACCACGGAGGATGACGTAATTACTGGGCTTATAGTCTTGGGGACCAATTACAAAAGTTAACTCCTGCCTATAGGCTAAACACACTCCTCAAGGGATTAGATAACCTGACAGCGCTGTGTTGCATTCTATCCATACATAGCATTATAAACTTAGTAACGACAATTTTAACGGATATCACCGTTGTATAGGGATGATTTTAGGAGGAGGCTGAAGTATAATTTTAAGTCAGACGTCATCAATTCGCCAGTAGTTCACTTTTGAGAATGGTATTCACGGCTGTGCTGCGATGTTGAGCAGGTCACTCACACCGAGCGATATGGCTCCCAGTAACATGTGAACCTCGCATTCGGGAAGTCCTGGGTTCGATTCACGTTGTGCCAGTCACCACGACCTTGGGTTTTTTCGCGGTATTCTATTCTTGGTACGGATGGATTATATAATGCCGCGAGTTTTCCTGTTCCCATTTCCTGTCATTTCATTCCCTTATCATATTTCACGACAGAAGACGAGTGGACGGCGGGCGAGGCCTATGGCGATGGAATTTACTTTGTGGAACTGTCTGTCGTGGCGTTTGGTGTGGGACGGTCCCGCAGAGAAGTTTCTTAGCGGGGAGAGGTGGGCATGTGTAGCGGTGGGGCGCCGGTTTCGGTTGTAATATCTGGAGAAATTAGGCCACCGTGCCGAAATCGTCCTCCGCTCCCTAACAGCAACAACAGCTCACTCACTGCGAGGGCTTGTAGACAACTGTAGTGAATGCAACCATCTCCTAAATATTTGTGTAAATGAATGATTTTAATGTAAAAATCATGCGTTATAAAATA
Organism: Deroplatys truncata; assembly: GCA_030765065.1. Lineage (NCBI taxonomy): Eukaryota > Metazoa > Arthropoda > Insecta > Mantodea > Mantidae > Deroplatys > Deroplatys truncata. Next base: position 463,242,939 of record CM060990.1, on the reverse strand, counting down.
ACAAAAGAAAACTTTTTTTAATCTAAATGCGATCCAGGAATAAATCCGTGTTTATTTCTATCTCCCGAGGGAAAGCTTTTGTTAAAACCCCTTCCCCCAAAAGCCAAATACTTCTTTATCATGGAAACAAAACTGATGATTAATTTCGATTTACTATTTTCATAGTGAATTTGCTTACTTACTGTTTCTCTAACCGAGCGAAATGGCTCCGCGCTAACGTATGAGGCTCGTAATCAGGAGCTCCCGGTTTTGATTCCCGTCGTGTCGGTCACTCTTACCATGGGTTTTCTCATAGTTTCTTGGGTCATTAGGTGAAGTCGGGGTGTTTCCTCTGCTACCTTGAATTTCCTGTCGCTTCATTCCCTCTAATTTCCTTTCCTCTTTCATGGTTCAGGTGCGCGTCGAGACTGTGCAGTGTCACTCACTGCTTGACAGATGGCACAGCTGCTTGCTCATTCGAAATTTCTTCTCAGCCCTTCTACAAGGTAGCCTTCTTTGAGTCGCCTAAGGTGGGTCGAGTTCTTTCCGAATCCGACAGAGGGCAGCCTTATCTGAGCAGCCCGACGGTGTAAATGAGTCTTAAAGCTTGGAATTGTTATGGACCTTTACACCCGTCTTCCTGCGGCCTATAGCCTCCTGCGTTTCCTTCACTTCATCTGTTCCTCCCGGGGATGGTAGTCACAAAAGAGTCTTGGGTCGAGGTGAGCGACATGTCCCTCTCCGTTACCTTGTCTTAGTCACAGCCATACTGTTTCATTAAAATGTTAGAATCTGCCTCTATCGAAAGAAAGAGTGTATGATATAATTATAAAGTACTAAAGAAGCCAGAAATTGAAAATGACGCGGAATGCTTATTTGGTTTAATGCCAGGTATAGATATCATTCATCCATGATAATCTCAGGTTTTCGTTAGGAGGTAACAAGTAAGAATGTGACCCTAACATGGTTTCTTCAATCTACTGAATGCAAGGTCACAGAATGTTTATTTCTATGCTGATTAGCTTTTTAAAAAGCTTTCCAGTAGATTTTCTTGAAGGCTAACGTTTTCAAGAAAACATCTTATGGTGAATGTTTCTTCATTTGAAGGAGAAAGACAATGGTATTAGTTAATTTTAAGGCATATTTTCAAGGTCATGCCAATGGTCGCTCAATGTTTTAAGTTAGAGACCCCAATTTATATAACAGATTTTGGATTTACGTATCAAAGCAAACAACTTTCGTCTGAAACATCGTTTTACTAAACTAACCTTATGTTATAAAATCTTTAAGAATTTTGAAGACATTATAAGCGTTAACATATTAAAAGATTAACTTATATGTCATTTTTTTAATTTAACGAAACACAAACGCAGTTTAAATGCAGAAGCTTGGTTTCTTCTGTTTACCTTTCTCATAATTTTGAACATAAAAATTAAATTGATTTTAAAACTAATACCAGTTCATCATCTATAAATGGTATTAGACATAACAAGTGTTCAAAATACTTTCCATTTTATTGCATACAAGAATACAGTCTATTTTCGAAAACTCATCTAATATTCTGAAACACGCATTGCTGGAAGCTTTAGTTATCATTCGTCGGAATTCAAATATGGCAGACTGTGTTTTAAAATGCAGCGATTATAGGTGCCCCTATAGAAGGAAATCTAAGGGGCTCAGGGATCTTGCTGTCCATTCATTATTCCCTCTTCTACAATCCACCTATTCGGGAATGTGTTATTGAACCACTCCAGAACTTTCTGTGCCGTGTATAATGTGACAGTGGTCCATCACATTGGATTGTGATCATTCTTATCTCTATGATTTTCAATTTATTCATTGATGATAACATTAATAATACCTTGTAACATTTTTAGGTACATAGCACCAGTGAGGCTTTCCTAAAAATATAACTGGCCAATAATGGTATCTCCTAGAATACCTGCCCACACATATTTTTTCGCTGTCATTGTGTATGACCTTTTCTAAAAATACATGTTTATCATCATTCCTATACCTACAGTTATTATGTCGATTTACAGAACGTTTAAGGTAAAATTTGCAGCCATCAGAAAAGCTAATATTGTCGCGAGCCATAGGGAGGTCCCAGCAGGGAACCGGGGATCGCGTTAATATTAGTAGAGTGATACAAGATGGTAAAATCTAGGAAGCTCGGCTTTGTATTACGCAAGGTCGCGCGGTCAGCGAGTCAAAAAGTATTTTACTATCATGGAATTAGGTCACTCTCTCGTTCATTCTCGATCCACTTTACAACGGCAAAGCTGTGGTCGGCAGATGTACGATGCCCGACATAACTAAGTTAACTCTTTATTTTGGGAGCCTCAAGACATATCAGAGGGTTACAGGCAAGATGTACTACGTTTAGGTACCTGCTCGTACTACTACCCCACCCGTAACCATGTAAATTAATTATGAATATAGTCATTAGTATTTATACAACCCTCGGGTTATCATTTGAAGCCGCATCCCCTAGCTAGATCACTGACTTTCGCCATGTATCCTTCCTAATTCCGATACCGACACGCTCTCTCATTTGGGATTATTGCTCTGCTCTTGTAAGCATACCCTGGAGCTAACTACCCCAAGGATTGCTAAAATTATTGTGTAGGCGCCGGCTACAAATATGGCGGGTCACTAGGCACATTAAAGTTGGGTAGCTAAATATAGCGAAACTACCAATTTTCTCCCTCCTTATCTCTCCTAGCCCCTACCCTGTCACGCTCGCACTTAACCTCCTAACCCGGGGCATTTTAGTTGTGAATTCATGGGTCAAGATGGCACAACAGCGTTATAAAACCCTCATTAAATAGAAACCCAACTTCCCACCTCTTGCATTATGACTTTTTAGAGAATGCTTTAGAATATAGGTTTCGTTTCTCAGACACGTTATATTACTGCAACAAGTAGTTGTAAGTTGCCGTGCATGGTAGAATTTACTCTCGTTACTAAAGACCCTACCAGCCGCGTTTCACAAGAGATTATGCAATTATGCGCAGAATTAGCAGCAACGCACGGAGAACAAGTAAAATTTCAGGAGTTTGTCATTATGGATTTGAGGGAAATTTCTAATGAAATAACTGCACACCAAATCCGGTTACGGTTCCTGGAGGGTTATCCACACGCCAAGTCCGAACACGAGTAGAGTAGGCAAACAGGTGGGATGAACAAAACAGATGATCATACTAGAATTATAAATACCAAAATGGACTCACTTGTGGCAGGAGACAGTGTTGTAGCAGGTGTAGCACAGAGCATTCAGGTTAGCCGCCCTCCTTTAGATCCAAGCACGTTTACAGGAAAATCAAGAGAAAGTGTTAGGAACTACTTGCATAAATTCGAAATACTCGCACGCGGTAACAATTGGGCGGTACAACAAAAAAATCCAGTGTTTACTTTGTCGTCTGAGCAACACAACGTTAACTTCGTATAAGTTATTCGCATGCAGGCATTCAAACACCTCATGGGAAGATTTTAAACAGGGGCAATTAAATGCTTTCGTCCACGCCGCAAAAGAGGAGATGCTAGAATTCAAACTGAGACACAGAGTACAGGATCTCAGAGAGCCCACGGAGGAGTACGCGTACGATGTAATAGCTCTGGCCGATCTAGTTAACCCCGTAAGTCAGAGAAAGAACGGTTTAAGCATATCATAAGAGATTTGAAGCCGTCGCTCATATAGCACATATTGCCCATCTTCCCCCAAACGGTGGATGCACTACTTCAATTCGTACGTAAAATAGTCAGCTCGCTACCTAGCAGGGAAAAGAGTTGACCTAATTAGAGCATAAGTCGCTCCCCTAGCGCACAAGAAGAAGGTCTACACAAACAAATGTCGGAAATGGCTAGAAAGTATAAGGATTTAACAAACCAGTTGAAACAACTTAAAGCATGTCAGCACACTCCGCCCCCAGTACCAACATGCCAAGTCGGTCAGATAAGAATCACGGGCCCCCGCCCAACTTGGGGAGAAACGTTTACAGTCAGAAGAGAACAGTTTCCACTGGACCTATTTGTGGTTATTACAAGCAAATAGCAAATTATCAAACGCGGAGGAGAAACCTACATTTTCATCCCAGCCTCTAAACAACTACCGTCCGTAAGAGCCGCAAACAGCTACATGGGCATACCCGCTACAATTGATAGACGACCTAATTAGCTATCTAGGAGGCTCAAAATTTTATTGTACACTTGATTTACTCAGCGCATATTTTCAGGCATCATTCACAGGAAAGTATGTAATATTCTTCCTTGGTTGCCTCGGATGGACAATTCGAATTTGAGACTTTGAACTTTGGCTTGGCGAACGTGCCTAGAGGATGCACAGAAATTGGGAATAAATTATTAAAATATCTACTGCACAAGAAAGCATTAATATACATGGACGACATAATAGTCTTTGCGCGGAAATTTAAGGAATTATTGTCCAATCTGGAGCCAGTATTCAATAAATTGGAACACACATTTAAAATCCAGCTGCAAAAACGTTTTTCTTTTTTTTGGATGACTTAAATATAACTGCTAGGTATAAAGTTTCAGCAGCAGGCACAGGTGACGTGCATTTACTAGTTGTACCCGATAGTTTGAAACAGGAGATACCTTATAATCATGACGACGCGGTAGGTGGACATTTTGGATTTGCTAAAACGTTTCACAAAATTAATTCACACTACCATTAGACCGGAATGAAAAGTATGTACAAAATGACGTGAAAAGATGCGTTTCCCGTCAGCAACCGAAAGGGCCAGTTAACCAGCCAGCCACAGGACTAATGCAGCTCATTAGGCTCAACTATCTGGAAGAGAGGTGTTTGATGGATATTTTAGATACTTAGAAATACGAGCAATCCCAAACGCGTCGATAGAGAACGTAGCTGACTTTATTCTGGACGATGTCATCTGTCGTCACGGCGCACCAAAGTATGTTCTCGGACAGAGCATCATATTCATGAGCGAAATAACGCAGAAGTTACATAAACTAATGGGGACAATCCCAAAGTTCACAACCGCCTTCAGGACATAGGCATACGGTCTTATAGAAAGAGTAAATAGAATGATTGCTCAAGTAATCAGCCATTCTGTAAATCCATAACACATTGATTGGGATAGCAACCTACACCAAATTCTGTTAGCGATTAACATTAGTAAACAGGTAAGCGCGAAGATCACACCATTTGAACTTATCTATGCACGAAAGCCTGTAATACCCCCTAAGGTGCAAATACAGGGCAGTACTGAAATTTTATTCGTGCAGGAAACAAAAAACGCGATTTTGAAAGCAGGAGAGCTAGCATCAGAAAATATAGAGAAGAGTCAGAGAAAAAATAAGCGTCCTTGTGGTCGGAAAAGAAAGCACCTTGAGTGTAGAATTGGAGACCTAGTGAAATAGTACACCTCCAAGAGAAAAGTAGGTAAGGCCACGAAACTGCTAATGAATTATATAGGCCCTACAGAATAGTAAAAAAATTAAGCCACTTGAATTACGTAATAAGAACCGGAAACTCCGCAAGACAGCCAAACCTCCACATAAACAGGATATCGCGATGTTACGCCTAAGTAGGTAGAAATATGAAACGTTTGCTAAACTCATGTAGCAAATATAAGTATGCAAGAAAACGCCATGAGCTTGCAACACACAAAGAAAATGAAAATCACCAACATTTCACTTTTTAGAACTACACACTAGCAAAAGTGCTTCCACGCACGAACTCCGAAATAATTGCCTTCTACACCCATGCAACAATAAGTAACAATAAGAGAGAAACTAAAAAGAATGAAAAAGTAAGGAAAAGCGGAAAGCAGTTTTGCTTTAAATTTACATAATGGTTGTCAGTTGCTTGAAAACAGTTTAAGCTATTTCTTATGATACAATGCACAATATGTTTCCGTACCTCCAGCGTAATTTGAGTTTTTCAGAGCAGATGGTAATCCATGCGACCCAACTGTTGGTTTTAGAGATATTAAAAGGGAAAAATCCTACGTGAGGTAGCAGTAGGTAGTCCCAAATGCGACTCCAGTGTTTTTCACATTGTTGAGATATAAAATGTTTAGATTTAAAGATTTCTAAGTGAGTATATTTGTCGTCCCAGAAGCTAAGTTCGGGAACACAATTTTTATGGCGAAAGTCATGTTAGAAATTTAGGGTGCACGTCTCAAGGAATAGGCGTACGGACTTATGAGAGTTTTATGTGTTCCCTATTTCTTGATCAGTATAAGGATTAAAATTATAGCTACAGTGTCTCTTCAATGTCCAAGATTTATCGAATGTTCACATTTAATCTTAGTATTTCTTTTTGTGAAGTTAAACTGTTTCGAAAATGATTCACGACAAGTGTTAAGGGAGTTGGAGCTGATTTCTCCAAAATGAATTTTTTTACGAGAACTATAAATAAAACGCCTTGACAGCAAGAAAATAGGACAACGCAATATTAAAAGTATTTTATAGTTCACAGGGTAATAGATGCTCAACAAATAAATGTTCAAGAAAATAAATGTTAAATGTAGTGTGACAGAAAAGGAATAAGAAAAATCTCAAGCCATAGTAAGGGCAAAAAACACGAGGGAATGCTGAAGACCAAACTTGGTGAGGGTAAGTTATGAACCGCGAGACGACACCAACTGATAATGGCAGCAAATATCCCAAACGCAAATGTCAGTTTCATTATACAAAACGAGAATATAGAAGTTGTGGAAATACTTTTCTTGGTATTATGCGTAATAATAATGTCCGCCATAGAATATACGATTCTTAAAAGGTTTTGCCGTAAAAATAGAAACATAGACGGAAATATTATAGAGCCGCAGGTAGTGAAGGCGTGGACGAATGCAATTTTATTTTTGGCTAAGCGAACCGACCAGGTGTCAGAAGGAACTCAAGCCTGAATCGGATGGTAAGACCTACACAAAAGAAAGTAAAAGAAAAGCTCAGTTATAAAAAAAAGAAAAAGAGAAAAGTGACAACGGAGTAATCACACTCAAACGACAAATACATAGGAACACTTGATAAGAGTTATATAGTAATGCACCACACACAACGTTACGCGAGTTGAAAGTGTTATACACAAATGCAGTGATACAGGTCGCACCTTGATCGAAGTTTTCCTACGCTTAAAACTCGAATTGACAAGCAAAAGTCGAGTGTAAGCCAGAAGCCACAGCGCAGTTTTCACTTTCGGTGAAGAAAGAACTACGTACCAAGCAGTGGCGAGGCGCACATACTGACCATGTAAACACGAAACATTTGCACATGTGTAGATATCAATATTAACAGTTGAGATAATGTGGGAGAGGGAGAAAATAGAGGCAATGAACAGCCACCTCCCTCTCCCTAATACTCATCTTAGTAAATAAGATAAATATAATGCAGTATTAATACTGAGTAATCATAGCATATAAATAATTATAGTGCGTAAAAATATTCGTTTCTTGTTTTTGTGCTTGCTTATCTATATGTGAGTGCGCAGACAGATAAAGGAGGCCAGTATGAAATCGCTAGGGAAGGTGAGGCCATGAAGTTGGAAAAGGAAGAAGGTCGAGAGGGAAGCAGCTTAATTAACAGAAAGGATTCAGTTAACGAAGTATTGAAAATATTTTGTTGTATTAAATAAACAGACTGGTCCGCATGAAACGAAAACTGATATTGTCATTCTATAAAATTGTTCATTTTGTTTGTAATAATTGTGAGAGCTGAAGTACCCCTTCCCCGGAAAAGAGACACAGGGTGCTCCAGATGGAAGCTCCCAGTGTATAGTAATAGACAGAAACTCTCTGCAACAGATTTCACTCACAAGAAACAGTAAGGTAAAGGTGGATGTTATAAGGGTCCAAAGGTCGAGATAAGCCAGCCGCGCTCCCCGACTATAGAGAGGCATAGAAGAGTGTTACACTGGAGGTTATGTAAAGAAAGGGAAACAATGGATCTCATTTATTTTGACGGTGTTGTTGTTTTCTGCGATACAAATTGAGCGTTTAAAAGGAGGAAATAAGGGGGAAAGAGATAAACAAACTAGGAAGCCACGCGAACAAGTAACAAGATGCAATTAAAGTGTTTCAGAGCCCCGCAGATGATTTGTCGTACAAGGACACAACAGGGGCGATGAATGACAGTAGAAGTACGGGTGAACCACGAGAGGGAACCAGATTGTCCGAGCCAAGAAGACTAGGCAGGAAAATTGGAGGAAAAAGGAAGAAAAGAAACAGATATACAAAGCAGCACACTTTGACACATAAAAGCCCATGTGATTGTACATATACAGACTATCTACCAATTGTAAATTGCAAGAAAAAAAGGCAGGAGAAAATGTACAGTCAAATAGTGCGAGCAAGGATTTAACACCATGTCATACCTGCAGAGTAGTTAAAGGTTTTGTTTTGTGTTGCTTGATTTATTTACCCCATTTTCATAATTCAGGAAATAGCTAGATAATATGTAGATAATAATTATTTTTCTGAGCTTATTCCCACACCGCTGGTATCAGACTCATTCCTAAAGATTGAAAACCGCATAAATCCCCTCCCATCCTCTATTTCACCTTCCCGAAAAGAAATCCACCCTAAAGAAGAAACCACTCCGCTACACTCCAACTGGCGAAAGCAGGACAACGAAGATCACAAGTAAGAAGCAACAAGAGACTATAAGGAAACCAGGGTACAAAACACTCCAGCATGACCAGTAGTTGGTTGGCATGTTCATCTGACAAGTAAGTGCCTAAACTGAGAGGCAAAGACAAGGAATAAGTAACCAACACTGAAGCTCGAAAACCAACACGTAGCGACGGGTAATAAGATCCACATACTCAGCCGAAATACTCGCGTACAGGAAAGCAGTGGGTAATATAGCGCCTTACATGCAATATGAAACAATAGAGGATCAAGAGATATGCAGCAAGCCGGAACATCGAAGAGCCGCAGAAGAGCTTTCCTTTGATTTCCTTGTACAGAAGCGTAAATCAGGACAAGCAAGCCAAAGTTGTGATTGCCGATCAGTCGACTGTATTGCTAGGCCTTAATAATGATTTGTTTAATTATTTGTTGCTTATTTTTTATGAATCGCCTAATGAGACAAATCAGGTACCCCCTAAGATGACGGGCTGGTTCTCCTTCCTGTTTTAACTCCGGGGTCGGAATTAGCCTCCTTCGGAGGTAATGTAGTGAGCCATAGGAAGGTTCGAACAGGGAACCGAGGAATGCGTTAGTATTAATTGAGTGGTGCAAGATGGTGAACTCTAGGAAGCTTGGCTTTGTATATACGAGGTCGCGCCCTCAGCGGGTCAGAAAGTATTTAATCACCACGGAATTAGGCCACACTCTGACTCATTCTCGATCGACTCTGCAACAGCGAAGCTACGGTCGCTAGGGGTACGACGCCCCGGACATAACTAAGTTAACTCTTTATTTTGTGAATCTCAAGACATACCAGAGGGCTACAGGCAAGATGTACTAGGTGTAAGTTGCTGCTCGTACTATAACAACAACTGCTACTACTACCCAGCTAACCATGTAACTTAATTATGAATATAGTTGTTAGTTTTTATACAACCTGCGGTTATCATTTGACACCTCATCCCTCTAGCTCATGCCGACCTTTGCCATGTACCCTTCATAATCCCGATACCGACATGCTCTGTCATCTGAGATATTACCCTCCTGTTGTAAGCATCCCCTGTAACTGTCTACCTTAAGGGTTGCTACAATATTTCTTAGTAATTTGTGTGATTTTCTTAGTTCTGGGAAATTACTTCACAAAATTTGATTCTTCAGTCAATTTTTGATATATTTCAAGTTTATAAAGATGAAACTTTTGTAGTTTAAAAAAGTATCATACCAATTGAAATTTTGATGTAAGAAGACCATTTATGAAGTGAAAACGTTGAATTAGCAGAAACCTATCCTAGGACTCCAACTCTAGTGACTTCATCGAGTGTAACAGGTGTCCTTGTTTTTATTAGCAACAGCCTCTGTCTAAATCTTGCAACTAGGTCATGTATCTAGTTATGACTTAAATTTCTACCAGGAGCGCTTTCATTGAATATTCGAGCTGTCTGTCTTGCACAGTGATTCATAGACCAATACATGAAAATAAATGCAACTGTTTGTTGTAAAGTGTGTAGACATGACCACCTAAATATCCCCCTACTGGTGTATTTCAATAAACACAAATTTTGACTTAATACTACGTAACCGTTAAGCTATTGTGTAAATGTTAATGAGGATATGAACAAAATTATCCTAATACCTGTAAAGGTAAAGGTGCGGAGGGGCCCCCGGAACCAGGGTAGAGCACCGCACGCAGGCTAGTCGGCCCATTGTGCTTCCAAAGTGACCCCTGGGAAAGGATGAGGGGAGAGACCCGAAAGGCGACCATATTCGGATGCCGAGGGCGCAAGCGTGGACGGAATCCCTAGCGTTTCCATATAGAGCATTCGACGCCGCATGGTCCCTGCCCACAAGCCACCAACCTCCAGGGACCCTGGGAGTGAAGCCCAACGTTGAGGAGAGACCTGACTGAGCGGTACTGCAGCAACGCCAGGGAAGAAACCTTTACAGATCTCGAGCCACCGCCCAGCCGCAACCTGCCGATTACCGTCACCTGGTCCTACAACCCTGAAACAGATGACAAGGAGGATAATGGGTACAGGAAATAAGAGAGAGTAAGCAGAGTTGTGGTTGAAGATGAACCACCCCAGCATTTGTCTGGCGACCCGGCGAAGCCACGAAAAACCCATGGACCAGATTGGGTGGTCACCGGAGATCGATCTCGGGACCTCCTGAATGCGGGCCACAGACGTAACAGCCTGAGCCATCCCGCTCGGTCCTAATGCTTGTACAAGTGCTTTTGTGTTTTGTGAAACTAAAAGAAATGAAATCTAACTTAGTGTTTCAATGTATTAATGTTAATTTCTTTCAGCGTGCTTAAATATTTATTAAAATAGTAGTGGGCTTAATAAAAATCCGATGTGTTACATTCATATGACTTTATCTACCTTCTTTCCTTAATTAGTGGGTACAAAAATTATTCTTACGAAAGTTAATTTCTCTATCTACCTCATTTTTATGGATAATGGAGATAAACCTTTGCAGAAATACCCACATTACACATTTCCTTAGGATACAAGGGGAAGAACGATAGTCAAATGTTTAAGAACTGGACGTTATATACTGGCATTAAAATTCCATACGCTCTCATGCAATCGCGAGAAACAACTGAAAATCGTTAGGAGTTTAGCAAATGACAAAGAATTGTACATATCGAACCGCAAGTAACGAATATCTCGGAAATGGCTTCTGCAACGAAAAAAGGTATTTGGAATAAAATATGATCTACCTTTTTGTGACGAACGTTTTCGCCTATCACTGAACGTTTACCGGTTATACATGATAATGTAGTATGTCTTGCGAATGAAGAGGACTTCACATGCTATTCGCAGAAAATTCAAGAAATGCATTTTTTTGAGTTTATTTATACCCCCATTGACTACAACGGTCTTATCGGCGGTCTTTTCTTCGGAACATAATTGCCTTTAGGCAAGGCGTTAACTCCTATTCGCTTGTTCTTGAGTTTCTACTAAACTTTGCATTTTAATTTGTAGATCACACAACACACATTTACACGCTATTCATAGTTCCAGACCCTGGGGAGTATAGGGAATAATATCGGCTACAGAAAAATTCCCACCCAAAGCCGGGGATCGAACATGGGACTCTTCACGCAGCAGACAGGTGCTCTACCGACTGAGCTACCGGATCAGCCGATTTGGAATTTATATGTCACGTAAATATGTTTAATCTAAATGTTAATCAAAATCGTTGGAGTAATTTTTGCAAAAATAAACAATTTCGAAAAATGTTCCATGTAGAGTGTACTTGGAGTGAAGGATTTTCTTGAAGATCTTCGTGTAGCATCTTTGGAAGATACTGAACTTAAATGCCAAGTTTAATATTTATCCGACTCCTTTTTGAGTTATGCTGTCCATAGCGCATGCGCGCACGCGCGCGCACACACACCCACACGCTCAGGCACACAAACATACACACACGAACCTTTTTCTATTTTATTTTGTTTCAGGGGTTCTCAAAACATATATTTCCGGTGAAAAATCGTTATCCAATTTTTGGGTGGAATGCAATATCTTCTCTGCCTACTATGTACGTGGTAGTGAGAGAGTAAACATGTTTCATACAAAAGCTGTTTGCTTTGATACATAAAACGAAAATGTGTTAAAATATGAAGTTGCCATTAAAAAACTAATCCGACTATGAAATGACCTTGAAAACATGGAATGAATAAAATGTGACTACTATAATCGCTCCTTCCCTAAAATGAAGAAGCATTCACCGTATTTTTGTTCTTGGTTGTTTTTTTTAATCTGTTACATTCATCATGGTTGGAACAGTTTTAAAATCCCCCTTGTGTATACAATATATATGTACTAAAGACTCCAGAAATAAAATAAAAAGGCGCGGAATGCTTATTTGCGTTAATGCCATTTATGGATAGCATTTAACACTGATGTTTTAAGATATTTATCACGTCATACGTAAGAATGTCTGCATAAGGTGTTTTCTTTAGCTTATTTAATGCAACCTCACACAAAAACGTGTTTTACACTCTCAACTACTTAAAAACAGCCATTTCCTTGTAATATAATTAGGAATAAAAGTTACGAGTACAGAGATTTAAATTTCAAGCTGAAAAGTATAACATATTCTCTACCTTGAAAGAAAACTGTTGTGTGCATTGCGATACCGAATAATTGGCCGCACACCAAGACACGTTGTTTCGTGATTCTTTCCCTAGTACCTTCTACTGATACCTGTTTCCACATAAGTAACTGAGCACCTTGCATCCAAGGAATAATTGATTTATGGAACTTGTTGCTGGTTATTTGTACATATTTCTCCGGGGTGGGGCTGATGTTGCACCATACAAAACTCGGCCTAGCCGTGTTGATGACATGAGAGAATCCCTACGGAGGAATGCAAGCTGGCAAGCTTATCCGCAGATCCTACTTCCGCCGCCCCTCACATATTTTTGACGAAAACACAAGGCGTACTAGTCGCTCTTCGTGAGCTAGTGCGTGATAGACAATGGCTGCAAGTTAGAAGACCCAATCTCCAGTTGAGGAACAAAGCTTTTCAACTCCAGCTCAAGACCAAAAGAGGCATACCAAGAAAAGGACTGTCTGTATTCTAATCGACAGTGCCCTTAGTGGCTAACTAAATAGAAGTACAAGCAGAAGTTATAAAGTGAATGAACAGACCGGTGGTGTGCAACTTTTGAGACACAGTCTTTTTCAGGTCCCAAGAGTTTATTAAGGGATCGCTGTATCTGTCGCCGTAGTAGTAGAATATTTTGGAGAGAGGAGGCCACTTTTTTGCGTTTATATGGGAAGGGATAGGGAAAACGAGAAGAGATGCGGCGGTTCAAAGAGGAAAATGCGTTTATATGGGAGAGATAGGGAATACGAGGGCTGATGCTAGGCTAGACAGTGGCAGAAGGAGGGAATGCGCGTTGTGCGAGAGAGCTAGGGAATACGCAGAGAGGTGATAGGCTAGACAGATGCTGAAGGAGGGGGAATATGGGCTTATACGGGAGAGATAAGGAATACGAGGGAGCTGCTAAGATAGATGTTAAAGCTGACATGCGTTTATATGAGAGAGATAGGAAACCGAGGAGAGGTATTAGGCTAGCAAGGGTTGAATGACAGTGTATGCGCTTATATGGGAGAAACGAGCAAAACGGGGACAGAGAGAGATCCTATGCTGGGATATGACTGAAGGAGGGGGAATGCGTTTATATGGGAGAGGTAGGGAAAACGATGATGGGTCGTAGGAATTGTGGCTAAACATCTGTAATACAAAGAAACGAATTATTCAAGAACTTTAAAAGCGAAAATGTCTAAATATAGTTTATTTGTATGGTATTCGAGGAGGGTCCTTAAGTGGAAAACCCCCTAAGTCAGTAGGGGTATCTTGTGCGAGCTGGCGCAATTAATATGCCAATTAGATCTCCCCATCCCCCTGCCGCACCCGCTGGTACTTTTTGGTTGCAACTGAGCAACTAAAGTTGTCCATGACCTGTAAAAATAAACAATGGTATAATAAACTATGCGTTGTAACAAAGCAGCGGATGCTAGTCTCCATTCCATTTCCGCGCACGTGCACTTCCACACGTGTAGCAACCCTCATTCCTCAGCTGCATTTTCTCTAAACACGTGCAATATAGCAATAGAGCAGACTTTGCCGTGGTAGCAAAAGAGCGTTAACAAAAGAGGAGCCGCTATTTTCTCCACTCCATTGAATTCCTGTACACATGCATGTTAGGAAGACCACACCTGTGACAACCCCCCAGCCGCATTGTTTGACGGTGGAAAAGAGAGAGAGAGATCCATATCCTACGAGGCAAGCTTCATTGAGCTGCTAGGCAATAAATTCCACCCCGCTCGACCTCGCCATCATGGAACCGACTCTGCTCCCGCGGGCAGTTCACTCTGAGAGCAGCCGAACACCTGCGGACATTTCCGAGTATAGATAAGCTTCATCTACCTGCTAGGCAATAAATTCCACCCCGCTCGACCTCGCCATCATGGAACCGACTCCGTTCCCGGGGTCAGTTCTCTACGAGAGCAGCCGAAGACATACGGGCATTTAAGAGAATAGATATACACGATAGTAAGAACTCTAACACTTCCTCCAAACACGCGAGTCTGCACGAGGACCTAAGGTCATCGCTGAACATGGTTATACACGTTCAACTCTCTGTTTTTGCATCTAACACCTCTTTCAAACAGAGATATCATAAAATGTATTTAACAAATATAATTATTTATATTAAACCCTGTTGCATCACTACTGTTTAATCGCTTATATCTCCTGAATGAAAAGAGATAAAACGATGCAAAAAACTAATTATAACCTTGGAATGCGGCGAGTCATTGTCGTGTTCCAAGTTGACCGGGAATACTCGGGTTCGAATCCTAGGAGTGATTACAAATTCGTCTTCCAATAACTCCGTAGCTAATTAAGATAAAGACGTCAAATAAAGGTTATTACGTTTATGTCATTAGGCAGTTTCTTGTGCATGTATATTAGGGTATCATGCGTGCTGGGTTCGATCCTTAATTTTGAAATTTCCATTGTATCAGAAACTAACAGAGATAGAGGTGTGGACGAAGGCATGTTTGATAGCTCCTATGATGCACAATTAAACCTGAATATAATTAAAAAGGTAGTAGTCCTTAATTCGAATCCTGATCTTTCAATGACTTCCTTAATTTTCCTCTATACTCTAGGATATATCACTTGGGTTGATCTCATAACTGTATACAGCTCTTTTTAACATGTAAAACTAATGGTATAAATAATTTTGGTCCTGGTGTTCCCAGTTCGAATACTGATTAAATTAAATTTACATACAAATTTAATGGCATATGAAATAATTTAGATACACACGTCAAATAGAAAGTAACAGATTACCTGTTCCCGAAAAATGGTTATTATGACTAAAATTACTTTAAAGTACTCAGACCGAATCACCAAGGGGTGATTTCATATATCCTCAAGCCTATGAATCATACCAGCTCCGGGTAAAGATTATATAGTGTATCATGATGCGGGCGAGCTAATTTCTTAAAATACATTTATTAAAGCATTACCAGGTTCGATTCTTGAAGCTTAAAATCTGTGTAACTCTCGAAAAATGTCTTTGTAGTGAAATGTAATAGTTTTTCTGCGATAGCTGAGTATTAAGCGTATAGGAATGTTATATTGTATACTGATTCTCTTTAGAATAAAGGGAAATTGGGAAGGAAGAATTGAAACGGGAATGAAAACATGAAATAATGCAGTATATACATGCATTAAACTAAATAAAGAAGAAAATCTTCTACGTCACCTTTTAAGGGTCCACTTCTAAAGTATTGTGGTAGAGATGGAATGAACTTTGTTGCAATGGCTGGTGGTTGTGGCGGTAGTCGTGGTAGGCTTTGAATGGAAACATCTGTTGGAATGAACGTGTCAGAATACTTCTCTTGTTGATGTGATAGGTAGTAATGAAGCATGCTTAAACGTGTTTGATAGAGTCCGACATCCTGTCTCCGGGTGTGAGATTATATGGCTGAGGTTAATACACGCAGAGCATTAAAATGAGAGGTATAATACAACAAACCAGTTTTCATGCTATGGTTTAAAGTTGAATTAAATGTTTGATCAATGTTCATGTTGTATCATTTAAAGACATTGATGTGAGTGAAAAATCAGAGTTTAACCGCTTAATCAGTATTTAATTGCACAAGTCACCTCACGATTTGTTTGAAAGTATATAAAATCGAGAAAAAATATAGGGTACTAGGAATAAATGACGTGTAATAAATAAATTACCTTTTTAAAACCTCTAATACATAACACATAGGTGCCTACGTCGAACAGGAAGGTAATAAAAGCATTACAGCGTCGAGTCTGAAATCTAATGTTATTTGAGAGATTCGCTCCTTCTCCATAACTAGGGTTCCTTCGCACGCATGCATACACAGGCACAGGCACACACACACACATGCACACTTAAACACACACCCATACGTATACAAACATACACGAACAAGCAGAACAAGCAGCTACACACCCTTGTACAGAAACAGACAAATACGCAATAAACAATTGCTCTCACTCTTACGCACAGCAGATACGTGCGCACACATACACATACGCCTGCAAACGTACACGTATACACCACTGCACCCTCACACACATGCACGCACACACATACGCCTACAAACATGCACACATACACCAGTGCACGCACACACATACGCATAAAAACGTACACGCATGCACCAGTGCACGCACACACGCAAAAAATCACGTAACCATCCCCGTCACCACGGAACAACAAGTAGCTACACACACAACATATTCTGGCACTTCCTCCAAACACACGAACCTACACGAAGAGCTACGTTCACGCCCGAACACTGATATAAATACTCCACTCATTCTAAAACTTGCTCTTAGCACCCAAACCTTCACTTATACGTGTGAACAAACCCGAACGTCTGTTTAAACACGTATTTCAATATAAGAGATATCGCAATTAATCGTCGTTTCATTATTAAAAATTCGGTATATGATTCTTCTAAAACGTTCCGTGACACCTCTATGATTATGATACCTTCAGTCATTAGTGTTTATGGTGCTAATGCGTCTAGGTGTGTTAACATCGTGTTCTCTCCAAGAATAAGCAGCTTTCTAAGGTGTTATCAAGGTGATAAAGTCTGTATTGCCTTGAACAGAGATTAATACGTTATTACCTCAAGAATAAGGATGAATAACTCTGCATATAAGGATATAATTCATAGTGCCTCAGAATACTCTTGTAGTAAATGCGAGAAGAAATTCCTCCTAGGTTATAACAAGAGAAGGCATCAGATGACCTGCAAGAGGCTCTTCGAATTAAAACATTGTAATGTAACCTTCAATGATGCTTATAAGGGACAGCGGCACGTAGATGTATGTGAAATAAGCAGTCCTCAGAAGAAAAGCAGATTGGAGACCGTTAAACATCAGTTATTATCAACAGTGGAAGACTGTGCTATGAAAGAATACGAGACATCTTACGATGCACCATTGAAATCGTATTTAAACGATGCGATTCATCTAAGGACCTGAATATGTATCTACATGAGTAAAACAACGGATAATCCAGGCTGTACATAAAGAGCTTGGTATTCATAAGAGTGTGAAACTTAATCCGAGCCGAGTGCAGATTTGTAAACAGTATCGGAGAAACCTTTGACAAAAAATTTCAAACACGGAATCAGCCAGTGTTTCTAGAAACGGATCTGGACTCAACGCTGGAAGCGAAATACAAGAAATTGTTACTGAAATGGAGGAGTCGCAGCTTAAGAGTAGCAACTGGGCCTACTTGCTGTCGGAGTTCGACTTGTATCAATAAGTACAATCCGTTACGAGGAAGTAATTACGTACCCCTACCACCATCTGTTGGAGCTAAAGAAGCGTGTATAAGCATCCAGAACTTTAGCGATGAGAAATGCTTCATGTATTCTGTACTAACCAAATTCGTCAGCACCAAGCCTCAACGCGTCAGTAAATACAAAAAGCTTCAAGATAAGTACGACTTCAGCTGTGTTTCCTACCCTACTTCACTTTCTCAAATATCTAAGTTTAAGAACCTTAACAGTAAGTCTATCAACGATTTCAGCCTGGATGAGAAGCATTAAGTGTATCCGATAAAAGTTGTTGAGTCTGAACAATCTGAACACCGTGACCTGCTACTATTGAGTGACAGTTGGGGAAAACATCACTATGTATATATAAAGAATTTTGAGTAGCTCGTTCGGCGCCAGAAAACTAAACGAAATGGACGTGTTTATGCATGGAAGCGCTGTTTTACACATTTTGATGATAATAGCGGGCGAAGTGGACTGGAAAACCTACAAGAAAATGCTGCCATCTGTATTCAACATGGTGTTGCAAGGGTAGTTATGCCTACAAAGGAGCAATAAATTGTACAGTTTAAAAATCTTGAGAGGATTTCTGAAAGTACCTTACATCATCTATGTGAATTTTGAGAGTATTCTCACTCCATGTCATACGTGTATACCCAATCCTGAAACTTCCTATACAACCCCTTATCAAGAGCATCAACCTATGAGCTTCTGTATTTACGTGAAGGTGTCATCCAGTGTTGAACACCTCGAAACTGATCTTCCTGAACACCCATTTGTACACCATGGTGTTGATGCTGCTCAGAGGTTTATGGAATACCTGACATCCCTTGTAAAGAAGATTGATAACATATACAAATCTGCCAAGCCTCTGAAACTTACGGATCAACAGCAAAAGGATTTTGAGTCTTCTATAGCATGCTATTTGTGTGGAAAACCCTTTACAGTAGAGAACTACAAAGTACGCGACCATTATCACATCAACGATGAATATCGTGGAAGTTTTGTAAACGAATGCAATTTAGCCTGTAAACACCTAAACATATTCCTGTCTTTATGCATAACCTTAGCGGATATGACTCGCATTTCATTTTTAAGGAGTTGGGATGTACGAGTGAACATGTGGAGGTAATTCCTAACTCTGAAGAAAGCTATATCTCATTCTCCAAGTATGTCGGGATATAAAGCTCCGCTTTGTGGATAGCTTCCGGTTCCTGTGTACAAGCTTGGATAAGCTGGTGAAATATCTTACCTCATATCCTGAACCACTAAAGTTCTTCGGAGAAGACAAATTGAAGTTGATGACACGTAAGGGCATATTTCCCTATGGTTACGTCACGTCATGGTATGTTTTGAACGAGACCTGCCAGCCTCCCAAGAACTCCTTCCTCAATGGGTTAAATGAAGAATAAATTAGTGATGCTGACTACGAGCATGCGAGCTGTTTAATGTGAAAAACCTGGGCGAGGACAGCGATATCTACTTAACTTCGGATGTACTTCTTCTAGCTGATGTCTTTGAGACATGAGAGAGCAAACCCTCAAAACACACAAAGTCGACCCAGCACATTATTTCACCTCTCCAGGACTTACATGGTTTGCTATGTTACTGTATACAGGAATTATGACCAACTACTTATGCTGGAATCAGGTATAAGAGGAGGTTTATGCCAAGTTTCCCATAGGGATGCAGAGGCTAATAACACTTATATGGATAAGTATAATCCGTCGAGACCAACCCAATTTTTTACATATGAGTACGCCAATAACTAACATGGTTGGGCAATGTACCACGCTCTCGCTTACAGCGGATTTGAATGGATTACACAGGAATAAATTGACTTAGAAACACTACAAGAAGATGATCCTCAGGGGTACGTATTAGAAGTTGACATCGAGTGTCCTGCAGAACTTCATGATCTACACAACGATTTAGCTTTCCTGCCTGAGTGTATGAAGCCCAAGGACTCGAGTGGAAAGAAGCGGATAACCCATCTTGGATTCCGAAAGAAGTATGTAGTACATTACATGACTTTGAAGCGAACTCTTAATCATGGGTTAGGGCTCACAAAATCCATCGCGTAATACAATTCCGACTGTCTCGGTGGTTAAAACCTCCTGTTGAATTTAATAACAGGTTACGACAACAAGCTGCAAATTATTTCGTCAAGGATCTCTTCAGACTGTTCAACAAGGCCATGTTTGGATAAACTATGAAGCACCTGCGTATCCGAATGGATATAGAATGGTGACAAACGAGAAGACACTGGGGAAGTTGATCGTCAAGCCTACGTTTCTCGATGGGACAATATATACTGCTAATCTAGCTGCTGTATATATGGCATCTCGTCAGATTGTATTCAGCAAGCCTATATACATTGGTATGAGTGTTTTGGACATCTCCAAGACATGAATGTATCACTATAATTATGATGTGTTGTTACCATATTACGGAGCTGTAAACCTGAAGGTTATGTACATGGATACTGATCCATTAATTCATCGTGTAACAACTGAAGATGTGTACCATGACAAGCTACGTTTTCTTGAGGATCTGGATACAGCTGATTACCCTATCAACCATGTATGCCACTCTACTCAGAATAAAAACGTGCTGGGAAAATGTAAAGATGAGGCTAATTGCAAAATCATCCTGCGGTTTGTTGTATTACGACCTAAGATGTATGCACTAGATATTCAAGGCTCGATTATAAAAAAGTTAAAGGTATAACACGTAGTGCTATTAAGCAGTACACTACATTTGACAGCTGTACGGACTGTCTAAAACTCCGCGAAATCATCAGAACGCCTATGAATCTAATCCTGTCACTTGAGCACGTTGTTACCACCGTGCAAGTGAATAAAGTCACATTGACTCCTTTTGATGTTAAAAGAGTTATTGCAGACGATGGAATAACTACATATGCATACCGGCATTACGATATTACAAACAGTGCTTAAGAGAATGTAACCCGAAGATGAAGATTTTCTCCGTGAGTCTACAAACTTAAAAAATTAAAGTTTTCTCGCGTGGTTCTGTGTATGCCTAGCATACAGTGGTGAAGAAAGAAGAAGATCGAAGCGGAGGCGGTAACCCTGCCATCAGGTGCAAATCCTAGTGTTAGTCTCAAGCCTAGATAAAGGGGGGAGACGTCTACCCTTACAATCCTTGTCTAATGAAGCAATTATTTAACTGATAAAGCTGCTACTCTTAGACAAAAATGTAAGCTTATAAAACAGTAAAAATGACTAAAACGTTATAATATCTGCTCAACGATGCAGAAGCGCTAGTTTATGCTACTTCTATATACCATCACTGTTTAACCTCTACCGTCTCACATACTAGCTGTTTAACATATAAAGGCTTGTAAGGTTTAGAAAAAAGTATATAAAGGTAGTGTAACCTCTAATACTATCTGAATTACCTGTTAAAATGAATTAAATACCTAACATACTACCCGAATCACATAGAAATTAACTTAAATAGCTATGGTACAAATCGCTGATCAAAATTACCGCGAATACCTGTGATACTATTCTGATCACACTAAATACCAACAATAGCACTGAATTGTCTATGAAACCATACGGAGCTATGCTGCACTCAACTCCTGAAATCTGTCTATCTATGACACTAGCAGAATTATCTGTGAAATTCGTGCACAACTACGTCGCCTTCCAAACTATGAAATCTGTCTACCTGTGATACTATCTGAATTAATCTAAATACCCTGGCACTATCTGAATTACTTGTATTATCCAGGAGAAGAGTGGTCACGTTTTAACGAAAATGTGTTACCCTTTAGAGAGAGCGGGTTACCTTTTAGCGTGAGTGGGTTACCTTTTAGCGTGAGTGGGTTACCTTTTGCGTGAGTGGGTTACCTTTTTAGAGTGAGTAGCTTACCTTTAGCGTGATTGGGTTACATTTGTCGGGATTGTGTTACCTTTTAGCGTGTGCGAGTTACGTTTTTGCGTTATTGGGTTACGTTTCTATGTGAGCGGGTTACCTTTTTGCGTGATTGGGTTACTTTTTTAGCGTGAGTGGGTTACATTTTTAGCGAGAGGGGGTTATGTGCTGGAAATCTCGAGAATTAGTGTTCTAACATTGTCGGGAAACCGCTTTCCATGAAGTTCGCGTCTAAAGTTGCTTTCAAAGTCTAGCACCTGAAAAGGCAGCGAGCAATCTTGCTTCACCAGCTCCATCATAGCATCTAAAATAAAATAAATCACACTTAATGTATATATACTAATTAATGTAAGTAATGACAGAGTATAAAAGAACAATGCTCTAATAAAAATCAACTAGTATACCATGAGAACTAAAGAGGTTAAGATCGCAAGATCGCGCTTTAATTAATTCTATTAACCGGCTGCCGTTTAAAGCGCATTTGCATTGACACAGATACTGCGGACCTGGGACAAAGCTAGAAAAAAGATTAAAGAGAGGAGACCCCGGAATCAACCAATTAGACGAAGCGTGCAAACTTCACGACAATGCCTACGCTCAGCATAAGAACTCTGCTTCGAGAAACATTGCAGACAGGATCTTGGGTGAAAAGGCGTGGAAAGGAGTGCAATCATCTCATGCTACATTAGGTGAATTGATGACAGCGCGACTATTACCAGCAATTATAAAGGGAAAGGTGGTTGTTGGTGTTAGATATAAGAAGAAGAAACGAGGTGGATTTATACCTGTCCTGCCAATTATTGCATCTCTATGCGCTACCGCTGGAAGTGCAGCAAAAATTGCCTCAGCCGTAAATAAGAAAGAGGCTGCAGATAAACAACTGTCCGAAATCATGAGACATAATAGCGAAATTGCGGGAAGGTGACTGTTGGTGCTGGATCCAAAAAGAAGAAACGGGGAGGATTTCTACCTCTCTTGCCAATTATTGCAGCTCTAAGTGCTGTCGCTGGAGGTGCATCACAAATTGCTGAAGCTGTAAATAAGAAAAAGGCTGCAGATAAACAACCGGCTGAAACGATGAGACATAACAGAGAAATTAAAGCAAGAGGGAGAGGCCGTCGAGTGAAGAAGAATTAGGCGAGGAACACCGAAAGAAATAGGAGTCAGTGCGAGAAAGGGAATTCAAAAAACTCGAGCAGAGGTCTATACTTGTCCCGGAAAAAGCATTTAGTAACATAGATCTCGACTTGTATGCCCGACGTTTAAAGATTCCTCATTTTAGAGGTGTATACATAATCGATCAGCTACCTTCAAGACCTCGTTACAGAGAGAGAATTTTCATGAAACTCGATAATTCAGAGAATGTTGGAACTCACTGGTTTGCTATGAAGAAGGATGGCAACGTGTCATTTTATTTCGATAGCTTTGGAAACTGGAAGCCTCCAAAACAGAGAGAAAGGTATCTCAGAGGAGTCAAGGTGCTGTATAACACTAAGAGCTTTCAGAGTTTCAGCTCAGTCATCTGCGGGCACTTGAGTTTGCAAGCTCTATCGCAATTATTTACACTATTGCTTTCAGTGGCAACGAATCTGTTCGTACTACATACCTGAATCCTCCTCTTCAGATAGATGCGAAGGGGCATTATGAGATTGCTGTATTGAATTTTGAAACCTTCTTTTCCATTTCCAATGTTGATCAGAGTAATATTCAATTTCATTACATTCACAGTCATGAAATTAAGACCATTGATATACCCAATGGAACTGGCAAGATTGCTGATATTAATGAATGCATCAGAGATAAGCTAGGGATGGATGAGAATGTCTTCTTTATTAGTACTAATAATAACACAATAATGGCTTAAATTAAATGTTCTTTCACCATTGATTTTTCCAATGATCGTTCTATAGGATCGCTCTTGGGTTTCAGTGACAAACTTATTCCAGCTAATCAGCTGACTGAGTCTGATTTCCTGGTGAATGTATTTAAAGTGAGCATCATACGAATCAATTGCAGTATTGCAACAGGCTCTTTCATCGACAGTAAAAGTGGACACTCGATCTATGAGTTTTTCCCATCTGTTCCGCCTGGATATCGTATTTCTCAAGAACCGTCAAACCCAAGTTACCTTCCAATCATAAACACCAATATCATAGAGAAAATTAGTCATGTAGTGGGCCAGAACCATCAATATCCTTGACTTTAGAAACGAAGATATAAGCATAAGGCTTCACATCCGTTGCAATGGCTTTAGATTTTAGAAGAAGTCAGCTACGTCGAGGATATAATAATGGAGTGATTTGGTGCCCGCGTCATACTCTGCCTTTGACACCCAGCGGGTTAACATCGCTCAATCATTAATTCCTCCAGGCATTGGGATTCAGAATCCTATAATCATGGACATCTTTAATATTACGGGGACACCGAGATTCGATGGCAAGATCACTAAAGAAGAGTAACATGTGTTTTTGCCATATAATGTATCAGCTCTACTCTAATGAGGAGATTAGAATCCCTTGTCAAGCTCACGACTCATATGCATTACCTAATCGAAGTTATCTATACATCAAGGGGAGTATTACTAAACCTAATGGAACAGCTACTACTGCAAAGCTTACCAATAACGTTATTGCGTTCATGTTTGAGGAGATTCGACTGGATATGAACGGCTCAACTATTGATCGAACCACAAATCCCGGGATTGAATCAACTTTAGGCAACTATGCTGCTCTCAACCCAATGGAATCTGATCGTCTGCTGAATGCTGGGTGGTGCTATCCTGGAGAAGACATGAACATTGTGCATGCAGCAAATGTAGCCTTCAATGCTATAGTACCGCTTTCAATGCTTCTGGGAGTTGCTGACGACCACAAGGAACTCATATTCAATAGCAAGTTTGAGTTGGTGCTGATTCGATCCAAGGACTCTAAAAACCGTATTATAGGCCTCAGAGTGAAGAGATTGCCACTGTTAAACTAGTAAGAATGCCAGTGATTCGATTTTCTGATGCTAAGGTTGAAATCCTCGAGATTGTCAAGTCGGACAACACACTGTATCTCCCACTTACGACTATTGATCTGCATACCCATCCTGCTGTCCCGCAAACTAAATCATTCACCTGAATTGTCGCCACCACATCAAAAATGGAGAAGCCGAGGTTTGTCATTTTGGGTGTTCAGACTTTAACATCGTGTAATGCATCTAAAGACTGTTCCATTTCTTATCATTGTAGCATAACGAATTTGAGGCTTTATCTTAATAGTGAATGTTATCCCTACTATGACATGAATTTGGACTTTGGAAACTCGAGATTTGCATCGTTGTATGGTATGTACTCAAAGTTTCAAAACTCTTATTATGAAAAAGAGAATTATCCTTTATTGAACAGAACAGATTTTCTTAGATTTGCTCTTATATTTGTTATAGATTGCTCGCATCAACCAGAGGAACTTGTAAATGCTGCCGTCAACATCAGAATAGAAATTCAAGCTAGTGCAAATATCCCTGCTCAGACCTCATTGTATTTTATAATAATTTATGATAAAGTATTTACATACAAGCCTCTGACTCATGTAATGCAGCTTATTTTTTAAACTAATCACTGCACTGTAAGGATTTCTTTTTTCATTAGCAATGTAAGGATTTTTTAATGAATAAAACATGATCTGAAAGCATACCTTCATTCTTTTTTATTATTTTTATCATACAATTCAAGTACTTTCCTACTCCAACTCCTCGTTGATACGTTACACTTGCAATGGTTATGTGATGCAAATGTTTATTTAAATGAAAGTCTTTATTTTCATCATTTTATTCCTACACAGCAAATAGTGTTGATACTGTTAATGTATTCAGGATTCAAGTGTTTTAGGATGTAAATTTCATCGCTATTTAAAAGTATTTCACAATCATTTCAATTAGTGTTCAAAATCTTATTTTGTCCTCTTACAAGCACCTCTAGACACATTAGCACAATAAAGACTAGTGACTGAAAGTATCCTAATTATAGAGGTGACACGGACCTTTTCAGAAGAATCATATACTGAATTTTTAATAATAACACGATGATTAACGCGATATCTCTTATATTGAAATACGTGTTTAAACAGACGTTTGGTTATGTTCGCACGTTTAAGTGAAGGTCTGGGTGTCCAGAGCAAGTTTCAGAATGTGTTGAGTATTTATATCAATGCTCGGGCGAGACCGAAGATCTTCGTGTAGGTTCGTGTGTTTGGAGGAAGTGTCAGAATATGTTATGTGTGTAAAGCTACTTGTTGTTCCGTGGTGACGGGGATGATTACGTGATTTTTTGTGTGTGTGTGCACTGGTGCATGCGTGTACGTTTTTATGCGTATGTGTGTGCGAGCACTGGTGTATGTGTGCATGTTTGTAGGCGTATGTGTGTGCGTGCATGTGTGTGAGGGTGCAGTGGTGTATACGTGTAAGATTGCAGGCCTATGTGTATGTGCGCGCACGTATCTGTTGTGCGTAAGAGTGAGAGCAATTGTTTATTGCGTATTTGTCTGTTTCTGTACAAGGGTGTGTAGCCGCTTGTTTCGCTGTGTTCGTGCATGTTTGTATACGTATGGATGTGTGTGTAAATGTGCTTGTGTGTGTCTGTGTCTGCGTATGCATGCGTGCGAAGGAACCCTAATTATGGAGAAGGAGCGAAGCTCTGAAGTAGCATTACATTTCAGATTCGACGCTGTAAAGCTTTTATTACTTTCCTATTCGACGTACGCACCTATATGTTATGTATTAGAGGTTTTAAAAAGGTAATTTATATATTAGACACAATTTATTCCTTATTCTCTGTATGGTTTCTCGTTTTTATATACTTTCAAACTAATCGTGAGATGACTTAAGCAATTAAATACTGATTAAGGGGTTAAACTCTGATTTTTCACTCACACCAATGTCTTTAAATGATAAAACAGGAACATTGATCAAACATTTAATTCAACTCTAAACCATAGCATGAAAACTGATTTGTTGTATTATACCTCTCATTTTAATGCTCTGCGGGCATTAACCTCGGCCATATAACCTCACACCTGGATACAGGATGTCTGACTATCAAACACGTTTAAGCATGCTTCATTACTACCTATCACATTAACAAGAGAAGTATTCTCATACGTTCATTCCACCAGATGTTTCCATTCAAAGCCTACCACAACCACCACCACCCATAGCATCAAAGTCAACTCCATCTCTATTACCACAATACTTTAGAAGTGGACGCTTAAAGGTTGACGTAGAAGATTTTCTCCCTTAATTAGTTTAATGCATGTATATACTGCGTTATTTCATGTTTTCATTCCCTTTTCAATTCTTCCTTTCCAACTTCCCCTTATTCTCAAAAGAATGAGTATACAATATAACATTCCTATACGCTTAATACTCAGCTATCGCAGAAAAACTACTACATTTCACTACAAACAAAGATATTTTCCAGAGTTACACAGGTTTTAAGCTTCTATAATCAAACCTGGTAATGCTTTAACAAATGTATTTTAGGAACTTAGCTCCCCCGCAAAATCATCATCATCATCATCCACTATATAATATTTACTCGAAGCTGGTATGATTCATAGGATTGAGAATATATGAAATCACCCCTTGGGGATTCGGTCTGAGTACTTTAAAGTAATTTTAGTCATAATAACCATTTTTCGGGAACAGGTAATCTGTTACTTTCTATTTGACGTGTCTATCTAAATTATTTCATAAGCTATTAAATTTGTATGTAAATTTAATTTAATCAGTATTCGAACTCGGAACACCAGGACCAAAATTATTTATACCATTAGTTTGACATGTTAAAATAGAGCTGTATAGAGTTATGACATCAACCTAAGTGATATGTCCTAGAGTATAGAGGAATATAAAGGAAGTCATTGAAAGATCGGTATTCGAATTAAGGACTACTAACTGTCAATTATATACAGTATTAATTGTGGATCATAGGAGCTATCAATCATGCTTTGGTCCACACCTCTATCTCTGTTAGTTTCTGAGATAATGGAGATTTTAAAATTAAGGATCGAACGTAGGACACACGGTACCCTAATATACATTCACAACAAACTACCTAATTGCATAAACGTAATAAGGTTTATTTGACGTCTATACTTTAATTAGCTTCGCAGTTATTGGCAGATGAATTTGTAATCACTCCTAGGATTCAAACCCGAATATTCCCGGTCAACTTGGAACACGACTATGCCGCACCGCATTCCAAGGTTATAATTAGTTTTTATTGCATCGTTTTATCTCTTTCCATTCAGGGGATTAAACAGTAGTGATACACCAGGGTTTAATGTAAATAATTATATTTGTTAAATAGATTTTATGATATCTCTTTTTGAAAGAGGTGTTAGATGCAAAAACAGAGAGTTGAACGTGTATAGCCATGTTCAGCGATGACTTTAGGTTCTCGTGTAGACTCTCGTGTTTGGAGGAAGTGTTTGAGATGTTACGATCGTGTATATCTATGCTCGGAAATGTCCGTATGTCTTCGGCTGCTCTCAGAGAGAACTGCTCGCAGGAACAGAGCCGTTTCCATGATGGCGAGTTTGAGACGGGTAGAATTTATTGTCTAGCATGTAGATGAAGCTTGCCTCTGGGAAATGGGTCTCTCTCTCTTTTCCACCGCCAAACAATGCGGCTGGAGAGTGTTACTACAGGTATGTTCTTCCTAACATGTATGTGTACAGGAATTTAATAGAGTGGAGACAATAGCGTCTCCTCTTTTGTTATCGCTCTTTTGTTACCACGGCAAAGTCTGCTGTATTGTTATATTGCACTTGTTTAGGGAAAATACAGCTGGGGGATGTGGGTTGCTACAGGTGTGGAAGTGCACGTGCGCGGAAATGGAATGGAGACAATAGCATCCGCTCCTTTGTTACAACGCAGGATTTATTATACCATTGTTCATTTGGACAGGTCATGGACAACCTTAATTGCTTGCCTGTCAACCTTTCCTTTATACTCAACGAAATTTATGACCTCAGCTGCAACTAATAGTGTACCAGGGGGCGTGGCAGGGGAGGAGACCTAATTAGAATATTAATTGCACATTCCTGTATATTAAGTGCTCCAGCTCGCACAATATACCCCTACTGATTTAGGGGTTTTTCCCACTAAAGACCCCTCCTCGAATACCATACAAATGATGTATACTTAGACCTTTTTGTCGTTAAAGTTCTTGAATAATGCGCTTCTTTGTGTTACAGTTTTTTAACCACCATTCCTACCATCTATCATGGTTTTCCCTACCTCTCCCATATAAACGCATTTCCCCCTGCTTCAATCATCTCTTAGCCTAGGATCTCTCTCTCTCTCTCCGTTTTTCTCATCTCTCCCATATAAACGCATACTCTGTCATTCAACCCTTGCTAGCCAAATACCTCTCCTCGGTTTTCTATCTCTCTCATATAAACGCATGTCAGTTTTAACATCTATCTTAGCACCTCCCTCTTATTCCCTATCTCTCCCGTACCAGTATAAGCCTATATTCCCCCTCCTTCAGCATGGGTCTGGCCTATCACCTCTCCGCGAATTCTCTAGCTCTCTCGCACAACGCGCATTCCCTCCTTCTGCCACTGTCTAGCCTAGCATCAGCCCTCGTATTCCCCATCTCTCCCATATAAACACATTTTCCTCTTTGAACCGCCGCATCTCTCCCCGTTTTCCCTATCCTTTCCCATATAAACGTAAAAAAGTGGTGTTGCTCTCTCTACAATATTCTACTGGTAGTTATACATTTCATTATCTAAAAGTTATGATGTTATGACGTATAAACTCAAGAATGGAGAACGTAATTTTCAAGATTAACATTCATATTTCACATTAAAATCGCCTACCAAGTTGTGTGGTGTTTATATTGACAGAATGAGTTTTATTTTAAATTTGTAATGCTCTGTATGTTGTTCCACTTAAATGAAATAAGCTGCTATTCTTAATTTCGGCTTAGCTCATTTTGGTAACTGTAAAATAAATATTTTAAAAGTACACAAAATTATGGTTTAGAAATCTGCTTTGTTTATAAGCGCGACAGGAAATCTATAATACGGGCCGTCGACTTTGACCATGGGTTTCTTACGTGATTTCTCCGTTGTTAGGCGAATGCTGGGGTGATTCCTCTTCGACCACGATTTTCCTGTCCCTATCATTCCCTTTCGTCTGTTTCGCCTCATCCGTTTCAAGGTTGTAGAACGACGGCAAGGGCGGGTGGTGTGTTGCGGTAGGATGGTGGTGTTTGGCGGGACTGTTGGGGCCCTGTCCCTTCCTGAGAGTGTTTCGTCTACACCTGAGACCCTCAGGTTGCGGGTGGCTAAAGCAGGGTAAGCAGGCGTCGGGATTGGTTTCATGTTGAAATCGTAACGGACCCCATCCTTGCTAGCGCACATCGTCGTACAGATCTGATCGCCCTTCGGGTCTCCCCTTCATCCTTTATTCCCAGGTGTCACGTCGGAAGCACAAAGGGCCCATTATAGTGTACATGCGCTGCTGTGCTCCTGTTACTGGAGGCGCCATCCATCTGGCTACTCCTAACTTCACAATAAAATATTTTTTCATTAGGGTTTCAGGTGTAAAATCGTTGTAAACCATTACTCTATACTTCATGTTGGAAATGCAAACACCTGTGTAAAATCTTAACTTCCTTGGGTTATCCAGTGTTGCTTATGTTTTCTTATGTGATTATTAGTAATTCTTGAAGTCATTACATTAGGTTTCATATTGCTTATTTTCTTCGTTTAGTCTTTTTTATGATTTGGACGACTTTTACAGCCATCGTTTGGATACCATTATTTAGATTAGGTATAATTGAGCAATGTGCTGCAATATGAAATTTCTGATTAAAGATTGAAAAGAAAAGTTTTTAACTAAGGTAAGGATTTAGTGAAACCGAAAACATAGTAGATTTTTGATGTTATCGGATTTACTTGAGATGATCGAGTCAGCGTTCACGTTCTACGTTTACTTTCTTTGCTAAGGTTCCTCAAATGTAGGCAGTTTCCAAATCCATCACTGCGCTGTGGGTTTGAAAGTTGCAATGACTTAAGAAGTCCAGTGAATACAAGTAAGTCCCGCTGACTTGTTAGACTAGTAGTTATGCTTCAATATAGATTTGAGTGCAAAACTATACATCTGAGTACTTGGAAAAGAATATTTTGTATAAATCACCAGTATTACTATAAGAAGATTTATAGCCCTCTTAAAATACTTGTTTTGTGAAAGGATAATTTAAACATTTAGTCTCTGTGGGTACTTCATTTTATTTCTACGTTATTTTTTCTTAATCACAGCACATAAAATGTCTATTTGGAGCTATACAGGAATTTAAAATTTGTTTCTGTAGTAAACTAGGTTTTCATTCTTACATAACAAAGAAAAACTCAATGTTAGATCTAGTTATGACTTCTTTCATACTGCATAAATGCCGATGTGGCGTTAAGTAACGGCTGGTTCTGAATATGATTATATAGGGTGATTCAAAATTCGCACGACATGGGACAACTCCGATATTAGTGTAGATACCGATAAAGCATGTGGGACAAAGCTTTTAGAAATAAACTCTTTTAAATCATGACCGTGTTTTTGCAACGTAAGTTGCACAATTCAGTTTAATTAGTAATTGAAATTAACGAAATAATTAGTGGGTAGCGTTATTAGTCTTTTGAAAACACAAACTCAAAAAAAAATCTACATAGAGAGTCGCAATGGCAAACGGAAACAAGTTAATGACAAACCCTCATGTCTTGTAATTGCTCCGCTTGCACAATAAT
Organism: Deroplatys truncata; assembly: GCA_030765065.1. Classification (NCBI taxonomy): domain Eukaryota; kingdom Metazoa; phylum Arthropoda; class Insecta; order Mantodea; family Mantidae; genus Deroplatys; species Deroplatys truncata. The sequence goes on along the minus strand of CM060990.1, from coordinate 463,211,283 downwards.
GTTCAAATTGATTGCCATGCTGTGACGACACATCCGAACATGATTAACATAACGCTTGCGTACATTACGTAACACGGTAGATGTTATTGCTGCATAGGCTCTTCTGAAGTTTTCCTGCAGTTTCTGCAATGTACGGGGACTGTTGCTGTACATTACAGACTTGAGATGATCCCAGAGTAAAAAATTAAGTGGGGTCAAATCTAGACGGCCATTTCACTGGAACCCTTCGACCGATCCAATGTACAGATAAAACTTCATTCAGCAATTCGCGAGTTGTCAGTCCGAAATGTGTGGTACTCCATCCTGCTAAAAGAAAAAAATCTTCTTTATAGGGGCAGATCGTCCAAATAGGGCAAGCGTGTTATCTGGATATGTTCTCTGCATAGTGCAGCAGTGAGCTTGTTGAGAAATATGGAACCGATGAGAACATCCCCGTGTATGCCACATACTTAACCTTGGGCCAGTCTCATAATGAACATCAACAGCAGTGCACTGGTTCTCGGTACCCCAATGCACATCGTTATGCCTATTCACTGTTCCGTTCAAATGGAAACAGGCGTCATCGCTGAGAGGAATATCAGCTTTTAGGTTTGGCTGGTACGTTCGTTTTTCTGCAAATCACTCACAAAAATGCACCCGTCCAAAAGTGTCATCCCCATGAAGTTTCTGGACAATATGTACACGATATAGATGGAAACTCTTTGCTGATAGTGTCCTGGACACATACGATTGACTGATCTTGAGCCACTTTTCTTGTTGATCATGTTGGACAGACTGTCAGCTTAGCTAATACGCTAGCTGAGGTTGCATCATCTGTTACTATAGGTGGCCGACCTGGACGTCGTTTGTCTTTGATATCACCTATTGTCTTGAGCCTCTCCAGTAAACGACCAATACTTGCGTGATGGGGAAGAGTTGGTTTGGATGCCGTCTGTGATTTCCTCCGCAGCTTCCTGTAGACTCATGCCTGTCGCATGGATAAGAACCATCCCCCCCTCTGTTGAATTACGTACTGGTGCACTGATATTTGCTGTCCGCTGGTGAAACTAGTACGTGATGTAAATTGTGCAATTGATTAAGATCACAAAAACACACACTCAAATGGTGAAAACAACGTATTTCTAACAAGTTTGATCTATATCGTCATTTCGGTATCCACACAATTGTTCATGTCGCGAGATTTTGAATCACCCTGTGTAGAGATCGGGGCTCTTAGCAACGGGACCTGCTGGTACTATGCTCGCTCACGTTAAATGAATAGCTCAACTGACGTGGAAAGGAATTTTATTCATTTCTAATGAGTAACAAAGAACAAACACATTAAAGGTAACAAAAACAGAAGCTTTGATTTGTATTGCGCCAGAAGGACTACTCCGGTCACGAAAGTAATGAACGTTTTATAGAGTTCAGTGATAGCACCTTCTTGTGCTCGTATATTTGACATTATCAAATTGTGGAAAATATTAAAGAAATAATGACACTAGAGTTTATAAGTGCATTAAATATAAGTCAGTGCTCCACAGTTTCATAAATGGCTATCTTCTGACAGGGTCCTTCTTTTTAAACGGGAGTACGATTCCAACCGCCACATCTTCCTCTGCACCAATATTAGGTTATAGCTGGCTGCTAATTAAAATAAGGTTTTGCTAAGTTATTTAGTATTTTAAATTCCATGACCCGGCGGTAGAGTATTACAACTTGCTCAATTTATTGATGGGCCAACCAACGTGGTGCGTGTGAACTTCTGGTCTAGCTAGAGAAGGTCGCAGTGGAGCTGCTGAAATAATATTAATTATAATAAAAATAATACAAAAAGAGCACGGAGTCTGGTGCGGAAATTCAATATTCCTCTTACACTAGCACTAGGCTATGGTAGCCTTGGTGGCGTAATGTGTTATTCCAGTAATTAAACGAAAAAAAAGGTGGAAGTTGGAGTGTTATTTTTCTCTACGGTTGGTGTAGAGGAGGAGAAAGGGTGCGGGATGTGCGGGGGTGAGAGTTTGTTAGGGTAGGTGAATTATCTAGCCGGACAATATGAACACACTGGCCACCACTTAGTAAGGGTGTTGGATGAGGAGAGTGTATGTGTGAAAAGGGGACGTACGGGATTTTGTTTCATGGCTTTCTGCTGCCACCATCCTTTTCTCTTCTACGGCAGTTCTCTGCGATTACGTTTGTAACGTTTATTGAGGCCTGGTGTTAGCGACTGGAGCTCTAAAGAGAAGTCATATGTGTATATATGTGCATCTATTCATCCCCGTGCCCTTTTATTGTTTCTCTTCGTTTTATAACCAAGCTTGGACAAACGTTTCACTTTATACCACTGTTGTAGATTTTCACAACTAATCAGCAATTCTTCTGTGAAGGTCTCCATGGTGTAGAAAGGCTTATAGTTTTGAGGTACAAATCTTATTATATATTTTCATATCTTTTAAACACCTAGGTTAAAGCACGCTTAAAATAAAAAGCGATTCAGAAAAACAATTGATTAATTTCGCTGATGTCTGAGAAGGTGCATAATGATAAGATATACAGTTAAATCTCTTCTCACGTATGTACATATTGTGAGATTTTTATATTTCAGCCTACAGATATGGGGATTAAATTGGGATTTGTAAATGCTGCTCATGTGGCATTCGGAGCTTAAAGTAGAGAACAAGAATTGTTGAGAGCGATATTGTTGAAAACGGTGCACAATGTTAGAGCTTTATGTAACACAGAGCTATTACAAGCCATCTATATATGAATTACTCAACATAAACATGTATTTCTGACACTTATGAACACTTTTCTCAAAACTAGCTACAGCGAAGGTAACAGAATGCATATCTATGAAGTTCATACTTATACCACATTATTCCTGCTTGTTTAAATTACAAGCAGGTTCGCATAAAAGCTAATCTACCGACACGGGTGGCCGAGATCGTTAAGATATGGACTCTTGAACAAGCGCGGTTCAAATCCAGCCAGGACCGTCTTTCCTGATTAGGCTTTTTTCCGTGTTTTCCTCAGTCTTCATAATTGATAAATGCCGGGGAGGTAATCTAACCTTAGGCCTGGGACGTATCCTTCCCAAGTTGCCTCTCCCAATCACCATTTCATTTCATGCATCATCATGCCACCGCCTGTGGTACCATAGGTAGTAAGAACGGGCGTTAAACACTGCTACAAAAGCTGTCTGACTTACTGACTTCTGTTTCTTCTGTGGAAGAAAAAACAGAACACGAATTTGCTATTAATATTCAGCATGCACAATTAAAAAGTTTATCGTGTCAGTGCAGAGGCAAATAAACCTCAGCATTTCACTGTCTACAACCTCACAAAGGGAGGTGTGTATGTGGTTGGTTTCCTCAAATCCGAGTTTTCCGCTTGTGGAAAAGTAACCACTGACCTCTTACAATATGTTTAAGCCTTCTAAGCATTGGGAGGATGAATACACAGATCATTTACAATCCCAATACGAATAAACTGCTTCCTCAAGAAAAATCTGACAGAATCATGCTCACAAATCTTCAATTTGAAGAAGAGAATATCTGTTCCAAGGTCGTCACTTCGTCAAAATTAACTGCCTATTGAAAAGAGGATGACGCGCAGGAAAAACCAAAATATTCTTTGTCCTAAAAGAAAGAGTGGATTCACACAATACGGTAACAATCATTGATCCAGTCCATTGTGCAAAGAACACACAGCAAACACTGTTTATGTTTGCAATGGGAGGGCCCATAACTCACAAGAAATTCTCTCGGATTCAGACAAGTGAGGACAGAACTGATTGTGTTATTTCAAGGTTGTATTCAAATTATAGGTACTTATTTTAAATTTTTATTAATATACTTTTGAAATCCTTAAATTGTCGTGCAGTTTCTTATTATAACGTTCCTTTTAAAATACAGTTGTAGCAATACAAACTCTATCTGCATTAAGTTTCTTGGAAAAAAAAACTAATGCGGAAGTAATCGGGTGATAAAAATCTACGTTGGCGACCCATTATGTTCTTACGTAGTATTAAAGGTATTGGCGACATTAGGGTATAGAAAAACGTTAGTCCTTATTTAAGGGTGCTCGATACCGAAAGTTGACAAAATTTAGAAAAGAAGCTTTTCCTTAATGTTCACGGAAAGGTCCTCAAACACTGTAGAATCAGGATGCAGTTACGGTTTTGTCTTTCTGGCCATTTAAATGCTCAAACGTGATCTTTAAATGGATATGCATAGGTTTGTGCAAGTAACCAATGAAATTTTAAATCTTAATTTTTTACGTTTTTTCCACTTTCCCACTTGCAAAAACAACGGCGACTTTATTTCCTTGAGATTACAAATAAAATATTGTGGCATACGCGTGTTAGGGGGAGTGCGAGCTGATTGAGTGCACTTTGGACGCTATGCTACAGAGCTCCCAGCGGGTACGACGATGTAGGCTACATATGGGTACCTAGATATGTGTTTTGAGTGAAGATACATATGAAAGATTGACAGTAAAAGTCATGTAATATTTAATTGTGTAGTCATTTGAAACGCGACCCTGGTCTCAATTTAATGCTAGCTAGTTATTATACAGGGTGAGGTAACTGCCAAACGATTTGATTTCCACCCCAGTCGCGACGTAGACTATGTGGATATGTGTCATTTTGCGAAGATCCTAGGCAGATCATGAAAAGCCGGCGTCTGCTGAAAACATGCCAAAGTGCACATTCTGCCGCGGTTCTTCATTAAATGACGGAGCTTATTAGGCATATAGCGCAACTCTAACCTAATGTATGACGCCCGTTTTTAATACATACGACACCACAAGCGGTGGATCCTGATGATAAAGGAATGAAATATTTAGGAAAGGAAATTTTGGAAGGAAACTTTCCAAGCCTAAGTTAAGGTACGCCCCCCACCGGAATTTGCCAGTTATGAGTACTGAGGAAAACCTGGATAAAACCTCAGTCAGGGAGGACGGTCTGGCGGGATTTGAACCACGGACCTTCGGTTCATAAGTTCATGTCTTAACGACCTCGACCACTCGTGTTGGTAACCTAACTCCAATCTGAACTAAACTAAACTATAGTAAACTAGCCAAACCAAAGTTAACCTAATCTAATCTTTCACTATCTGCCGGCATGTATATGCTCCGTCAGATGGTGTATAGAATGAAGTTACACTATACATCGGCTTTTCATGATCTGTCTAGTATGTTCACGAAATTACGGATTTCAGCAAACGCCCGCAACAGATATATTAGAATACTTTTAGAATGTGAAGTGAGTAAAAGATAGGTCGCGAAAATATTTTTGTGACAGTTCAGATACCAATTATAGTCCTTGTCTGGATACTATCAATAAGATCACTTATTTGTGAATGAAAGAGCTAGTGAAACAAATCGGACTGAATTAAAATCCTTGTCTACTGGAAGTGATCTGTTTATTTCGTTAATATTAATCGTTAAAATTGTAACTTAAAGGGCGTACGAGCTTCATTTCAGCACTCCCACGTGAACAGACGTTTTAAATTAGAAACCTTGCAATATATTTACAGAAAGGAGAGAAAATAGCTCCTTTTTTCATTAAAGCGTCAGTAATTGTATTAAATGCAAAGTCTGTTAAAGGTTTATTAGACTTTCTGCTTTTAATTAAAATGCGCCTAATAATGATAGTGATTACCATTTCCTACTTCTGATTAACGAATTATTTTGTCGGTGGAAAAGTGAGAGACTGGTTTAAATGTTTCGGCAACCCGAAGACTTCCATTTCGTGAATCGTAACTCGAAGGCTCTCTTGCGGAAGGCCTTCCTTTTGCATAAATTACGCGAGCATTAACGTGCAACGATGTCCTGATAAGACTTTCGAGAGACTGGCTACCAAGTAGAAAATATTCACAAGAAACAACATATCCTGGACTCTTGCTTAGTTATGCATAATCGAACAAGCGCGCGCATGTTTGTGTGTGCGTGTACTGTATATTTTAGCCATACAGCTGGTTTATTTGTCTATGGTGGGGTAGCTAATTTTAACTTGCGTGCAAAGCAAGCAGCATTTGAGTGAAAGAGACGGACAGCAGATGTACGGAGGAGATGGGATCGCATTTCCTCTCCCCTACACCTCCGTTTTTATTTTCCTGGGCCCATGCCGACAAATAGTAACACCAACACAAAATCTGTGGGTGATCTCAGTTCGTGTTGAGAATGATAACGTAGATAAGTAATGCGAGATTGTTCCGGCAACAGAAATGAGGTCAAGCGCTAATTCCACGAACAACTCAGTACATCTTTGTGGCACTTTGCCTTCCTGCTGGCTGTTTCATCAGGGTTTCCTTTCATAGCCAAATTTACACTTTCAATTAGAACTCTTATGTTTCCTTTTGGCATGTCATGATTACTTTTACATGAAATTACTTTCTGGGTGATTAATGGAGTACATCGTCTTCGATGTAGCATTAACGGTTGGAATCGTAATTTGCGTCACAGGTTCGAAAGCGTCGTTTTACTAATGAATTGAGATGTTTTCGAAACGAATCCATAAAACGCTTTCAAGTCTTGTAATGTACGAAATTTTATTTCATACTGTGCCGAATTGCATTATAGTAGAATCCCGCTTTACCGAACTAAAGGGGGCAGAGCCGTTTCGGATAACGCATTTTTGTTCGGATAATCGATGGTAACGATTTTAAGCACCGAAAGGTAGAAAAAATTCTATTCGTAATGCATGTAATAATATTCAATAAAAGGCTACATTAACCAGTATTAAAGTATGCATTGCCGTATTTACAAGGACTATTTCCTAAAATCTGTAATGCTTTTCTAACTTTCTTCTCGCAATGCTTGCGGGCAGCAGCGTTTGATAAGCATCTGTTGGTGCTGATTCACTGCTTTGTTCCACAAAACGCAATGCAACCTAAAAACAAAGTTGTTTTTCTTCAGTAGCGTCGCAATTCAATACTTCCCGTTTAGATTTGAATACGAATATGCAGCCTTTCTTACCTCTGATGCTTTCAATCCGTCGTTCGCTGTTACTGTCATTAGCGGCTTAAGTTTCTGTTCATTACAACACGCTTGCCTTTTCGCTGACATTTTAAACGCAATTAATAAACCACACTAACAACAGTAAAATAACAGTGGGCCTCCGCATTGAATGGTTGTGAAAGCCTTTTACAGTCTTTATAACGGCAGAATATTTCTTGGAATGTTGGTAAGGGGTGAGGATTAACTGCATACAATACAAAGTACCTCTTTTGGATTTTAGTGTTGGGGCAAAAGAACATTGCCAGTTACAGCAACTTTGTCAGCGCGAATTTGAGCATCTCACATTGTTACTTTCTCTACTACGTATAGTAGGTAAGTAGGGGAAATGCTGTATTCCATTCAAAAACTCGATGTAGACATTTAAGCGGATATGTATGTTTTGAGGCCCCTGAATAAAAGAACACCTTTAGAAAAAGGTCCGCTTTGTGTGTGTGTGTGTGTGTGTGTGTGTGTGTGTGTGTGTGTGTGCACGGCTGTGGACAGCATAACTCAAAAACAAAATGTCGGATATATATATATCAAACGTGGTATTTAAATTTAGTACCTTCCAAAGATGCGACACGAAGATTTTGAAGAAAATCATTCCACCCTAAACTACCCTTTACATGAAACACTATTCGAAATTTTTTATTTTCTCAAAAATGGCTGGAAACGATTTTGATTAAAATGCCATTTATTAAAGATATTTATATGGCAAATAAGCTCAATATCTTGAATTTTCGGGGAATACCTTGTGAAGTCCTCTTCATATAGAAGGATATTTATATAATGTTGCATAACTGGTAAACGTTAGGCGATAAACGAAACTGTAGGTACTACAGAAGACGTAGAAATCTTGAAAACACCTAATTTATTTCAAATAGCTTCTTTTTGGTGGAGGCGTCAGCCATTTCCGAGATATCCGCAATTAATGGTCCGAATTGTTAGTACTTAACTCATTCTTTTCAAATTCTGTCGATTTTCATTTGTTTCTCGCGATTTCATGGAGAGTATGAAATTTTACGGCCAGTGTCTAGAGTCCAGTTCTAAAACATTTGACTATCGTTATTCCCTTTGTATCTATAACGAAATGTGTAATGCAGCTATTTTCCGAAAGGTTTATCTCGATTAAAATGAAGCAGCCAGGATGCAGCCACTTCCATAAGAATAATTTGTGTACACAAATAAGTGACAGAGGGTAGAGAAAATCTTTTGAACGTAAAGCATCAGATTTTTACTTTCTCTACTACGTATAGTAAGTGGAGGAAATATTGTATTCCACCCAAAAATTTGATGTCGAGATTGCACCGGAAATATATCTTTTTGAGGCCCCTGAACTCCTCCCCCAATGCATTTTTGGAGAAGGTCCTTGTGTGTGCCTGTGAAAACCATAACTCAAGAGGGAGAAGTCGGACAAATATAAAACTTGATATTTAAGTTCAATATCTTTTAAAATTGCGACACGAATGTTTACAAAGAAATCCCCCCAGCTCAGAGTACCATTTACATAGAACATTTCTCAAAATTTTGGAATTTTTAAAAACTGGCTCTAACAATTTGGATTATAATACCTTATATGAAGTATATTTACGTGATAAATAAAATGTATGTCATGCATTTTGTGGGTTTAGTCTGTGAAGACCTCTCCATTCGGAGGAAATATTGTATAATCTTGTATAACTGGTAAAGGTCAAGCGATAGACGAAAACGTCTACACAAAAAACGTACATTACTTTAAAACACATAATTTATTTAAAATAACTTTATTGTGGCTTAAGCTATTTCGGGGATATCCGTTATTAATAGTTCAAATTGATCAATACATTGTCATTCTTTTAAATTCCGGTGGGTTTTCAGTTGTTTCTCGCGAGGTCAAGGAAACAGTATGGAATTTGAAGGTCAGCATATAGTGTCCAGTTCTTATACATTTTACTATCGCTGTTCATTTTGTATTTATAACAAAATGTGTAATGTAGCTATTTCTGCAAAGGTTTATTTGGATTAAAATGAAGTAAATAGAAAAATAAGCTTCAGTAAGAGTAGTTTGTAAGCCCACTAATAAACGACTGAGGGTAAAGAGAGTCGTATGAATGTAACACATCAGGTTCTTTATTTCCTCTACCACGTACATAGATAGCAGGTAGAAAATGTATTGCATTCCAACCAAAAATTCGATATCGAGATTTGACCTGAAATGCACGTTTTGAAGCCCCCGGAGTAAAAAAAACATTTTTAGAAAAAGCTTCGCGTGTGCGTGTGCGCGGCGCGCACGTGTGTGTGTGTGTGACTGTGTAGAGCATAACTAAAAAACAAGAAGTCGGATAAATACAAAGTTGGGTGTTTAGCTTCAGTACCTTTCAAAGATACGACACGATTTTCAACAAAATCCGCAACCCCAAACTACCCTTTATATGGAACATTTAAGGAAAGGTTTTATTGTCTAAAACATGGCTAGCGATTTTGATTGAAATACCATATTGAAGGTATTTACATAGCAAATAAAATGTAGATTTTTAATTTTCTGGGAATACCCCATGAAGTCCTCTTCATTCGGAAGGAATGTTTTATAACTGAAAGGGGATATACCACACACACACATATATATATATATATATATATATATATCAAACAAGAATTGTACATAATATAAATAACCCAGCTAATGAGCAGGGAACTGGAAGTAAAAAGGAGAAATAGAAAGAGACAGATATAGAAGGGAAAGAGACAGAGATATTCAATCTGTTTCCGGACGTCTCACTAGGACGCGTATGCGAAAAAATTTGGATCAGCATATTTTCGTACATAATAAGGTAACGCGGTCCGAGAACCAATTAGAAATGTCGTTACATTTTGAGGCGCAAAGGAAAGTGTCACTAGGCTTAGGTATAGCAGGGGAAAGATAGCCCCAGGTTTTCACTCTTATAGAATCTCGTTGACACACAGTGATACTCTCTGGACGACAGATGCACGTGTATGCACAGGGGTGGGAAGCGTGTGCATTTAGATTAGGCTCCTAATTTATTAAAACGTTGGGAATTGTTACAATGCGAAAAGCTGGCCACCCATAAGTATTTATTTGATAATCAACCACATTTTAAGGGGTATGTAGTGTATTTTAATTTGCCTCACCTACGAAAACCCTGAGACCCGTGAAATTAGTTAGATAGATAATTATTAGGAATGGAGAAATCAGCAGCCTCTGAGCAACAATAGCCGGAGACCAGGACACTGCAGCAGAGGGCATCAACCAGAAGGACAACGTTTTCCCGCTACTAATGATTTGTAGTTGGTTTATGCATTTTACCGCCAAAAGAAGCCGGCACCTTAAAGTGCTTGTCGTCTGTCAAAATTGATTTATAAGGGTTGGGAAAGGCTTGAAAAGGGTTGACAGGTGTGTATGACATGTCACTCAATCACATAACGACCATACACGTGTATAGTTATCGCGCATCATCGACTTCAAAGGGCTGAAACCGCGGACAAAGGATATGCCGCCCCTAGGGCTACAAGCTCCCGTATTCACTCCTAAATCTATGGCCGCGTTCCCCTTGATGGATTAACATAACTAAGTGCTTATTAATTGACTCTCAAGCCTTCAAAGGGCTGTTATTGTGGATGGATGTTACCGTGTACATTAAATAATGTCGACAGTGTGATAACGCACAGACATGTACATAATTATCGCGCATATTTGACTTCAAAGGGCTGAGGCAGCAGACAAAGGATGTTTCACCCCTACGACTGCAAGTTATTGTATTCACTCCCCAAATCGATAATCACGTGCCCCATCAATCCATTAACACAATTAAATGTTTATTAACTGACTCCCGCACCTTTAAAGCGATGTTACCGTGTATGTTAAAGAATGTTGACATGTTGATCAGATATGTCTACAATTATCGTGCATCATCGAATTCAAAGGCTTGAAATCGCTGACAAGGAGGTTAGTACCACGCCGTCGCGTGTCGTTGATTGATTAATATAATTCAGTTTTTAATAATCAACTTCAATACATTCTATCAAGAATATGCCATAAAATAATGCGTAGCTGCCTCCTGTCTCTGACAACGACGAAAACGTGTTAGAAACTTTCAGACAACCTTCCCTCTTAAGTCACTCGCTCTAGACTTCATTAACGAGCCTCAACGAGCAAACAAGAAGAAATGATTAAATGTTGAATTAATATCCGAAAACAGTGTGTTTAGATATCTCTTGTAATAACAAAACATGAAATTTCAATTCGAATTACGTGTAGAAGTGCATTATAATTCTTCCAAATAAGTGTTTATAAACTGAATTAAAAGGGGTATTAGGGATAAAGGCGACCGACAGAGAATAGAACGATATTTTTAACTGATTAACGTATTTTGCGACTTATAAAAGCATTACACATCTTAGATTCATTAAAATTCACACCTAAAAACAGAGGTATCGTAAATTATTATTTAAAAATGCGTAAGACGCTAACGAAATTAATTTTTTTCGTTAGCACGAAGACGTGCAACACCCTATGAATGACTCCACTCATCTGAACGCCGTGTATTTTCACAAACTCCCCTGGCATAGCGACTGCGAACTACACTCACCGCACCATGCATGCCATTCCCAGGCCGCCTTGGACGGCCTCCCTACACTGTACTTTACGGAGACCACCCAGCGGGAAGGACTTGGCATTTCATGAAAATTAAAACCGTATTCGACTTCCATTCTCTCTCTCTCTTTCTCTCCCTCTGTTGGTCAGTTTCACTGCATTTCGCCATAAAATCAAACACATGTGCGACTTAGCGTTCTTTAAATTATATAAGCAGAGAATTTCATACATATATTCCCTTCTGAGCGGACGGAATAATTTTACGTGGATATGGACATTTCTTTAAGCTGTGAAAAAATGCATTGATCTGAAACACAGCCATAGGCAATAATCTAACTGCCTGACCCCAGCTCTGAAAACAAGTTACTTCCCCATCGCTCTACACATAATTACTCCTACCCTCACTCAAAAACATAAAAACAAGCCCTGAAAATACTAATATTTAACAGCTATACTGTGTTGAAAATTATAAAAGGAGTTTACTTGTTTTATTTCATCTGTTATAACAACATACAACCATACACGATTGAATAATTGTTTCTAAGGTCTGTTTACCTCAGTGTCTATTGAAAAAGTGGTTTGTATGACCAAATCCTTTGCCCGAAAAAAAGCTAGGAGAATACTACCGTTCTTCTCCAACTGACAAGGTAATTCACTGAAAAATATGTTTACAGCATACAGCGGCTCCAACAATTCTGAAAAATAAGGTTTGTTTGCTTATGCCTGCAGAATAATTTTGAAAGAAAGGTTTACCATTGATGGAATTTTCCCTCCCAGCATTTCCGTGAAAAATACATTTTTAATGATAAGCCAGCCTTCAGATAAGAAGAGACAGGATTACTATTTCCTCGAAAACCCATGTCAAAGGTTATGTCTAAGGAATGTTTACGCTGATATTTTTAAAACACATAACAACATTCCTAGACAGGCGGCGCATTGCTTCGGCTCCGCAAGTTTAAACAAAGCCACCTGCATATACAACATTTTGTGACATTCGGAAGACATTACAATAAAAACCATGTTTCACTTTATAAAAATGACATACACTTGACTGAAAGGTTTTGAAAAACATGCCCTACGCGACTCTAAAATTCTTAGAAAAATATTGTTGTCAATAAGCCAGTCTTCTGGGTAAGATATTACACACTTCCTGTTATTCTAAGTAGCTATATAACTTTTTAATGAAGTATGTTTACAAAAAATGGAAAGCGCATGTCATTTCAAACGCGACTTGGTAAACTCTTAAAACACCTACAAAAGAGAAGTTTGTTTTCTAGAGTAATCGGGTTCAAACTTGTATATACTAGTTTGGACAGGATGCCCTGGGATATCTCCCTCCAATTGCCTTAGCGATATTATCATTATTATTTCAGATGCGACATCTCAAGATAACTAAAATATTTTTATATGTTCTTAGAACCAAAGTTATTATATGCCTAGTTATGTTTAAAAGGTATTTGCTGTAAATATCAGATTGTACTACTCTTAATTTCTCTACTACGTATATAAGTAGGGGAAATATTCCATCGTATAAAATCTTCCATCCTGAAACTTCAACAGAAATGCATGTTTTGAGACCCCTCAATCCAAAAAAGCATTTTCGGAAATATTTCCACGTGTGTCTGTATGTCCACGTGTCTGTGAACATCAGAACTCTAAAACGCAAAGTCGGATAAGTATTAAACTTGGTATTTAGGTTCCGTATCTCCCGAAGATGCGACACAAGGATTCTGAACAAAATCTCAACATGCTAAACTACCCTTTATTTAGAATATGTTTCGAAACTTGTTATTTTATAAAAGTGGCTCTAACGATTTTATTTAAAATACTATATTTGAAACAAGTTTACATGGGAAATAAAATGCATATTTTGAGTTTTCGGGAATAGCCTATGAAGTCCTATTCATTCGGAAGTAATTTTGTATAATCTTGTATAACTTGTACACCTTACGCGATAGGTGAAGACGTACTGCACAAGAAATGTAGATCTCGTTAAAACACACAATTTGTTTAAGTTAAGTTTTTGGGCGTTCAAAAGTGGTTTTTAAGATATCCGTTATTAAAGGCTGGAATTGTTCATTTCTTGGTCATTCTGTTTAAGTCCTTTGAACATTCGGTTGTTTCTTCCGATTGCATGGAAGTAATATGGAATTTCAAGGCCAGCATATAGTGCTGGGCCGTTGTTAACTGGCAGATAGCCTAAGGGTATGAAATAAACATATTTAGACTTGCATGGAGGAAGAGGTTTGGCACATGTAAACATGTTTTTCAACTAATGTTCGTTCAGCCATAAACGTCACGGATTTTCTTTTCGGCAGATTTTTCAAGTCTGAAAAGGACTTGGGCAGCGCTTGTTTATTAGAATTGCTTCTATTCAAAAATCGTTATTATATCATAAAGTTTTCTAATATTTGTATTTTAAGAGGTTTTAATATCCATTAATGAACCTCTGTTTTTATTTGATTTATTTTTATGGATAATGTGCAATTTTTCTGTAAGGTGTTTATTATATGAATTATTTAACTGCGCTTTTAGGGGAAACCATGAAAGAAAGAATGGTTTCTCTTGACTAAACAATTTCTTGACATATTAATTGCTATAATTTTCCCGAAGCAATGAAAGGACCCTATACAGCTGCACATTTTTAGACGGAAACTGAAACTCCCTGTCTGTTTTAAAACCAAATAAACAGTTAACCTTTCTTGCATAGCGTACCTTCATTAGAAATGTGTTTTTCTCATATAATTCTTATTATATTACAATGTTTTTAATGCTTTATATTTTTCAAAGGGTTTTTATGTCCATTAATGTCCAATACCCCCTTTTTAATGATTAATTTTTATCGATGATGGAGGGAATTTCTGTAATTCGTGTATCCGCATTATACCAATTCAAGGAAGCCTGTATAGTAACGACAGTGAAATACGCAACTTTGAAGCGAGAGAAGCAAGCAGTATATCTTCACTTTATCCTACGCATCGTCGAATTCTACAATAGATTGAGTTGTGAAGAAATTGGCACTGATTACTATAAGCATTGTATAAACGTATTCGCCCTTGTTTTGGCTATCATGAAGCCTGTTATGGGTTGATGTAGAGTGCTGAATGGCATTGAACGAAATGATGATAGGTTCATACATACGGGTGTTATTGTTCACCCCTTGGGACTCCGGTCTTATACATATGACGTATGTATGCACATCGGGCTAGCACATTTGGTCATGTACTTGGAAATGAGTCCACTAATCGAGAATCAAGAATTCATCCAATATACAACATTGAGGGAAAATATTCGGTTACAGAAACTTAATTGAATGTGTAAATAGATAACAGTCCAAGGTCAGAAACCCATTCCTTCCACTCCATCGCAACACGAAAAGTGTAGCAAAGATTACAAAATTACCAACGTCTCCTTGTAGCAGTAAAAAAATTTGAGTACACTATAAGTGTGGCACATCTAATCCGTTGGTGATTTTGAAGATGGTCACCAAGAGTACCTTTACGAAAGAAAGTATATTAGGATTTCAGTAATTGAAACTGGATTTCAGGCATCATTAGTCATTCTCTCGCACTTATAATTTCGAGTAGAGTATTGTTTAGCCTTAGACAATACAAATCCGTTGCTGCCAAACCTTAAGTGAAGCTCTTTCTTTGCTGATATGTGAAGTCGACAATGGTGATCGTTTGGCAAAGTTTGGGCCCATTTTGTGTCATATATTGTCAAATACATTTTCTGCAGGTTTTGGGAGGAATTAAACCCACAAATTCCCTACCCTTCTCTGCACCATTAATAGACGCCAAGATAAACTCGTGATACCGATTTAATCGCTCTTTTAACAACGGCGAAAAGGAGATTAAGCACATGGTTTGCAATAGTTGTACCTTTAGGTTTCCAGATATGGATTCATATTCTCAGCATTACTCCTCAGTCCTTCTGCAAGTTCAAGCAGCTTGTAAATTACTAGCGTCTGAATTTGTACGCATAATCAAATAGTAAATTATGCATGTAAATATGCACAAAAGTGTAAAATATGCACCATAATACGTAAAACAAATTAACAAAAATCAAATAAACTGTTTAGTTTATGGCTAATTTCTTAGTAAGAAATATGAGTAAGGCTGTTACCATTGACGCGCGGCTGTAAGACCGTAGCGAGCCTCAGTGAAACCACGGGCTCCTCTGGTTTCGAGATTTAACTTGAGGTTAGATTGGGGTGTGTGGATTAATACTGGTTACCAGTAATTTTTTTCGTAACAGAACCCTGAAAATATGGACTCGTCACTAATCTTGATCATTTTGTGATTTTTTTTATCCGTTCTTACCCCATGCTATAGGGACTCAACTTAGACATGGAATCTAAAGCGTCATTACTCATCTTAACCACCTGAAAATTTGGTAATGTTTTATTATTTCTACTCGCCACCCATTCCTACCCCCACAGTAATGTTTTCAGATTGTAAGTCATATGTGTATTGAATTTGATTGAAATTGCTTCAGGTGTTCCAGAGCTATGCTGAAACATTCACACATAGACATATATTTCCACTTTTGTATTATACACATATTGATTGCAGAGACGTTGTTAAGTACCAGTAGTTGCTGATTATCTAAAGGAGAAAATTATAAATTAACACCGGGTTCAAGAATAAAATATGCACTGTTGCACTAAAGCTAAAAATGTATGCATTTACCCCCGGAATATGCGTTTATATGCATTACTCTATAAAACAGTCTCAAATTGTCTTTGAAAATGTAATTTAAAAGACATATCATTTCCGCACACCTTTAAATATATGTATAAAGAACTTGTGCTTTGTATATAAATCCGGGCTTTATAAATGGCATTTCCGAACACTGTGTATATAAACTTGATTATACGCAAATGAAATTCTTCGATGGAAGAAGTTGTCCTGAATTGGACTTTTTGCCTTGCGGTGCAACAAACTGGAGTGTCCATGCTATGATGTAGTGAGGTATCATATTTCGCAGCAACATTATATATACACTGGTGTGCAAAACCTAAGAACGAAAGTAATCTTCGCATGCTGTGACACTGCCAAGTAACATAGCTCGATGAAACCTGAATCATACATAGAGGGAACTGCTACGGAATGCCACAGTAGGCAACTAAACGAAATATGCAATGAGACGAACAGACGAACACTTTTATTCGTAGACCATAAGGAACACTAAAGTCAATACGACATATGATGGCACTCTAGATAGAAACAGATACATGGTGCTTAAACGGGTGTATGATCACCACGGACAGCAATGCATGCTCTGCATCGTGCTCCCATGCTGGTCACAATGTTGGTAAGCAGTTCTTGTAGTAGGGCGTTCCATTCCTCCATCAGCGCTGTTGACAACAGTTGGATGGTCGTTGGTGCATGTGGATGTGCTGCAATGCGTCTCCCCAAAGCATCCCACACGTGTTCAATGGAATTTATATCGGGGGAACGGGCAGGCAGTCCATTCCTCGAATATCCTCTCGTTCCAAGAGATCCTCCACCTGCGCTGTTCGATGCGGTCGCGCATTGTCATCCATAAAAATGAGGTCAGGGCCGTCTGCACCCCTGAAAGAACACACTTGGCGAAGAAGTACAGTATCACAATAACGTTGACCAGTGAGCGTACCGTGTTCAAAGATTTGGTGGTCCGTGCGCCCATGCAACATTATGCCTCCCGAAACCATAACACCCGGACCACCAAAACGATCATGTTCAAGGATGTTCCTGGGTTCATTACGAGTTCCCACCTCTCGCCAGATGAGGCTACGTTGAAAATCACTACTTAGATTGAATCTGCTCTCATCCGAGAAGAGCACGCGATACCATTCCTTGTTGTTCCAATTTTGATGCCCTTGGAGCCATCGCAAACGGTGCCGCCGATGTGCGTATGTCAATGGAACACAACGTACTGGCCGTCGGGCAAAGAGACCACCTCTGTATAGTCGCCGTGCCACTGTGTATCGTGAGATTGCGAGCCTAGCTGTCCTGTTATATGTGGTTGCAATTGCACCCGCTGTTTGATGTGGATCCCTTCTTGCCTGTTGCACAATGTAGTGGTCATCTGCTGCTGTAGTTGAACGTGGTCGACCACCACCTCTTCTTGGCACAGTAGTGCCTGTTGTTTGGAAGGTTCCCCATACACGTGAAACAATGCTGTGAGCAATTCCAAACCTCTGAGCAACTCTCGTCACACTTCGCCCTTCTTCCAGTTTCCCGATGATTCTTTCCCGTGTGAAGTCATCCAAATGGTGTTTATGTGCCATGTTGCAATGAAGAACACCACTACAGTGCACCGTAACAGCTCGCTAATTGCCACACACGTCTTGTCCTGTTTCGTCAACTGTCCCGTGTTTCGGTACCAGACCCATTTGGCACTATAGACTCGCTACACTCACGCCATGTGACGTCCACCTTTCTGCGTACGTGTGAGAGACCTCTGGCAACATGCTCCCGCACCTTCATCTACTTCCACCAAGTAGTTCATTTGTTATGTTACTTTACCCATCTCCTCCTTAGATTTTTCACACCAGTGTATACATATGTGTGCATATATATAAAAGGAATTGTGATTCTATAGTATCTCTCTGATAATTTTTCCTCTCTTTTCCTCTCTCTGTCTCTCGATTGCCCTTGCATTGGAGATACACTAGGTGAATAAAGAAGTAACGGCTGATTCTTGGAACTGCTTTCAGAGCAACCCACCTAGGTCAATATTCCTGCCCCCTGTATTTTGACAGTATAGCGTGTGATAATAGGGTGTGTTAGTGCTAAACTCATAAAACTTAATGATAATTGAATGGTTAAAACGTTTGCCTATGATTCGTAAAGTAGCTGTTTCAATTCCCTGTGTTTGCGATTACTTTTCTGTTTCTTGAGTATCATTACAGATAATTGCAGTAAAGTTTAGTCGGTATAAGAAAATAGATGAAACTGTTACTATTCAACACTCCTAGACTTTTATTGCGCTTCAGCTAACCTCAAAACATAAACATTTGAACTGGAAGACATTGTTTGTCTTCCTCAAACAAAATAAACGATATCAATCAAAAGAAGTGGACTTAGTATTTGGTCCAAATTTTAATGATGATGCATCTCATTTGACACCATTCTTTTTTGGCACTTATACGGTTTTAGCTTCCTACCTGGGGTTGCACATTTAAAGCGTAAGTGTCCAAGGTTTTGTCCAGATTGGTAAAATGTTGCAGATTTCTACGTAATGGGTTGAAAATTTCAGTTTCGATAGCATGCTTATGGTTTAAGGCAGCCTATGATTGTCCAAGCGTACCGTTTAGCCATTGAGTGCGTTGTTACATATAGGGGTTTGGAAGTAAGGGGAATGGGTAATTATTAAATAATTCGGGGTACTATATTATTGAAAATAAAGACAGTAAAGAGCGTAGGCTTTCACGGCCGGTATCAATTATAATTAGACATGAAAGTTTTCCGGACACAGTTTATATTGAAAAAAACACAACGTAGCGTCAATACACGCCTCTCGGAGCAGAAGAGTCATTGCCGTCTAGGTCATCTAGAGAAATTAGCTGTAGCCAAATATGTTCTCTTAGCTTAAGGAGAGCGTATTATCCATTACGAAGCAACAGGCATATTAGCAAAAATTACACATCGTTATTCACGACCATATCGCGAACTTATAGAAATTTATAAACACCAAAACAACTTCAACGTTAAGGAAGAAAATCAAAAACTGCACACGGCATGACATCCAGTCCCACAAAATGTTAAGGTAAAGAAAGCACGCGAACCAATAATAAACCACCCCTTTCAGCAAATTCCAGGAGCACCAGGATAGATAGCTCGCGCTGGTTTAGGCACACAACACATCATCACCCCGGGAGTGCATCCAGCACTAACATAGCACTTAGCACATTGACAGCCACATAAGCTACAATCTCTTATCTCCTCGCGGTTTCCGCCACCATACATCAGAAGTCACCGCACTCAGCAAGAAAATAGATGCGGTTCGGATGACCGTCAAACGGCGGCTAGCTGCCATTGAAGCGAAACAAAACAAATCAAACGTATGCTACGCCACCGACACAGGACACCTCAACAGACTTAGAACATCAATCTAGGAGCTCTCCCGTACGACGACCCGGACTTACTTCCCTCGATACAGCGTAAACTGTATCGTATCGAGAGCTACTTAGAGGACGAACACACCACACCAGCAACCGACTCTAACGACGACCGATCCGAGCGACTGGGTACTGTAAAGCCTTAGTTGCCGGTATGCGCAAGCTTCAACAGCAGCAACGTAGTAGGGATGAGCAGAAAATAACGTACCGGTTACATTCTAACGGTTACGAAAGTGGCGAACACAAAGTAACTAGTTACCCAGTAACGGTTACTAAAGTAACGGTTATAGAGTAACTAGTTACCCAATAACGGTTACCAAAGTAACGAATACTAAGTAACTTAGTTACCCAATAACGGTTACCAAAGTAACGAATACTAAGTACCTGACCCTCACACGGAGTTACAAGAACATGCATATTTGTTTATTATAACCCATCGCTTATCGCTTCGAATACAGATGACTGGTCACTAGTACTCCGGCAACAAAGCTACACGCATTGCATTACGATACTTGTTCACATACCGTTATAGGTGCACGAGTTCTTATACATCGCAGTGTAAATAAACAATTAACTCGCGCTGTTCAGTAATATGCGTGGGCCGCTAATCTCAAACAACGCTACATAAATTTCAACAGTGTTGAATCAAGATCCAGAGTTGCACAATTTCAGCACGTCTACCCCCTATAATAGCTTAAAGAAATGTGAAATTTTCCCAACCTTCTAGTTCGAAAGGTGCGTGTGAAGGTGTGAGTTTAAGAACAATAAAAGGCCGACAGATACATGACGTGGTTAATGTATTTTCCGAATCAAACCTCGAAGCTGAAAGGGTTGCCTCATTACCAAAAACACGTAATTGTAAGTTGAATATATTGTATTAATATTGTATATGTTCATCTTCCGACCTCGATTTGCATAAATGTAATGATTTTTTCATTTACTAACGACTGTTAGTTGCACGTGCTAAGAGAGCCGATCCTCGTAGTCGTGGTCGCTGGAGCGTATAATTCGCGTTCCGCCAAGTTGAGGTTCGGGGGTTCGAGTCCCGCCATGGGCATGGGTGTTTGTGTCTGTTCTACATGTGTGACATTCATTGTAGCAATAAGCGGTAAAATTTAAAATAGAGAAAACACATCAATAATAAACCGTGAAAAACAGGGAAAACAAATAAAGAAAAGAAGGGGGAAAACCGCAAGAAACGAGATTTTAAAAAATAAAGAAAAATAAAAAGAGAGAAGCGTATTTACGGCGTGAATAGCTTATCCAAGAGGGAGGAGGTTATATATGAACTAGTATATATGTAGTACGTATGTATGTAATCGAATGTAGAAGTGCGAGTGCATTTTGCTATTATAAATCACCGTAGTAATCAAAGTGTTGACACAGCTACAGAAATTTCTTTTTTTGATTGCATCAAATAACAAAGTAAGTCTGTATTGATATAAACCATATTGTAACGTAGTTACAGCTAATCATTACTGGTAACCGTTAATGTAATGTAACTGGAAACGTGATAACCATGAAAACAAATAACTTAATCGTTACTTGTAACCGTTATATGTAACGGTTTACGCATTGCAACTGTTACAGTTATTACCGTTACAGGAAAATAACCTTTTTGTCACACCCCTACAATGTAGACAATAACCACACGCCTCTGCCAGCTGCAGGACAGTCACCACAAGCTGGAGGAAGGCTACACACTCATCCGCAACTTCATTGAGCATCATGTCCTAATGCAAACAGCTCATCACAACAGACGCTGCAACAAAGAGACACCACCACCACCAACCCGAGCGGGATGACTCAGTCGGTTACGTCTGTGGCCCGTATTTGGGAGGTCCCGGGATCGATCCCCGGCGATCCACTCTACCTCATGGGCTTTTCGTGGTTTCCCTGGGTCGCCAGACGAATGCTGGGGTGGTTCATCTTCTACCACGACTCTCCTTCCTGTGACTTCCTGTACCCATCATCTTCCTTGTCATCTGCTTCAGGGTTGTAGGACCAGGCGACGGTGTTCGCTGGGTTGCGGCTGGGCTTGCGCTCTGTAAAGGTTTCTTCCCTGACGTCGCTGCGGTACCGCTCAGTTATGTCTCTCCTCAGCGTGGGGCTCCGTTCAGGGGCATCCTGGCGGTTGGTGGCTTGTGGGCAGGGACCGTGCGGCGTCGGATAAGTTCTATCTGCAAACATTAGGAACCTCATCCATGCTTGCGACCGTCGGCATCCGTAACTGGTCGCCCTTCGAGTCTCTCCCCTCATCCTTCACTCCCAGATGTCACGTTGGAAGCACAATGGGCCGAATGGCCTGCATGTGATGCTCTGCCCCGGTTCCGGAGGAGCCTCCGTGATACGTGCCTTTACCTTCACCACCACCACCACCACCACCACCACCACCACCACACAATGAACAATGCTTGGTGATAACAGGCCCGGGTACGGAATATAGCGATTTAACTTAATGACACCAAGATTCATGGGTCGTTGTCAGGACCTCGGTCATGGCAGCTACCTGATCCCCACTGCGGAGCAAACCGCCACCTAGTAAGCACCCAGGAACCGCAGGTTTGCTACGGCGCTACCATCCACATCACACCAATTATGTCCCCAATAAATAGTGCCGCCACAGTACAAGATCCCTCATCCTTTTTCCTTCCCAGATACCTATATATATTGTTTTTTCCTTATACCCTTATTCGTGCCCCCCAAATTGCCTATTTAGCAAGAAGGATACATCAAGCTTCTACAGAAGATGTCTGCCATAGTCCCAGACGAAAGATTTTGGAAGATAAGAGGGAAGAATCCCAATAGACCACGGTCCCAGAGCCCGGAAAACGTTTATCGTATAATAAACACAGTGTCTTGTCCAGATAGGTTAAACGGTGTAGATCTCTACATTAGGGATTCAAAATATGGAAAATGCAACATTTTGGAAATTGTAAGGTAGGGCAAACTTTCTGCGCTGGCCACAGCGTAAATGTACAAGGTACTATCAATGTAAGACTTGCAGTGGAAATCTGGGAGTAATTGGTTGAAAATGAAGACTGGGTAGTTTTTTAAACTATTGTAAAAAAGCTATAATTTCCGCCGAGTTATATAGCTCTATTGCACAAATTTGTGGCCCAAATGGCCCGAGCGGAGAAGTTTTATATGTAAGGGGTTGAAAATAAAGGTAGGGGTAGTTCCAACGACATTTTAAAAGAAACAAATTTTAGTCTAATGTCTCGAGTAGTCACATGTTAAATTTGGGCGCTTTTAGTATGGGAAAGCTTTAGATTATAATTCATTGTTGACCTTTGTCAACGTATTTGTTTTCGGGTTTGGCGACATTTCAATCCCTTGAAACCACGTATGTAAATCAAAAGATGTCTTTTTTCAGGCTTTTATGGCGTCTACATTGGAAACACTTTCAAGTTTCGAGCCTTTCTGGTACACTTCTGATGGAACCACACCACTTCTTGTCCCACTGGTCTGGTGGCATCTACTACACTCCATCATCTAATTACAATCAAATGCAGCAACCCAACCCATCTCATTCTGATTTCAAAGATAATAGAGCGAACGTATTTATTTTCTCCTTCCGAGGTGCACTCCTTTCCTTTAGAATACTTGGCACTCGTAGTAAAGATTTCGATAATGAAGTGAGCTGCATCATCTGTAAAAGACTCGGCGTCAGAGCATGCGCAGTATCCTATAACGGGGATTGTAAATTTCAAGTGGGCTGTTACTTTCTTCTTAAAGCGTACTTTATTTTGTCTTGGGAAAACGCATACTGAGAAGCAGCCACTATGCCTGCTGGGGCCTTGGCTGTAGTTAATTTTATCTTTCTGTCTCGTAAAAAGAAAGTACATAGGATATTTTGTTTCAATTTTTGCTTCAGAAAACCACAAGAGTGGCTAACGCTGACCAATGATTGCCCTTTTTATTCGTCATCAACAGTCGAAACTTTAACAATAGTGTTTATTATGTGTGTTTGGTTGTATCGAGTTTCAAATTTAACTCTGCGCACACAGGGTGGACCATTTAAATTGAAACTGTACAATATCTCCAAAACTAAACGTTGTGGAAAGGAATGTCTTTAATAAACGTTGCTTAATATTATGGCGGAAAGTAAATGCAGTTAGTCGTGTGTTGTTTGGAAGACGTAATCATGGTCATTTTAGGGCCAATTTAATTTTTTTAAATGGGAATCTACGAGGCGCATCCAGAAAGTAAGTTTCCCTATTTTTTTTACAAAGAAAACATAGTTACACGAAAATGGCAACAGGCACAGCAATGTTTGAGCTGTTTTTCGACATAGACACCACAAGAATTGAGACACTTGTCATATCGTGGAATCAACTTTTGTATTCCTGTGTCGTAGAAGTCTGCCGCCTGTGAATGGAACCAGCGTGTGACAGTAGTCTTCAGCTCTTCGTCGTTGTCAAAACTCTAACTGGAGGACAGGAATTTCTTGAGGTGCAAGAAAACATGGAAATCGCTGGGAGGAAGACCAGGATTGTATGGCGGATGATCATACAGCTCCCAGCCGAACTCCTGCAGAGCATTTGCTGTGCGCTGAGCCGTATGTGGACCAGCATTGTCATGGAGCAGCACATCTACAGTAAGCATTCCATGCCTGTTGTTTTGAATGGCACGTCGCAATTTCCGCAGTGTTTCACAGTAACGGTCAGCGTTCACTGTTTCACCTCTGGGCAGGAAGTCAATGAGCAGAATGATCTTTCTTCCCAGAACACCGTGCACATCACTTTCTGCACCGACACAGTCTGTTTGAATTTCTTCTTGACCGGAAATCCACTGTTATGCCAATGCATTGACTGCTGCTTGGTTTCCGGGGTAAAGTGCGAAATCCATGTCTCATCGCCCGTGATGATTCTGTCGAGTAACTCGTCGCCATCATCATGATACCGCTGCAGAGATGTCAGTGCTGCTCCTAAGCGTTTGGTTTTGTGCTCGGGTGCGAGGTTTTTCGGCATCCACCGGGCACACAATTTCCTAAACAGCAGGCGCTTAGTGACAATTTCATGCAACAAAGATCGCGATATCTGCGGAAAATGGCTGCTGAGCTCCGTAATCGTGAAGCGACGGTTCTCCACGATGCGCTGCCGCACCAGGTCAACTAGGTCATCATTGATGAAGGAACGGTCGCCCACTGCGCTCTTTATCATGGACACTATGACGACCTTCCTAAAACTGTCTACACCAGCGACACACCATCTGTTTGCTCATGATGTTCGGCCCGTAGACCTGACAGAGCTGACGATGAATTTTGATCGGCGCAGGTGGCGGGAGAACGAATAAGAGCCGCCATTTCGGGTCACTGCTGCCGCGCTACTGGCACCAGGCGGCACCTGTCCGGCCGGCATATGATTGATACGTCATAGATAATTCACGCATGAGCAATTTTCCCGGATACGAAATCGGGAAAATTATTTTCTGGATGCGCCTCGTACATTTCGTATGACCCTAAAATGACAGCATAACGTCCTTCAAACAAAACACGACTAATAGCATTTACTTTCCCCCACAATATCAAGCAACTTTTATTAAAGACATTACTTTCTACAACGCTGAGTTTTGGAGATATTGTACAGTCTCAACTTAAATGGTACACCCTATATGAATACATTGCGTAATTGTGTGTGACTATTGATAATGCTCACGTTCAGAAATTTCTCGTTAAATGAAGAATGGCGCGTAAAAAGTGATCATATGGAGTATTGCCCCTAGGGATTTTGCACAGATATCACTGCTATTTAAAGAATTGTGGGTTCGAAGTGCCACTTCACTATACGGTGGCCTTTTTGAAATATTAATTAATTTACATTGGTTTTATTAATTAAAATCAGAATACATCTCCAAAAGGTATTGAACTACAAGTGATATTTATCGAGCGCTATGGCTCAGGCGGCAAGGTCTGTGGCGCGCATTCGGGAGGTCCCGGGGATTCCCAGGAACAGCCCACTCTGGCCCATGGGTGTTTAGTGGTTTCCCAGGGTCGCCAGGCAAATTCTGGGGTGGTTCTTCTGCTACCACGACTCTTCCTCCTCTCATTTCCTGTATCCATCATATTCCTTATCATCTGTCTCAGGGCTGTGTGACCAGGCGACGGTATTCGGCTGGTTGCGGCTGGGCTGTGGTTGCCTCTGTAAAGGTTTCTTCCCTGGCGTCGTCACGGTACCGCTCAGTTAGGTCTGTCCTCAAAGTGGGGCTCCGCCCTGGGGGACCCTGGGGGTTGGTGACTTGTGGGCAGGTACCCTGCGGCGTCGGATGCGTTCTACCTGAATCGTTAGGAACCCCGTCCATGCTTGCGCCCATCGGCACCCCGATCTGTCACCCTTCGGGCCTTTCCCCTCATCCTTTTCTCCCAGGGGTCACGTGCGTGCGCTGCGCCGGTTTCCGGGGACCCCTCCGTGATACCTTTACCTTTACAAGTGTTATTTTGAAAACGTACATTTTTTTCCTGGAAGCAATAAAAAAGCAAAATGACGCTTGTTTAGCAAATTATTTTATAAGTGATAAAGGAGCATTCATATGAATACATGCTTTTAGAAGTGCATTGTGGGATGTCTTTGAGACTCTGTCTCCATTTTTTTAGGGGGAAGTACTACATTTTGGTTATAGGAAAGTAGTAAAAAGCTAAACGTGAGAAAAATGACCACTAAGTATGTAATGCAAAGTTATGAAATTGGTGCAGCGCTTTAATTACGGAGTTTAAAGCTTTAGTTACAACAGCGCTAGGGTTAAAATATTTCCCAGAAAACGCACTTTAAAGTATGATGCATATTTCCCCCATCCCATAGTAAAGAAATTATTTGTTATTAGGCAATTTATGTTTTATCCAAAATGGCAAAAACACCACTTCACGTCTCCCTTAAACGAATTTGTATCAGTGGAAACATAGCAATCAATTTAGACATATTTTGAACTGGTACAGAAGGAATTGCAGTAGGAATTTGATATTTATACAGTGTTGTAATACACATTTAGGATCATTTTTTATACCAGGATTCGTAACTCTTGGCTGACAGGATTTTCTCTCATTGGCCATGAATGGTCTGTGAAAAGATTGTTTAATTTGGTCTATCTTGAATTTTGGTGAAGATAGTTCAAATATATGTTGTTTTAGGAATTTTAATTATTTGCTACATGTTCTAGTGGACTCTGAATTAACAACTGAAAGGAAAATTAATGGTAACAGAAATGGATTACTGGAGATCTGCTAGGGCATCTAAAAGGGAAAAACTAGAAATGAGATTCTAAAAGCAAATATGAATGTTCCTAATTCAATTTTAGATTTTATTCAACAGAAACAATTGTGCTAAAATAATGGGAGATGAAAGATTAGAATGATGGAGTGGACGCCACCAGTAAGCAGGAGTAAAAGAAGACCGCATAGCACGTGGATTCACGGAATTAGAGGGGCAATTGGGAAATTGAGGAACATTTATGGTTCAGTAGGCGAGAATGGAGAAAAGTATTAAGAACATGTTAAAAACTGTAGACTTGGGTGCCGAAAAAATGTTTGTGCATTGTGAAACCGGATATATATATATATATATATATATATATATATATTCCATTCTAGTTTTTCTGTCCCAAATCAATTTATATTTCTCTCCTTTAACCTCCATGTACCTCCCATTCCTATTTTTTCCATTATATATATATATATATAATATATATAATATAGGAAAACTTCCATAATAGTCCACTTCAAAGGAGTGGAATATATACATGTTCTAGACGCAGTAGCCTTTGAAGTGGACTATTATGGAGGTTTTCCTATATTTAATTATCGTGGCAAAATTTTAATTCTTCACTCTTATATTCTTTTCTATCTTAAAACTAATAACTGCTGTAAATATAACCTTAGTTCTGAATCACACATCACATTAATAATAATAACAATAATAACAAAAAAAATCTGTATTTGCTATATAATTATTTCAGAAGCGCAAGCAAGATCTCAGGTTTCTATCCCAAATACTTTCTGAGATCTGTGTAAGAAAAAAAAAAGTCAAATGAAGAGTTCAAGTTCGGCATTATAATATCTGATATGAAATTCAAATGTTAATTACGTAGCTTAAAATATTCCCAAAAGTCCTTCAGTGGTCATGTCTAAATATATCCACTTATGATTTAAACTTTTTATGACCACATTTATTTTGCTACTCCCATTTATTCACACACAACTCTGCTTGAGGATAGATCGAATTAGAAATGGCAGTCTTCTTGAGAACCATACATTTTAAGGTGCGTTTGCTACTGAAGGGACACCTGTTAGAGGTGCTTTGTACGTTTGTGCGTCTGTACGCATAAAATAATTCAGGAACCGCTTCCACTTATGGGTTGAAATTTTTTATATAAGATTTTTAAGAACATTTTTAATATTTGCAGTGGCCGCAATAATCCTTTTCTCCAGTTTAAAAAATTCTAGTAGAAAAATTAAGGGATAGAAAGTACTAATATTTAATATGCAGAAATAACAAGCGATATTAAAGCGTTTGTCTTCTGTTTTTTTCTCCATATTTCATTTCAGTAGTTTTATAATTTTTCTTTTAAATTTCACAGATTTTTTATTTTTTTTTAAGTGAAGTGTTTACGAAATTATTCATTTCCATCTAGTGTAACAAAATTATTTTATATAGTACCTGACAATGTTACCGACATATGATTTAAAGTGACGGACAAATAAATTTCCGAAGTCATAAAAACTGAGGCGTTAAGTTCAGTAGAAAAATCGATAAATCCTGACTATAACACTTTTTTCTTAGTCATATCAAAACCCACTTTCACAGTGAACGCTTTCTGGAGTCGCTGTATAAACTTTGGTTGAAATCGGTACAACAGTAAGGGTAGCTTATGTAAAGAGGCTTTTAGGTGAACCGCTGCACATACAGAGCTAAAATGTTATATATGTATAGAGAGAGAGAGCTGAAATGTTATATATATATATATATATATATATATCCTTTTAAGGAGCATTTTCCAATGGTTTTCAAATTTAGTTGGGCTCGGGCACAACATGAAGAAAAAAAACAAAACTAAACGATTTTTGGATTTTTTTAAAAACTGCCAATAATAATAATAATAATAATAATAATAATAATAATAATAATAATAATACATTTTATCGATTTTACCGCGTTATTTTCAGCACAAAATGAATGTACCTGAAGTAAAGTTTAACTTTGCACTTACATTTACCAGCTTGTTGACCCATTTTTAACGAACATCATAAAGTCTATAATTCGGTGGCTTTGTGAAAGTTGTTGCCTATTTTAATCATAACTGTAAATGTCTGCGTATTTAGTTTTCCTGCCATTCAAATCTTTCATCTCTTTTCTCTCAGAAGAAAATTTCTCTGCACGTTATCCTTCACTCAAAAGTTTATTCCTCTCACAAATGTTTATACATATGCACAGCAGTTTCTGTGGAGCTATTATAATATTGCACTTATATTTTGTACGGATTTCCTCAGACTAAAAATACTGGCTTTAAAAATTCGTTCTATAGTAATGTAGTTTCTCTTGGTGCGTACTTCAGCTCTTTATCATGATAATTCAATTTTAAAAATTAATACGAAGGACTATTATACTCTTAATAAAAAATAAAACTGTATGCAAAGCGTTCCTGGTATTTTTCGATCTTGGATGCAGAATGAACACTAACCTGTATGGTAGGTTACCTTGATGCAAAGAATTGCATTTTTAAAATTTAATTTGTGTGTATGAGTTACCTTCTTATTCCAGTGTGAAGCACTGGAAGTGGACAGATACAATCAATTTGGAAATGTTGATCCAAATCTAATCTACTATTTAATTAAAACCTAATCAATGGATCCCTGAGACTTATTAGAGTTTAGGGAGGTGATGACTGGAAAAACAGGGATGAAACCTTGCATTAAACCTAAAGTTTCAGTGCGGGCAGGTAGGGGTATGTCCCTCTTGTTCCTCTCCCTAATAAATATCTAATCTAACCTAATGGGTCACCTTTTCACGCAAGAATGGCCACACAGATTTTATGGAACTTGGTATATCATACGTTAATTCAATCTTAAAGCATAGGATATATGGTATCTTAATTATTTTCCCCAAAGGAGGGCTTCTAATGGGGCATACATCACATGTGATGTTTTCAAAGCAATACATGGCATTTATATATTACACAGAGAGAGGGAGAAAGAGAGATGGGGAGAATACGAAAGAGGAGTAGAGAGTGAAAGGATGGGGAGGTTGGAAAGGGAGAGAGTTAGAGGGGGAAAGACAGAGATGGAGGGAGAGTGAGATACAGGGGAGAGGTAAAGAGGGAGGGAAAGACAGTGTGAGAGAGAGAGAGAGAGAGAGAGAGAGAGAGAGAGAGAAGGATCTCAGTATTTGACGCGATTACGCAAGCAGAACTGCGAGTTTCGTTGATATTCATATAAGGTTTTTGTTTGTACTAAAATATACTTACAAATAAACGTTTTTTTAAACATTGATTTTTGGCTTATTATTAGCACTTTTGGGATAAAATTGCTCTTTTCTAAAAAGTTAAAAATTTTCAAATTGTTAACAAATGCATTCTAATGTGTATATAGACAATTCCTTTGCTCTTCCATTCGGAGTACCAAGAATTAAAACCTAGCTTCTTCGATGAAACCATCAATTTTCACCTTAGTGTACCCTTAAGACTCTATTTCGCTAAAAGAACGCTACATTGCAAATCTTTAGAGTTAGTTATTTAGTAAAGGATAGTATAGGATTAAGTAAAGGGCTTTTAAGCGAGGTGCTATTCTACTTAACAAGGATCACTTCACCTGTTCTGTCTCTCTGATGTCCCCGGCTTCTTTTGTTCGTATATTCCTTCCGCGCTATGCTTTCATGCATTGAATATCTTTTGTATCCAAATTAGCAAACATGGTCCGTTATTTTTTCATTAACCTTATATTGCTTACAGGGCTGCTACAGCACCCCACTGGTATTAAGGTTTAGTTGACAATAGTGATGTATTGGTACAGTTGACTTATGCTTCCGTATATTTTCATAAATTATGTAGATATTGTTGAAGGCAGTCGTGTTGGGTAATTCTCACTTTACTATAAACATTATTGAAGATAATTATGAGTATGTGGTTCTGTGATACCCCTGTGTGCATTACTGTTTGTGATTTTTCACAAGTAAAGAGTATTTTAATTTATTTTGCTTTATGTTGTTATAGGTACCTCTTAATTCTCTTGGTGATGACTTCATACGCCATTCCCAGAAAGTTTAAGATAGGGCCCATAAATAAAAAAAAATTGAAAAAGGAAAAATAAATTAGAAAAAGGTCTCTGTGTGTGCGCGCGTGGGCGTGCTGTGGGTGTGAATAGCATACTCAAAAACGAATGTCAGAAAAATACCAAACTTGTGAAAATTCCAAAGATGTGACACGAAGATTTTCAATGAAATCCCACCACCCAAAATTCCCCCTTAAAACATGGGGAAATTTTCCAAATTACGGATGATGAACCACTATGTTTCCACCAATAAGAGTCCGAATATTTTTACTAAAAATAGTATTTATCACCTAGATGGTTTGATCTGTATTAAGCATATATTTAACATGGCAGGCAGAGTAAACGAGGAAGAACAATGAAATGTCAGAAACGGGTGTGTGCTGGACATAAACGAGATATTTGCGTGAATTGCTTGGCCTCAAGATGGGAAAACCAATTCATGGCTACATTGCTATTTAAAAGGATTGACAACTAAGAAATTTAAGTAGCTTAGAAATATTGAAGTCAACTTAAATCACCACTGTCCAAGAAAGCATTAACATCTAAACCAAACCTTATCCACTCTCAGTATATTCCTCCAAAAATCCACGAGAGCCACCTGCCTTTCTAAAAAGGAAATTCTTTCTTCCTTTATTCAAACTTTGCGTTATTTATCAAAAAAGTTACAGAAATATCGATTAAATAGCTTTTTAATGTTTCTCTCTCCTCACGTTGCTTGTTTTATACACTTTCAGCACGTAGTGGGTTTTATTTGATATCTTAGGGTTATTTAATCCGGAGAACTTAAGCGACTCTTTTACCAACCGAATGCCTCAAAATGATTTCTCAAAGTGCGTTTCCAGAGCAGATTTGAAATTTTAAAG
The DNA here is from genome assembly GCA_030765065.1 of Deroplatys truncata. Lineage (NCBI taxonomy): Eukaryota > Metazoa > Arthropoda > Insecta > Mantodea > Mantidae > Deroplatys > Deroplatys truncata. Next base: position 463,179,484 of record CM060990.1, on the reverse strand, counting down.
GTTTAATGGGATTGATGAGTGAATTTTGTAAGCTTTAAACCAATGGACCAAACTTTTTGAAATGTTTAGCGTAAACCTAAAAGCTAATTTACACCATCAGAAGAAAAATGATGTGTTGCATTCTGTTCACTATTCCACAATCTATTCTTACGAAAGCTTATTCTTCTGTCTACTTCTTTTTAATAAACACTCATTACACATTTACACAGTCTTTGTAGGTATAAGAAGGATGCAGTAGGCTAAAGCGATGGTCAGATGTTTAAGAAGAGGTTCGCTATGTGATGGCTTTTAAATACCATGCTCTTTGTATGACCATGAGTAAAAACGAATAGGGGCTTTCTACTCGAGAAAATCAGTAACAAAGTTATCTCGGAAATGGTTAACGCCACACAAAATTTTATTTTACATAAATTGTGTCCTTTAACGAGATCTATATTTTTTGCATAGTAAAATTTTAGTCTCTCTCTCTCTCTCTCTCTCTCTCTCTTACGGTTTACAGTTGTGCAAAAGTCATTCAGTATGAAGACCTCACGGCCTATTCGCAGAAAATTCAAGATATACGTTTCATTTGCCATGCAAATATCTTAAACATATGGTATTTTAATCAAAATCGTTGAAGCAATTTTTGAGATCAAAATTAACGAGAAATGTTCCATGTAATGAGTAGTTTAAACCGGGGAATTTTATTGGACATTTTCATGTTGCATCCGCGGAATATGCTCTACTTAAATATCAAATTTGATATTCATCCAACCATTCGTTTTACACACACACACACACACACACACACACACACACATAACACACGCGCGCGCGGACGTGTTTCTACAAATGCGCTGTTTTGGATTCAGGGAGCCTCAAAACATGCATTTCCGGTGAAACATAGGTATCGAATTTTTGGGTAGAATGCAATACTTTCTCTACTTATTATAGCTAAGCAGTAGATAAAGTAAAATGAAAAAGAATATAAGAGAATGCTGGAATAAATTTGCCCCAAATACTGCTTAGCCCCGCAGTCGATGTACACCGGCATCTCTGCACGTAATCCTTTGGCTTCTTTCTTCTCATGAGCGACATGGAGTTCTAAATGTCAAATGCGCGCTAATACCAGATCAGTTATCAGCAGGCGTCTGCAATGAGAACTACTGAGGTTTGTATCTTCCTTATAAGCCTGTACGTTTTTCCTCCCTTTTCTCTTAAAAACATTAAAACTAATAAATACTCTTTACTGCAAAAAATTGCAACAGAAATTAAATGAGTATGTATACAATCTGCTCCTATTACTGACCTCTTCCTTCAGGACATTTATTTCGGAACTAAGTCGATTAGTTTACGTTTCCGTGTTTAAGCATGAATGCCTTATACTTAAACGCAGCGACCCCAGAAATGTTCATTTACAGTTTTAAAGCTTCTAGCAGCCAAATTAACGGAGAGAAATTTCTCATCTTTGACGTGGAGAAAGAACAAACAATATTACAGTTTACAGGTTCTGATGTTATTCAAGACTTTTCCTGTTTTAAGTTTTTTATATTCTTTGAAAATTGAATCGATTTCGTGTGTGTGTGTGTGTGTGTGTGTGTGTGTGTGTGTGTGACGTTTACAACATTATTTAGAACTATTTATTATTAAGGCAAGCTTTTTGTTTTGTTATTGTATCCAAAGTTGCTTGAAAGTGGCCCTTAATCCAACGAAGGAAAAAGGTGAATCAGGAATAATTCTTATTATCGACATTTCTACCGAACTTCATTAATACCTCAGATTTACGACTAGAATAACTTATTTCTCCATCAATATAGGTCATATGTCGGTGACATTGTCAGATAGTTATGAGAGGGTTGATGTTCTAAATGTATATAGCATTGAAAACATCTTGCAAAGGTTAGAAAACTAGTGAAATAAAAAAAGAAGGAATCGATATAAAATTATACACACAAGAACACGTTAGTTGTAATATCGTTTGTTCTGTCTGCATATTAAAACGAGAATTTTTTTCCATTAATTTGGCTCCTGGAATTGTTGAAGTTGAAAAAGAATACTTTCTGGAGGCTATACATAACAGAGATAGGGGGAGACCGACAGAGGAGAAGAAGGTGGGAGAGAATTTGAGAGGAGAGTGAGTAAAATTTTGGCAATTAACGGAATAACACCAGCGGAAGGAAAAGGATACAGTTACCCGGACTCCAATATGAAAGTTAGTATGATTACGATTTGATTTTATAATCCTGTATTTTGATTTGTAATGCTTTGTTTCTGTGTCTTTCCGTTATTTAAAAGATACTTTATTAAATACCAGAGTAATGTATCACTTACTAATACCTAAACTAAGCATTGTCACCCAGTAGGATTAAAGTAAAAGCTAGTATGTGGGCCTGTATGTAGAAAGTGAGAATTTTGCGAGTGTTTATAAATCTGTTCTAAATGATTTTTTTTTTGTACAATACATTATTTGGAATAATTTTGTACATAGCTCTGGGAGTACACTCAACACATTGACAGTGTTTTTGTTTATTGTTTTCTGTGTACTCGTAGAATTCTAACCAAATCACATTTATGCTTGTGAGCTTTTTATCCCATAATACTTTATTTATATTTTTACGGATAATCTTTGCTTAATATGTACAGAAACTGGCATTAATATAATCCCTCATTATTGATTTTGGGTGACCGTTGCTCATAAATATTTTTAGTGCTGAATTCGTCCTGCTCTAATTAAAAACCCGCAGAATTCTGTTTCCACAAGTCAACCCTGAAATGTCCAATGCAAAGAACTAGTTTTGAATTTGTACCAAATGTAAAATACTTCGATAAGTTTGATTGATGAATAATAAGACCTGGATTAATAGCAAGAAATATTTTAATTTATCTCCCCCATAGGATTTCAGAGTTTATAAAATACTCAGCACAAGACAGGAATTTCTAAGCATTAAAGCCAGGACGAAAAGAAATAAAGCTGAAGTGTTGCTGGAATTTAGGCAGAGACGTCGTAGATAACAAACCACCCATCCCTCGTATAGTCTGTTCACGTTTGCAGACAGCACTTGCCAGTCCGTGTTTACCTTGACCGCTGTTGTTTACGTTCATTGTTCTGACATATGGTTTAAGTGTAGATAACTTAAAGCCGAATGCTTAGGAATTTCTTTACATTTACTTTCAGAAACATACGACGAATTGAATGAGTGGAATTTTCGATGTTATGAGAATGTAATCTTTGCGTGCGCAGATTTTTAAGGTAAAGCATAACCAAACGATAAACGTTACCAGACAACCTTTATTCCACCATGGTCCACAATATACAAGAGATGACCTAGTGCGTAACAGAGCTACGGAGCTACGTTGTGGCATTCTGACTCCCAGAGGTCGCTTCCTCTTTGATGGCTGTCCATTTGTTTTTCGCATGCAGCAGAGTGGTGTAGCGCATGTTGCGTTTATAGTGAGCTGCAGAAGGGAGCAGTTTTCGCTACCCCTGATCTATGACATCACACATAAAGATTTTGTTTCCTTTAGCAGCCTACTTCTTTGAGTTTAACGTAATTGGTCTTAGAGATTTTACTACTTAAACTCCATATTACATAGGGTAGCAGCATAACTAATGTTTTTCCAAAATGTATATGTCTTAAGAGTTAAATTGCCATAGTCTTAAAGAACCATTGTTTTCACAGTTATCGAATGCATTTATACAAAATCTGAAAAACTGCTTATACACAACAATCCAATATTTTACATTTTTATTACTATTATCTCTGTTTTTTCTTAAATTTCTAAAGTCGACGAGACAACGTTGTTTTAAAGAAACTGTGATTCATAAATGTTGGGAACTCAGTTTTTTAACTCTTACCCCCAAAATGTACAATTCTAGTCTAAGCAAGGAATAACATATCTACTCGAAAATGTGATATTTGCAGCAAATATGGTATTATAGCTATAACATATTTTTGGAAACTAGTAACTAACATAGAAGATTTAATTACTAGCAATGAATATTTTACAATAATTTTTTACCTTTTATTTAATGTTCAGCAGACATATTTCCATTGTTTATTTTGACAATTTTCCAAATAAAGCTTTACTATATTTTAGTTCTACGTGATTTGTAACACCCAAAATATTTTATGAAAGAAATTGTTGTTGGGTTTTTATCTTTTAAATTATTTAAAAATGTCATTTCATATAACTCCTATGACCAACAATTATATCTTTTTAGGACTATTGAAGGAGAGTCTCTCAGAGTTAAGTTCCTACATATAGTGCAATATGTTTTGATAAATGTTAAAGGTGTCAAACAATAACATACCTTTAAATTGTTCTTTATATTAATAATCGTTAATGTTGTTAAATGAAGGATTTAAATAATGATTTATAGGAAATGCTCTTGACATGCGTGTTAACAGGCTTAAAAGTTTTTCACAAAATTTATTTTAAAAAACTTGACACTGAATAAATTGTTAAAACAACCTATGATGTATCTCAAAACCCTTTCCCCAAAATCGTCAATACGGCTATAACCACTTCCATTTCTGTTCTTCCAGATTTGCTCAAACGGAGAGGATAATATGCCGCCAACAGGACATTTCTGACCTTATCCATAGCATTGCACCTACTTTATTAGATCCCCTCCCTTTTACAAGCATAAAATTGGTTTTCTATTTTATCCGGAAAATGGTTTCACTACACACATGAAATACAAAATCCATTGAAATTAAAGGAACCCCGGCAAGGCATGCTTATAAATTACACAACAAAAAACCCAAAACTTCTCCATTGGTATCTACATATTATCTGAATTGCATCATGTTCAAAGAATAGAAATCGCTGGTCAAGAAGATCGCAACAAAGGTTTATGACGAAAGCCATACTACTCTCCCGCTAAAGCAGAAAACCTCCTTCCAGCGCACGATTGCATATTCGTGATCAATACCACATGCACGACTCGGAACAGTTACCCTAAACCAGCGATGGAGAACCTTTTTCTACTAGTGTGCCGGTTAAAGTTAGTTTTATTATTTTGAATAGCGAAGTGTTCAACCAGCAACCAGTTATATTTTTTCAAATATCCTATAGATGTCATATATTCGAAAAATCCTCTGATTCCAAATGAAATGAACTTTTAGGTGCGTAATATGCCATTTAGTCAATAAACTGTATCACCTGTTTGCACACTGGGCAGCTCGACCCATGAAAACGTTCTATTTAAGAGTTAAAGTTAGAGAAAAAAAAACTATTTTAACCTGATATAGTTTATAACATTACGCTGATACCTTATAATAAGGACCCGGATTGATGGCCTAAAAATGTTTGAAAAATCACCTCTAAAGCCACTTTAACATTAAAAATGACATAATTACAAAAATTCATTCATTCATTCATTATCTGTTTACCCTCCTCTTATGTAGGACTTACATCCCCCAGGACTTACAAGCGGGTGCCTGGGGTCAGAGGCCCGTCGAGGAGCAGATACTCATGGATCAGACAGAGCATCCAGGATGGGTGATCAGCCCGATGCCTGGTATGGGATGAAGGAAGTAGATGAAACGAAATGTTGGTGAAATGGATGAAAGGAAAGGTGATGATGGAGCAGTTGGTGGAATGAATGGCGGGGGAAACCGGAGAACCCGGAGAAAACCCGCCCAGACGCCGCTTCGTCCACCACAAATCCCACATGCAGGTCCCTGGGATTGAACCCGGGCCGCCTAGATGGGAGGCGAACGGTCTAACCACTCGGCCACGGCGCCGCCAAATTACAAAAATGAGTTATTAAAATTAGTTCACAGAAACATATGAAATGATTTATACATGGTTCTAACTGCTATACAAGCAGAAATAATAGGTATAAGTATAATGATGAGGTAACTTAGAAATTAATTAAACATATGTTCAGTTTCATGTTCTGTTTAAAGAATTTGAAAAGAACACCAAGAAAATTGTTTTTAAAACAGGTCTTACAAAACTGTGCCATTCACTCTTTTGAGCTGTCAGATTATACAAAATTCATAGCGAATGAAGAGGATGTCACATTCTCTGACAGGATATAAGGATAAGGACAATAGCCAGCTGAACTGTACGCACTTATTAACGCAAAAAGGGAAATCTGACCTTTCTCATCCCTAGTTTGGGTTATGAACTCGTAACTGTAGTGATACCTGCTTCCCTTGCAATAACCACCCCTCACCCATTAGCAACACTTTCCAGATTAATCTCTAAATAGAAGTGTGATTTTTGTAAGAAGGCGAGTAAAGGAAATACAAATTTGCTCTTATTTCTCAGCGGAATAGTGAAATTTCTGATATTTGAAAACTTATCCTTATGTAAAATATCAGCGATATAAAACTCAATGTAAATGCAAGCAATAAGTAGATAAAGACGGAAAGGGTAAGAAAATTACAAAATATTGAGTAAAATAAAAAATACCCTAAAAGTAGAAATTAGCATAAATGACTAAAATTACTTAATAAATATGCATTTCTATATTTTGGAAACCATGATAAGAATGTATGTACACGATAGCAATGCCAATGCTGCAACAATTAAAAGATGAGTGCCATCATAATCCGGGCACGGGTACAATTAATATCACCACACCTTTATTTAACAATGGACAATGTTAAAGATCAACAAATCAATAATTGCCAGTTGACTTCAAGCAAAATGTCATGGTCATCTAGTGTGAAACTTGCTGCTGGATCTTACTGCCATGACATTTATAAAATAACTCATTCTTTCTTCTTTGATACTTGTACATTCAACCTTTTATTGGAATCTTCTTTCTTAGTATAGAAACGAAAATTCTTATAATTAGTCTCCGAATGACGGTTTACATCAAATTTTGGTGACTAAATTCTGTTTTGCTCTATTTTTCATACATTCGGCCTCTATTCTTGTTTATCTTATCTTTTTCGACACCGAAAATATGTTTTCTGAAAATATTCGACTCACATATGCATAACGTAGCCATTTGAAGGCCAGTAAATAGTTTCATGAAGTAGGACATACATTGCTTTATTTTACTACGCTTCAGCCGGGAGCCTACAATACATAACACGAAAAGCAAATCTATAGAACAAATGAATACGTTAGGAAACAACAATAACAATAAGTTATGCTTTCAGATGGGATGCCCACGTAATCGTGTCCGCATACCGTATTATATTCGCCATCCCTGTCCTTAGAAGTGACTCGCGAGCAGTTTAAAACGTCTACAAGTTGAAAAATTAAATTAAATTGAGTTTTACTTATGGACGTTCTTTAACTAGTGTGTTTCTTAGCATTCCATTCTGCATATATTGGGCGTGAAAGATCGGAGAGTTTGCTCAGAGACCGCTTTAGCAGGCACGAGGTTCTTTACGACACGGGATCACCGCTTTACTTCCCTTCCGAGGGATGCCACGTTAAGAATTTTTATGCCCGAGAAATTCCATCGTTCTCCGCCTGGTTTGAACCCGCGACCTCGGGAACTAAAGGATACCACTAGACCACGGAGGACGACAAGTTTCACACGTGTCGAGGGCCAGCACAATGTAGGTGTATCTAAAAATGTTTGATAACTTTATTTCTTCAGAAAGGAGTTACACTCTATGAAAATATTTACATATTGATACTACAAAGATACAAAATTTGTATAGGTGTGTGTGTGGGTGTGGGTGAATGTGTATGTAGGGTAGTCTAAAAAGCAATCAATAATTTTGATAATTCTTTCACGATTGAAAAACCTAATTATTTCTGACGGACATGGTCCATAAAACACCTTCGGATTTCATTTCATAAATTACTGATATATTAAAAAGATTTACGAATCCCCTGTACATGAATACGAACACATTGGATTTATAAGGGTGGAACGTAAATAGTGGCAACACTGCTGTAGAGATGCTATGCAACGGAATCTAATATTATCGCTGATAGCGCACGTTAGTTACACACCTACCTTACCTCAGAGCAACCGAACTCTCCCTTCCCACTTCACCTGCGTGCGTACAGTCGAGAGAAACAGAGCCACTTGTGAACTAGTGGTCTAACGTAGTGTTGTTACGATGCTTTCGAAACAGGAACAACGGATTTGGATCAAGATTGAATGTGGCAGAGGTCGTACAGCACGACAGTGTCATCAAGGTCTTCAAGAGGCTTGCGGGGAATCTGCATTGCCTTACAGAACAGTGGCGCGATGGGTAAAATCATTTAACGATGGTCGGCAAACTGTGGCAGACATGCATCGGGCAGGTCGTCCTAGCGTCAGTGAAGAAGTGCATGCTCTTGCCGCGTTGCTGGACAGTGATCGACGCCAGACGATTTGTGAGCTCGCCCAAGAAACCGGATTAGCCTATACGACTGTGCTTCACATCCTGAAGGAACTCCTGGGCATGCAAAAATTGCATCACGATGGGTTCCGCATGATTTGACGGAAATGCAGAAATGGTTGCGTTACGACGCTGCTAGGACGCACATGGAGCGCTATGAGCGCGAAGGAGAGGCTTTCTTACGTCATGTCATAACGCTGGATGAGACATGGGCCAAATCGTATGAGCCAAAACTGAAACGTCAATCGAACGAATGGCGTCATTATGGATCGCCACGAAAACGGAAACTTCGTCAGAGCCCCAGTTATGTGAAAGTTATGGTATTCTCGTGTACGGCTGTGATGGTGTTATCCTAACACATTACATTCCTCCACGGCAGACCGTCAATGCACAGTATTACCGTTCGTTTTTGGAGCACCACCTGCGACCAGCTGTGAGAAAGAGGCGGCAACGCTTTCTGCAGAATCTACCCATCACTTTGCACGACAATGCTCGGACGCATACAGCGCAGGCTGTGGCTGATTTGTTTGGTCGATGGGACTGGGAAGTGCTGTATCATCCACCGTACTCCCCGGACTTAAGTCTTATGACTTTGATTTTATTCCGAATATGAAGGAACCATTTCATGGCATTCGCTTCAGAACTGTTCCAGAGATTCGTCAGGCAGTAGACCTCTCCACTCGCACTATGGATAGAACAGGCTCTGATAAAGGTATACTACGACTTCCACATTGCTGGCAACGGGTTATACACAAGGCTGGTGACTACATTGAAGGGTAGTAAAGGTTGCCAACATGTAACTCTTTTATATCGGCTGTAAATAAATAGTTGCCACTATTTAAGTTCCAACCCTCGTATATATAAAAAAACATGTTTGAAGCTTTGGCTTTTAATTGAGAATGCCATGGAGTGGAAAATAGTTGTTACTTTATGTGCGTGTATAAGAACACACATACCGGGGATATTTCATCCCAAGCATGTGTATGTGTGTGTGTGTGTGTGTGTGTGTGTGTGTGTGTGTGTGTGAGAGAGAGAGAGAGATCACAATTTAGCAACTAAGACACAGCAAAAGCAAAGAGAATCGAATCTCCTTATACCAAAATATTTTAATAACCCTCAAGTAAGAAAGTTTTTCTTTATTTCCTTTGTATGCTATAATGAATATCGTTAGTAGAGTATGCTAAAGAATAAATGCGTAAGAAGAGAAAGTTGTGCCTAGTTAATATTAGAAATCCGTCAACCGATATTTTACAATTAACAAATGAGAAGATTATTTTTCTCCATGGTCGCAGACTATGCGTCTTTTCCATGGCGGTTAATTTGGTGGCCTGGGGATCTTCACATTCACCAGCTTCACCTTAATTTCTTTGTACATGTTAAGTATCTAAGTATTATGTCTAGCTTTTGTTATTAAATAATTATGTGAGCAAAGAGAATGTACATAGAGCTAAAATGTCACCTACACTGATTATCTAAACAATTACTCGACCATTCCGACCAATGATTGTTCCACCGCCAAAAGGGGACTTATAAGCTATGCAGCGTTTCCAAAACTTGGAAGACTGTCGGGGGAAGTTATGGAAGTCAGACTTTCCACCGATGTTTCACATCCCTTTACGTGAATATAAGGGGATTATAAGGTGAATATAAGGGAAATCCATTATTAGGAATAACCGGGTCTGTACGAAATTACGGTTAGAAGGAGATGGGGGAGGCTTCACCATAAAAATGTTCTAGACCATTGTACAATAACTTCATAATGAACATTCGAGTTTAAACCGTGCAACGTCGGGCAATCAGCTAGTATTTAGTTTATTTGTAAACATGAGTTTTATTCTAAGTATTTGATTAATGTGGAATTTTACAACCGTATAATCGCGAGAACTTAAATAAGTGCTGTTGAAAATGGTATCAGTTACAATTACAAAAATCCTAGCTAACTCTAACAAGTGTTCTGGAATGAAGAATAGTGAGGTTAAATTTATGGAGAGATATAGGCAAAACACCCTATATGATGTTCAAAACATTTTGTAATACATTAGGGTAAATAAAAACTAAGGAATAAGTGGATGTGAACAATATGTTTGAAAAATGAAGAAAAGAGCAAAAGATCTTAAGCCATTGCTCAAAATGTTAGTTAAATATGCTGGTAATAACAATGTACCATTTTTACTATGTAAAGCAGAATTTGTTACATAATACTTTTGCATAAAATTACAAATGAAATGTGTCCTTTACGATGCCTTAAATTCCTTTACTTTTGATTACACCATTTCTAAGTTGGACACAATTTATTAACTCCCAACATTTCTACAATAACATTGTTTCCGTGCTTCCTTCAACCCTGCCTTTTCACTTCTCACGTACGATTGCTGAGGTGTTTTCAATTTGTTGTGTTTGGCAGCTTTGTGCCGTCACAGGCACACGCATTTATGCACGCAGTTATTCAGTCAGCCGCAAGTAACAGGTGCATCATTCCATCGCCTGACAGGTCACCCGACCTGGCTGCGAAACCGTGCAGCGCCATCTGCCTGAGGATAATCTGCTCCCTCTAGCTCAATTCAATTGTAGCGTCTGCCTCGCAGCTTACACCTCATATGTCTTTCGTGGAGGGAGAATAGCAGGACGAGGCAAGATTTCTCTTTGTGCTATAAGTTTCTCAGGTGACGTATTTCTAGTAATATACTGATCAGTAGATAAATCCTATGAGAGCTGTTCTAAACCTTCTACTCCCCCTATCTCGTTTTCTGAAAAAAAACCAACTCTCCCCTCTCTTTCACCCAAACAGCCAATCTTTCTCTTCTAGCTCTTCATCTCTTTCTTCTCCGGAGCAGGCGATGCAGTCGCTGGAAGAAAAGAGTTATACGTTAATCGATATTCGGTTGTCAGATTTATGTGTCACATTTTCATGGTCCCGTCAGGGTTAATATGTTAAAGAGAAGTCAAATGGGTTGAGGCTTGAGAGAGAATTTAGGATCAGGGGTCGTGATTTACTGAGGGACACCAGAAGGGGCAAAGGAAACGGCAAGAAATTGCGAATCCTAATAAGTAAAGGAGAAAGAAGCGAAGGGAACCCCGGCAGATATGAAATTGGCTTTAATTTTCGCCTAGCAAGACAGATTTTCTGAGTGGCAGACTCAAACTTGAAATATTAATGTGACAAACCTTCATTCTTTGTTATCATTACCACTGTGCGCGATTTCTGAGAATGGCGAAACTGGATGAAATGTTTTCATGTACATCACTGAGCATTTTCAAAATGTTAAACAAATACTGATAAATGCAGGCATTCCTTCTTATTCCTTCGCCCTCGATATTTACAATTAAAGCACAGAGTCAAGGCCAAATATTATATTCCAACTCGTCCTCCAAAGACTAGCTTACTTATCCGATGTTGCATGGATGAACTGTGAAAATAAGGACTGGGATAGTTTTTGAAAACCGTGCGTTGCCTGTTGTTTTCGCTGAGATCTAAGGCGTAAGTGTACAGGATTTTTCTCCAAATTGGTTAAATGGTGCAGATTTGTATGCAGAGGGCTGAAAATCTGAGCATGAATGGTTGGAAATGAGGATAAGGGACGTTTAAAAAACCCAAGTACTATATTATCCAAAATAAAGGTTGGAGTAGTTTTTGGAAGATATAGGGTAACCTGTGATTTTTATCGAGTACCATGTAATGTTTTGTCCAGATATATATGAAATGCTGCAGACATCTACATTACGGGTTGAAAATATGGAAAAGTGTCATATCTGGAAAAAGAAAGGTGTCTTTTTCTCTGCATCCTACAGCGTAAGTTATGTTAATATAGGTTGCACAGTGAACAATTCGAATTAAGGAGCTGAAAATAGGGATAAAGGAACGTTTTTGAAATTGCTGAGTGGAAAACTATTTATATTGGGGCCTAAAGCATAAGCGTCCATACGTTTGTCCAGATTGCTCAAATAATGATGATTTCTACTTAAGGGTTTGAAGACATGTGTAAGGGTAGCTTTTGAAATCTATAAAACTATCTACAATTTACGCCTAGTCCTATAGTTCAAGTGTATAAATTTGTGATCCAATTGAACAATCGATGTAATTTTGTGTATAAGAGGTTGGAAATAAAGGTAAGTATAGCTTTTAAAGGCATTTTAAAAGAACCGTGTTTTAGTGTGATGTCCAGAGTAGTCCCATTTTAAATTTGGGCTCAACCGGGTTATTGATTTGGCCACAATTGAGTTCTTAAGTCGTATGTGGCTTTTGTCTTTGTATTTCTTAAGGTGGTCTGCGAAATATCAACCCACTAAAACCACTCCTGTACATGAAACAAATTATGATTTTAAGATTTTTATTACACCTATATTTAAAGTAATATAAACGTGTGTGTATATAATTTAGTATTGCTATAAAGATGCAGGATGGATTATAATCAGGTTTACATTAATAAGGGTAACAGTCGTGCGTTGTCTCATCGAAGGCAGTATCAGTGCTGAAGGGTACGAGCAACGTTTCAACTGTGTTTTCCTGAATGTTCTGAATAAAATGGGAATTTTCTCGGCATATTTTAACAGGATGGTGTTTTACATGTACAACATTACATATCGTTATTTGCAAGTATCTGCAAGAACAAATGCCACGAAGGCGAATAGACCATGGAGCTTCTGTTGGAAAAGTAGCACAGTTATCGATCTAACAACCCTAGATGATTACTTTTGGAGCCACTTTAAAGGTCTTGGTGTATACATCAAGCCGGTTGAGAACAACAAAGAAAGGGTTATCTAATCTGTTTTATAAAGGATGACAGGGTTTATTAATATTCCGTTATTTAATATTTTCTCCATTCACATTCTTCATTGTTGTTATGGTGGAAAATTTAAGAAATGTAATTTTAGAAGAAAAATATTCCCGTTGCGGTTTACATTGCGGTATTGTGTGTTAAAAAGAGTTAACCTTTCTGTTTAAGTAACTCTGGATCCGTAACTACTCAAGCACTGCATGGTAACATTTTGTGTTTCTCTCTTTTCTTTATTTCTGAGCCACTCAGTTATATTATATTATATAGTAATGCTTTTCTGGTTTATAATGTTTATTCAAAGCCCTGCAACATAAATTTAAGCAAAAATTGATGCTCCATAGCTGAAAAGCAAGTGGCAGCTTGTCACACCCGTAACAACACATAAATTAATAAATACACTACTCAAGTACCAGCAGTTATTCGTTATGTGAATATGTTCAGCTTTTAATAAGAACGAACTTCATTTGTATTTATTTAGGCTCACTATTTTTACATGATGAAAAAGCAGAAATATTATTCTGAAGTCTAAAGTACTTTGAACATAGTCAAGTTCTTGTCCCATACAAAACATTCATGCTACACTTATCGGGATAATTTAGTAAACTAATCACCTGGTTCTCTTTAAATGAATACAAATTACAAGCTTTCTAAAAATACCCATTATCCTATAGGACTAGGACTAACTGTGGAGGGGGACTTAGCAGCTCGACCTATACCTGGTTCAGCGAGAGTTGATATGTACATATCCTTCCGCGTAAGCGGAAAGGAGAAGATGAAGGAGTGGGGGAAGGAAAGGAGGAATTTTGTTCGGTTTACATTACTGGTGCAGATTTGGGGGTGCATCACAGACGTTGCCTAATGTGCAGGACTTGGAGATTATATGCCTAATGAACATTTGTTCTCTTTGTAATACGTTGCTTTGTATATATTACTGGAGGCAAATAAAAATAGTAAATTTTCGCTTTTACTTTTATTCCGATTCTGGCAGCGGCTCTATTCCTTCCAAATCAGATTCAAAACCATCTCCTGAGTCATTCTCGGCGGTATTAATGACCAGACGGTCCACTAAACTGTCTGTTAAACCGCCCAGTTCCGCCACCTTTGTTTCCTAAATATTTATGACGCCACACAACAATATTCTCTGACAATAATCGCTTTTTTTCCCGTTGACAAAATCAAAGTCGATCTGCCTAAATGAAACGAAGTCCTTTTGCCATAACTTGAACCACTACTGTACTGTCCATAACGTGACTGATCGGCAATAACCTATTGGTATCAAAAACGGGCCCGTTCTTACCTGAAAATGATCCAAGTAATGCCTGTCCCTCCTGGAGAGAGAGGCGGGGAAGTAAGGCACGTGCATAATACAACGAAAGAGACATCTTCCCTCTCCGGCATCGGCTGTGGTATTTCTCAGAAACATATATTTGCACCACTAAATAAAGTCTTTATAGAATAGCTCTAACTAATCCAGCTATATGTAACGATTTCAAGGTATATAAATAACATTAAATAACCCCCCAAAAAAGCTTAAACTGAGCCAATGTTTTGGGAACTAGTTGTAGAAGAGGAAGAATACGACACCCATGCTACGGACAAGAACATTTGCATTTGTTTACATTGCAACTCAACTCTCGCTGATCAAGGTATAGAAGATATTTTGCACCTAAAGGCCCTAACGGGGTGTCGCCGGGAGGGAGGGATGAGGTGAGAGGAGACAGTGGACGGCCGACTAGTAGGCGAAAGTGTAATAAACAAGGCACTGTTGCCATTTTTCATACCCTGTCACTGTATTTCACTACAGAAACATTAACCGGTCAAATAACTTTTTGTGCATGTTTTCCTCTCCTCTGTTTGTTTGTATTGTAAATATACTTAAATTGAATTTGTACTGTGCATTAGAATTATAAAATACATTTATTGGTCAATAATACTTATTCCTAACTTTCTTCATTGTCAGTTACTGAAATAATGATAGGATCTAGACTTTCTATACGTCTGTACTATTCCTCTAATGTTTGTACACGTCTGATATAATTGATACACTATCTCGTATCATTAATGTTTTCCATTGATTCGATGTCATATTTTTATGAATATGTGGAACATTTTACTCCTAAAAGCGTTGTCAAATTTTTCTTTCTGTTTAAGTTAGGGCAGACAGGTTTCAGACAACAATGGTGCGATGGCAGCCGCAATAAGATGTATCCATGTTTCAAAGCTAGCTGGTATGCCACGAAAGCTTTTTCTTGGTTTTTTAAGTTCTGACCAATGTATTCGTGTAGAAATAGTTTCTTCTACGTCCGAGATTTCACCTTCTCGTTTTGTTTCTTCGAAGGTTGCAAAGGAGACCCATGGTCTCCACAGACTTTCCTGAGACACGACAAAGAAGATGCACAGCCAGCTTGGACGATGTAGAGACAGGAGGAAAAATTGTCACCCTAGCATAGGTCCATTAGGTAGTTCCTAAATAGCAGTCCTCTAACTTTGCACTAACGCGATCGTGGTGTATTTTTATAACCAGTTGCAAAAGTAACGCTCTAGTAGTAGAGAGTACTGTGCGTACATACAACAGTTACAAATATGTACACATGTTATACCTTGGAACTATCCCCGCTCCCAAGTTCCAGTAGAGGGCAACGGCTACTAAAAATCGTCCGCTTAATCAGATTTCATCATAGTATTGAGCTCATGGGATACACATGCGAAAGGCAATTGCCCCATTTGCCATTTTGAAATATATAATTAGTATCATACAAATCGATACACGACAGTTAGTGTGATGATAATGGACGTGAGTGCCATTAAGGTGAATTAAGTGAGCGGATATTATAATAAATATTTAGATGTAACGCGGCATATGCATTGGTGTTAACAGTACGTTACGAATTCGCGCCTGCATCCTAAATGTTGGATGGAAGGAGAACGGGAAAGGAAGGAAGCTTCGTCTTGCCGCTTGGCACTATTCGTAACAAACTAAGAATTAGGACTTAATTGGAAAAAACCCCGAATCAGTTAAGTAACAGTGGACCAAGAATATTTTGTTGTTACGGCTATGTGTAAATACTCGTGGACGTACTTGACTTATTATGGAACTGTTGTTTGGAAGCTAGTATATTATTAAAACTGGAACGGTCGGAACTGTTACTTAAAGGTAACCAGATTTCCTATCTCTAGGACGTTGTGTCACTCCGATAACACTGCAAGTGCTGCTTGGCACACGATCGCTTGGACTCTTCCCTCCCTGAAACCACTGCCTTAAACATATCTGCAACAACTGTATGTGTTTGTTGGCACCTTCTCTCTTGACGAATAAACTACTTTCAATGACCCACGAGATTGACTTTGTCCTTGAACTGCAAGCGTGCAGTGGACTGGGGAGCTTCTTGCGTAAGGTGTGGATAGTGTAACACCAACAGTTCAAAAACATTTCAACAAGTGCAGTCTTACTGCAGCAGTGTCAGTGGATGCTACAGTGTTAAAACGCGTTATATCGCGAATGTCAAATTAATATAATTCATTAGTGAAATGGCTAACTTTCCGAAAAGGAAAAAACCATTCATAGCGAGACTAGCGAAATAATAAACCATGTAAACGAGCAATGCAAAAAGGAAGCAGAACAGAAACAACTAATTCTGTTGATTTCGCGAGCGGATGAGAGAACAGCAGATTACTGCGGTGTGTCTGTGGGAACAATTAAGAATATAAGACAAGAAAGTGCGAAGAGAACAGAAGGAAGCCCTTTACGCACTCCAGGCAAGACAAGACCTCGAAATCCAGAAAGAAACATAAATATAGACGATTTCGACATGTGCGTCATTAAGTGGACAATAGTGGACTTCTATGTCAATGAAAAGATAGTTCCGACATGCAGAAAGTTACCTCCTGTAGTTAGAAGTGAGATACAATTTCCTTGGGGGTACAGTCTTTAAGGAGAGTTATTCGGAAATTGGGATTTAGATGACGCAAGTGCCGGGGTAAGCGAACATCTTAATCGAAAAGTCAAGAATTGTTGAATGGAGACGCAAATACTTAGCTGAGCTAAAGGAATACCGAAGACAATGCAGGGATATCGTTTATTTGGATGAAACGTGGATGGAGAGTAATTTAACATTCAAGAAATGTTGGCAAGCTGATGGGATCACAGGGGTGCTTACTGATGGTAGTGCAGGAAACAGATCCATTGTTGTTCACGCATGCTCCGAGAATGGATTTATTTCTGGAGCATTGCTGATTTACAAGGTAGGATCAGTAACAGGTGATTACCATGGGCAAATGAACGGTGTCAACTTCGAACGATGGGTGAATGAACGCTTGATTGCAAACATTCCGGAAAAATCTGTAATCACTCTAGATGATGCTCCTTATCACACCATTCAGATCAATAAGCCCCCAAATAAATACGACACTAAAGTTAACATGATGTCATGGCTTCAGAAAAATGGAGTTCATTGTGAAGAAAACATGCTAAAGCATCAACTTTTTTCTTTGATAGAAATGAACAGACCAAGAGAAAAGGTATTTAAGATTGACCGCATCCTCAATGCACATGGACACTCCACTCTGTATCTGCCGCCTTACAATTGCGATCTTAATCGCATTGAGCTTGCATGGACGACAGTAAAGCACTTCATAAGGGAGCGCAATGTTACTGGCGAATTTTCGTTATCTCATTTATTGAGTTTAACCAACGAAGGAATCCCTGCGGTACCTGCAGAACACTGGGTAGGATATCACCGGCATGTTAGAAAATTAGAAGATGGTACTGGTCCAAGGATCGTGTGGTTTCTGATGTGATCAATCAGATTATTATTTCAAATGCAAACGACAGTTCTTCTGATGAGCCAGAAGGGATATCATCCGATGACTCGGACTCCGAATCATCTGCATCGGATCTTGCACACCCTTTAGATTAATGAGGTTAGTAAAATAATATTCAACATTTATATTGTCATAAATCTACTGTTTTACATGTATACAGACCTTACAAGTTCACTTATTGAAAGTGTGATCATAATTGTTTTGTTTGATGCGGTAATAATGTACTATTGATGTTACTTCGCCTAATATTTGTTGTCGCTGAAAGAAAGGATAAGTACCTTTGGAACAGGGTGTAAAACAATAAAGCGATAGGAAAGAATAACACAACGCTCTCTCAGGTTCGCTTACGTCAACCACAAGGACAAAGCTAAACTCCTCAGACAGTATCACTGCTTTAATAATACGTGGTAGTTATACCATTTGTTATCCATGTTACTGGTTTCGCTCTCTTTTTCTTCCAGCAAAACTCCATTTTCAGCCACAGCACTGAAAATGAATGTTTAAGGTCGCTGTTTTGTGAAGGGCATCGACTGTTTGCTTTTCAGGACAGCGTAATAAAGAAAGCGATGTTTTGTGTGTCCAGAAGTTAAGAGCTATAGCTCTAAAAAAAGAAGTGTTACAATTCTCCGTACACAGAGGAGTGGAAATCCACAACAAAATTTTGCGTTTGATTCAGGTGATACAACGTGATAACATTAAATGTAAAAGCAGAGGAAAGCGGAATTGAGGATAACAATCCTCATAAGCCTCATAAATGGGGGAGACTAGAGTTCCGGAGTACAGTGTTCAACAGGCTGTTGGCCATCCCCATTCTGTTTTGTGTTTTTGTAGCGAGTGCGGCGTAACAAGGACAGTGTCTTTTTTGTTGTGGTGTAGCCGATTTTGTGCGAAGTTGTGTAGGAACAGGAGGTCGCGACACCAGTCCCTCCCCTTACTCTACAAGAAGCTACCACCTACTACTTGCTCAAGACAAGGGAGACACCATTGAAAAGAGCTTAATAAGTTAACGCGCATAATTACCCGAAAGGAACGGTAACAATGGCTCTGTTTAACAATAACCGCAACAAAACACTGCTAGTACACAATTAGTACTTAGTTTTAGGTAGGCTACAGGAGAAACAATAATGAAGAACAATATGTTGTGTTGTATATTCCGAACAGTTTATGAACGCCTGAAATAAATGGTCCTGAATTTTCATAATCAGCCAGCAGTCAGTTAGCTTTCTGCCCAAGTGTAGGCCAATCACTCTAAACCCAGATTCCTCCATACTTCCCTATTTTACGATTTCGTCTTTGTCCCAGCATATGAACCATTCCTCTTGATAATGTGTATCATTTGGTATCAACTTCTGCTTGCAACTTTTCTTTTACTTTTCACCATGCCTTTTTCTGCATCTTACCGGACATTTTCTTTTAATCAGTGCCCTAGGCACTGTTCCTCTTACAGAACAGTATCAGCATCGGCAATTATTCATTGTTCTTTCATACGAGAGGACCAGTTGGAAAGGTAGAATCAGACTGAAAAATCCCGGCTATTGCATTGAATTGTTCAGTCTGATTCTACCTTTCCAAGTTTCTGTATCTTTTCTCAATTTGCCCACATTTTCTAACGCAGCTCTTCCTCCAATTTAATATAACTATTTTATATACTCCATTCTTTTCCATGTCTACTTTTCAACGCCTTCAATAGCTTCCCTCATTTCGTCGTGTCAAACTTTTCAGGCTATAAAATGATATTATCCCCACAAACAGTTTCACTAATCTCTTCGTCAGTTATTTTTTCAAGGCGCTGCAGATATTTTTCGTTTTATATTAAAACGCTCCTTTGCAATTGCTTTCCTATTCTGGCTTTCTGACAACAGCTCATGTTGCTACTTATGTGATATCCCATGTATGTGTGGTTGCCCACTTGCTTCATTACCTCACCTCGAATTCAAAGTGCATCCTCTTTACTCTTCTTCGGATAATCACAGCTTTTGTCTTTTTTAATTTTCTCTCCATTTTCATCAAGTACAACGGACCTGCATCTTCTTCCAGTTACTACTTATTCTCGAAATAATTGTTTACCACGTTCTCCAGAACTGTAGTTTACGTCAGTAGATAAATATTACTCATCTGAAGTTTCCATTCATTTCGAATAATATTCTAAGTGAAGTCCTTTGTTTCGAAAACTGTTAGAGAGATTGTTGTCAAGTTATATGGTCGGTTGTTCCCTTTTTGAGAAAATCATCAATTACTGAAAATTATACAAATAAATCTAGAGTATAATACAGAATGAAATTTACTGCAGGGAGGCCTATTTTTAGAAGTCTTCACCAATTAAATACCAGGTTAACCTCTTTTCGATAAAAATAGAAGAAGAAAAACAGAAATTAAAATATTTATTGTCTTTTAATTTTCTAATTTAACATTGTGTTTTTTTAATAATTCCAATATTTACGGTATAATGCTATTATTTAAAGGAATTGCAGTTAATTACTTTGCTTCATGGTTTAATTTCAAAAGCCTTTTCTCTAAAAAAAAAAGTGTTTTGTGGTATCTCGTTATATTTATAATGTTCTTGCGATGCAAATTGTTGGCATTATTATCTAAAGGTGAATTAAAGGACAGATTTTTTTTCGTATAAATTCCAAACGTCGAGTAAATTTAAATGAAGAAGAAAAGGTTTATGCTGATATTTTTTGTACAAATTATTAGGTTTTCTTTAAAAAAAACAATTTCGATTCTTTATATTGTTCTTAAAATAGCATTGAATTTTGATTCATAAATATGCAATGCTTCAAAGCAGGGAGCGTTTTGATAAAATTTAAAATTTGTGTCTAAAAGTTAATAAGAATTAATTGCTTAAAAACGATTAAATTTAGAGCCATCAAATTTCTCTTGTGGTATCTTTACTGTATCCTCTCATATCAATCTTGTTGCCCAATGTCAAAATGGTAATATTGATTTGTTATTCACCGCTTCCAAAATATTTTAGTTAAGCTGTTTTATGGGGTAACTCTGTCACTGCAAATAGAATATTTATTTATAAACAAGGAAATGTAGGATCTACTTTTTAAATTGAAAGGTTTATATTCATGTAAACCTTAATTTCAAAAAAATATAAAGTATTGTTTCCATCCATTTATACATATGTGTTTAGCTTTCCTTAAACAGAATGAGAATGAACAACAAGAACTCCGACACGAAATGTATACATGAATGTTTTCAATAAGTTACTATTGGATGTAAAAACTATACCTTATAAGAAATAAAAAGTGAAAATGAAATAATTCTTAACTGAATAATGTGTTTATGCCTCAAAGAGGTTTTATATTATAGCGTGTAATGGGGTTTTCTATAAAGTGTATTTTTGTTATACCAGATGTTAAAAAACGTATTCCATATTTTGAGAGGTGGTAGTATAAATCAAAGCAAGAAAAATAATGTCCAGTAAACATGGGCTCTAAAATGCATACCTTAAGAGCAATGAGCACTTCTTCATTTTCGCTACTGTGAAACATCTCTTCTGCTGCAAGCTCTTTTCTATTACGTACGACCTACAGCAGACAGTAAACATATGAGAACACATTACTCTGTTACTGTCCACGGATACAGCGTACAGTAAACATCTGTTAGTGTTGTTACTGTAAACCATATTCACAGTTCTGGGTAAGTGCAACGCGTATTCTTAATAGTTCTAATGGAATCAGTTTGTGTTTTGATAAGTTTGTGAAATACTTTTACATTGTAGTTTTATCTTTAAATGTTTGGTGTATGCAATCTCCATTATTGATGTACAAACATTACAGGAAGGCGTCATCAATGCCTGGCAGAGCATCCGTGACCAATCTGGGGTGGTGAGAGTGTGATTCCCTAAGACGTCGGAGAGAAGCATGCCTTACTATGAAGGGCACCATATTGAGCACCTCCTTTAGCGATGAAATAAATAAATTGAGTTTCATTTATGGACCTCTTTAACTACTGTAGTTCTTAGCGTCCCATTCTATATTGGGCGTGAAAGACCGGACATTTTTCTCAAAGGCCTCTTTATCAGGCTTAAGGTTCTTTTACGTGCCGTAAATCTACGACACGAGTCCACAGGCTTTATTTCCCTTCCAAATGAAGCCATGCTAAGGATTTTTACGCCCGAAAAATTCCATCGTCCTCTTCTGGGTTTGAACCCGCGACCTCCGCAACTGGAGGCTAGCATGGTATCCCTAGACCACGAAGGACGACTCGTTCACAAGTGGTTCACAAGTGCAGGCCGTTTGTAATTACAAGCATATTGCATTAGAAGCTAATGCGTCCTCATTTGTTTTCTGCATTTTGTAGGTCATACGTAATAGCAAAGTGTTTGCAGTGGAAGTGATGTTTCACAGTAGTGAAGATGAATAAGTGCTCATAACCCTTAAAGTATTCGTTTTAGAGCCCATGTTTAATGAACGTTTTTCTCTTATGGTCCATACTACCACCTTTCAAAATATCGAATACGATTTCTTTAACATACTGATACGTACATCCTATGTACTAAATGGATAATCCAACCATATACCTAATCAATCAATTAAAGATCAACATGTGAGATTGATAGATAAAACATTGCGTATTTTAGCATTTGCATAGATACATGAAAAAAACTTAAAATAAAATCAGTATAAACGCAGGCTTCTCAACCAGTTTTTCAAAGTTTATCTTTTGAAAAACTAGAATTAGAAATAAGAAAAATAAACCTCGAAAAGTTGTTTTTTATCAACAATTAATAAAAAAAAATCCCAGGAGAAAGAGTTCCCCTCAGTGTAAACTTAAGGATTTGCAGTTAGATAGGGGAGGAATTATTTCCTAGCGCGGTCAATTACCTAAACCAATGTACTTTTATGGAGAAAAGAGCTTATCTATTGCAATTTCACATTTAGAGATTTTTTAGATGTGATGCAGAACCTCTTTAGTACTGAATGCGGCTTCTAATTTTCCGAACTTTCAGGGTAGATATTTTGTTACGTAACTTAGCGTTATATGCATGGAAATTGCAAAATGCCTTGCGTGATAGCTCTATCAAACTTAAAATCTACAGCTGCAATATTTAAAATTCTATAGCTAATTGACTGCTGAAGCGCGTTTTCAAACACTTGTCCCTTTACTATATAGAAATTAATAAGTAATCGTGCAGTCTTTATAGGGTAAGCTAAAAAACAAGGCTACAGTTTAGGTACGTTGCTGAAAGAAAAATTACACCTCTTCATACACAGATTAAATTTTAGAAGCAATCTATACAATAATAATATTTGAACCAGCATTTAACCGCTTAGTCGATCTTTAGAGGCAGCCGTAGTTGACTACTCTGAATTGTGAAGTTCTGAACATACTTTTTTCAATTTTACACCATGGATTATACGAGCAAAGAATGGTATATGTACATTGAAATGTAGTTTCAGTATTTCCAGTGATTTAAAGTTATTAATTATTATATTGCTTCACGATGAATAAATAAACGTTTTATTGTTGCAAATATATATTTTAATGCAAATGAATGTACGGATAAAAGTTTGGAAACAGATTTTTATTGCTCGTTTAGTTTTTATAAAAAATTATAAACTTTGCAAAACAGTATTCTTATTAGTTAATACAATGGTATATATTAGTATTGCAAGAAAGTCAGTTGCAACCTTTATAGTTCATAGTCTTTAGCTAAACTGAAGTAAACTGGACTAAATTGCATCGCTCAATCATCGCACATTCTGATGCTCCGATAACATAAGTAAACAGGAAGCTAGAAAAGCAGCTTTGAAACTCCATATCGCAACCGGTGTAGTGTTGAGGTAGCATTAAAAATTAGCGTGTTACCATTTCTATGAATTAATGATGGATAAGAATGCAGATAATGAAACTAAAAAGTTACTGCAGAACTATAGGTACTTAAATAAAAGATTGACTTGTTGAGGGATTTTCGGACAATTTTCAAGAGTGCGTACCCTTAATTACGCCTTCACAAGCCTCAAAGTAGGAAACCAAAATAGAGAACGACCTTTTCCGCCCTTCTAAAAGACTTAGAAGACTTAGACCTAACAGATGAAGGGATTAACACGATCAAATATTTTAGACTGCTTAATTTTTATTACTTGCCGATAGTGCTTTCCGGCACAAATAGAATCCGTAATTTCAGTTACCCGTGTTTCCAATGTATTTTTCTTGCAGCATCACATTTGAAGTCGGTTTGATATTTCCATAATACGGGCAAAGCGTCTCTCGCGACCTTCCTAGAAAACGCATCGCATATTTCACGTCATGCTCTGATTTCGGTGTTAAAAGGTACTCCGATTAGTCCTTTCATTGGGAATTCTAACGAGGATACTCGGCACTAGGGTAGGATAGGACAAAATTGGATCCATAATTCATTCCGGTCTCATTGTCTAAACTTGGCCGCTTGGCAATACGCGGGGCGTAAAAATAAACACGCCAGATTTTGAAGTGCACGAAAATAACGCACCTCTCCCCTCGGTATGGAACGTTGTAAAGCATGCCAAGAGAATCCCGCAACGAATACAAAACATTCGACTGGCCTTTAGCTGGAATATATATGGAACGATTGGGTAAGAAGAACCTAGACCGTCGCGCACGCGCGCTGTTCCTGCTGCCGTTGCTGCAATTTGCCAACAGTGTGCTAATTCTTTGGGTCAACATCTGGTTCGTCCGGTTCTAGACGGCATGCCCATGGCTTATCAGCAAAGACTTATTACTAAATTAATAAGAGAATTGCTCAAACTGCAACTCACTGTACATGCTTCTAACATTAGGCTGTTCTAAAGATTTCTCTCTAGCGACGCTAGAGTATCTTTGTTATAACCAGGGTTAGGATTTTTAGGTGAAAATTTCAGATGAAAAAAGGAAGGGAAAAGTTGCTCAAATACGGTGAAAAAAGGGACAATAAGGTGCTGGTTTATTTAAGGGGATGCACAACTGAAATTGCTATTTTGTAAACTGTCCATTCCATTGGGCTGAAATTTTAACCACACGTTAGTCTTCTTTAGATATAATTGTTTTGTGAATTTCAATCCAAACTCTTAATTAGTTTTCAAATTATTAATTTTCAAAATATAAAATTATGGGTATATGCAAAATGCAACACATGATTCATTTTAAAAAAGCTTATGTTGCTTCTATGTCAAAGAACTACAAATCTGTCATATAATTTTTTTCTACCATTCTTAGTTTAAGAGAAAAAAAGTTTTGCAGTTTTGTATTTGCATTTCTTTCATTTTTTTTGTATACATTGTTATCTTCAAAAATTAGTAGCGCAAAAACTATTCATTACACAGAAAAATTGTACGACAGTTTTATTTATTTGGGTTTTTAAATAAGCAAAAAAAATGTCAATATGAATGGATGAAAACTACATCGTGTGAAAATTTTTCAATATGAAGAAATGCTGAAAATAAAAAACGCCTTAAATGAAGTTTTAAAAATATAAATAGATAGCTACCAAATGCACAAGAGTATTTAAAAAGTCTCGTAACGATCCTGAAGCGTTCTCGGTCAAAAATAAAAGTGGATTCTAAAACTACAAGCAATGGAGAGTTTTTCGGGAACATATTTTTATTTATTTATTATTTATTTATTTATTTATTTTAGATTTTTTGAGATTTTGGGTTAATTTCAGATGTGCATTCCCTTAACTAATTCAACGATTTCTCTTTCCTGTATTCTAATTTATTGAGCTACAAAAAGGTACATGAAATTATCACTCATCAAATGAAGGAAAAAACATGAAGCTGTTGTACTTCAAGACATTAAGCATCTCCAAATTTTTAAAAGTAAGTCTGTTTCTATTAGGAGATAGAATGTCTTTGTAGATGCTAAAGCTTCTTTCAACATCCACAGAAACCAGTGCGGTAAAGCTTGTATTCACTCGGAATGGCAACTCTACAGATGTGGCAAATTCCTCAAAGTCTGGATTCTTCTGAAGACTAGATTGAAGTTTGTCTTTGGCAAAGCCATCTAACTGCTCCCTCAAGGAAGTAAAAATATCCCATTGTTTTTCCTTTTCCAGACCTTGTTCTTCCAATCGTTTAATAGCTGAAGGCAGGTACTTGTAACTATGGACATAATATAGTTCTGTCTGCAAATTATGTATTTTCTCCGGTAACAGAAGTTGCTGTGCCTTGGAAATTTCACCTGCGTCGGATGGATACAAAGAAAGCACAAACTCTTTAATTTTGTCAAAATTCTCAAACGCATAGCAGCACACTCAATCCAAGATCCCCAAGGATAAATGAACGGGAAATTTGGAAGGGGCAAGCCAGTGATTTTCCTGTAGTAAACAACACGACTCGGAGCTTTCAGTAGAATCTTCTTCAGGGCAGAGATGAATTGATTTGCGATGTCATCACAAATAGTACATCGCATAAGAATTCCATCAGTGTCTATGAAATCTTGTTTGAATTCCTCAGCCAGAACAATAAATCCAGCACTGGACACCTTTGGCATGGTAAAATCTAGTACTAGTTCACTCGTTTTGGAGAGCTAATACTAGTTCACTTGCTAACACAATGCGACTGTCACACAACTCACTCTTGCGCCCATTCACTGTCCACATTCTCTTATAACACCGCGACAATTACCAGAATGTTCTCATTCATGCTGGAACTTCAGTGTCTGCGATTTCTAGTAGTTTCAAGCAGAACCCAGTCTTAATAATTCTCGGAACTGCGCGGGTGAGGTTACTGCCGTCTCTGCGTGCCCAGTCTTCGCCTCCACGCAAACAGATGACGTCTCTCACAGTAACAAACTGACATTCACGAACAGAAGGCTACTGATTCTGGTGGGAGAGAATCACTCATTGTCAATTGCATTATTGCGGGCTACTTTATAGCGGTAAAGCGAGAGAAATAGGTTTTCGTCGAACACACAATTGAAGACATGAGTGCAAGAACTAGATAATAACCAAAAGGATAGTTTTGAGAAAAGTGAGAAAAACGTTTAACACTGTATTATATTTACATTTCATATATTATATTGATTTAGTATAAAAGTATAAGTTAAGGTGCACCAGTCTAACAATTTTCTAGGTGCTAATTAACTGAGAAATGTATAAAATGAAGAAAAATATGTGCAGGAATTATCCATTTCTTGCACGCAAAGAATGAACTAGGATAATGCAAGATAAAAACAGTTTTCACACAGAAATTTTATTTCAACATACAATAATTTTTGAAGATCCGTGTATGAAGGTTTCCTTAATAGAAATTCAACAAATAATACTTCAGTAGAAGTTTATACCTCGTGGTAAGACACATCACTTTCAGCTTCAGAGTCTCCATTCCCATCTTCTTGTCTAAGGTGTCTGTACCAGTTCATATGTACAGGAGGAATATATTTGTCAGCGAAATCCATCAAATCACAGTACTTCTTTGTTTTCAGTGGCAATGTAGCCTGATACAGCTCATGGGCTTGTAAGGTAGGGATTTGCATTTTCTTAAATATGCAAAATTTAGAGCGAACCAGTGTGTCTTGACCAACAGAAACGGACGCTTCCTTCCCTTCATAAATAAACTGACGATACTTACTGATTGTAAATTATTCATTCTTATTCCTTATTATTTTCTTAAATAATGACTGAGTGTGTCCTTTAAGATCGAATATGATTTTCTGATCTACGTTCACTACGTAACTTTCTTTGAAGCTGATGATGCAATATCAAACTACTCTTGCGGCACAAAGACACACTCTTTCTTTCGCTCGATCTTCTCAATTTGTGCAAATGCTCGATCACAGGGCATGAATGAATGTCCCCGTCCTGGGAAATGGTGATATATTTTATTAAATCTTCCCAAAGCAGTAAGTGTGTTTAAATACTGCACCATCAACATATTCTTGTTTTGCCCCGCGCAGGTGTCACTAAAGAGATGCAGGGTTTCCTGGTGTTGAAACATACTCTTCTCCATGCAAGATACTCCTTTTTCTAACATTTCTACTCCAATTGTCTTCATACCTTGCCCTTTTCCTGGGCAACAGAACTTGGCACTGATACCAAAATATCACAATATTATTAACATTCAATATTACAAAAAACCTGTTACTCTAACAAATAACCATGTTTAAATAGTAATAAAATTACTACTAAACTGTACTTAGTAAAGAAATGCTATTACTAACTTACCTCTGAATCAAAATCTGAATTAGCATCAACCAACATTGCTTCACTATTCTCTGCCATGAGGAAGGAGCTGTATTGTATTTCGACTGTTGGGGAGCCGAACTTGGAAGTAGTAGCAACCGCACGTATGGTAAAAAGTTTCCGGTAGCCTTCGCCCGAAGTTTAAAAATATTAACTTTGTAATATTACTGTTTCTTTAAATATTCTGTATTTATGTTTTCCTCGGCTGCGTCAGTGTTATTGTTAGAGACATGAATTTCTTTGCAGAGAGTCGGCTAAGAATGTAGACTTACACAGATTATAACTTATACTTCACTCCTTTTATTAATTCTTGACACGATTTAATAACACTTCACTGATATAGAGAGCTGTGAGATTATTTATTAATTACTTGCACTTTTTAACACGTAAACTGTTTTTGTCTCACACTGAATACGTATTAAACTTCTCGAGGACGCGTCTCGCGTCCGATTAGGAACGCTGTCTGCTAGCAACTCACTTCTGAATTTGTAGATTTTGCTCCATTTCAGTTTCTGATTGGCTAATCCTACTTCAATGGAATACTTTTATTTAACTTAATCTTTTTTGTGGTTGTTGATTGGCTATTTATAAACTGTCTCAAAAATACATTATTGTTGATCCAAGAATTACCAGTAGCATTATTAAACGTTCTAATTCATTATTGCCTAAAGATTACCGCATTGTTACCTCATTGTTAGCAACGTTTTACCTATTATTCTCACAGCTCCTACATTATTAAATTGCGTAATGCATTCACATGCCATTATTGAACATGTACATAATAATATAAACATTAATACAATGACTTTTACTTGCACTTTATATGTTATACACATATTGCTTTAAGGTGGGCTGTTATTATAGTTTATATTATATAATTTGACTGAAATCATTTAAGTGTTAAAAATACTGCCCCAAATTGCCCCCTTTTAGAAATATTTGAAAATTGTTCTTTTTGTTTTGCTCTTTTAAATTTTTAAATATTTTCTGAACATTAGATTATTGAATCGGATTATTGTTATTTCCCTCCTCAATGTGATTAGTTTCATCACGCAATAAAACCTTCTGAGATTTAATTTTAAATAAACTTCATGAAGAATTTAAACTATTAATTTATTATTTTTAATGCTTCAGGCACATTTTTCAATTTAAAATATTCTACTAGAGCATTAATAAATTATACTGGACTTGAGGAAGCATTAAAATTAGGTAATGGTAATTCTTTAAGTACAGAATAATAGTTTGACATCTGATTTGTTACATGCACATGTGTGTCATCATTATTGTATTGTGTTTGGGAGGCTGATGCTATGGAAAAAACAGCAGCGTCTCTTGTATTGTTAGTTCACAAAGGTGAAATACTTCTTTCTGCACTTGGATTATTGCCATGCATTTGATTAGCATTTACAGAACTAGTTACATTTGTATTCACCTTTGGTACACTGGTACTTAAGTTTTCAAAACTATTTCTAAGTTTATCAATTTCTTTGCTACTTTCTTGTACTTTATCTTTAATTTCATCTATCATTGGATTGTGTGCTTCTTTAATTGCAACTGCATTTGTTTTTGCCATTTCATGCATTTTATTTATTTCCCGCTGTTAAATCTATTTGTACTTGTACAAGATCTGCATTTGTATTTTCTACCATTGTTTTTAATTCTTCACCCTGTTTATGTAACTTATTACAAATACCTTGTTTAGTATTAGTAAGTTTTAACTCCATTTCAGTTACATCTTTATCAATATTACTTGACAATTTCTGTTATAGCTGCTTACAACCTTAGTTTACTTTTAAATCTATATCTTTTTGAAGGGCTTTGGAAGATTGTTATAGTTTTATTTCTAAACTCCTTGCTTTCTTTCATACAATTTTCTATTTGCTTAGCTAGATCATTTTTGATACTAGATATCTCTGCATTAGTTTCAGTTAACTTATTATTAGTTTCAGTTATCTTATTACTTAACTCTTTTCTTAACTCTGTGTTAGTTTCAATTACCTTATTATTTATCGTATCAGTTATCATTTCAGTTAACTTATTATTTCCAGTTATCTTTTCAGTTAATTTATTATTATTTTCAGTTATTGCTTTTAGAAGCCACATAATATTTTGTTGTGATAAGTTTTCTTGTTCTTGTTGGCTAGATGTCTGAGGGAAAGTATTTCTTTCTATTGCTGTTCCCTGCACTAATATATGTAAAGGTGATTGACCTTGCATACCACTGCTATCTTTTTCTATGCCTACCTGTAAATTTACAGATAACTGTTCTTCTACATCTAACCCGTTTGTTTCCTCTAGCTCTGATTGTAAAGTTACATTGTAATCACTAATGGCTGACCTATCCTCTCCTGCTTCCATATTTTCATTGTTTTCTGTTTCCATTTTATTTTGTATATTTTCTTTTGTTATATTTGGTTTGGAATTGCTCAATTTTAATTTACCACATCGTAACAGCATGAAATTATTTTAATAACAATATATTTTCTTAACTATTTTGACAATTATTACATATAAAGTATTGGAATTTTCTGACCTTTTGTTCTGGCTGTTTTTGGTAAACCTTTTTATTCTGGTGTTCCTTCGTAGATTGTAGCTGCATTGTTGACTGCATGCCCCGTACTCCTGAAAGAATTGTTGCTGTCCTTGGATGATGTTGTTGATGATTTTTAAGTTCTCTGAAGTTCTCTGGAGTTTTCTTAAGTTCTCTGAAGTTTTTCTGAAATTTTCTGAAGTTCTCTGAAGTTTTTCTGAAGTTCTCTGATGTTCGTTGATCTCTTACTATCAGCTATTCTCGCCTGTTCTGGCCCCACGCAGCTGGGTGCCAATTTGAAGAAGGTAGTTATATTGTATTTCGACTGTTGGGGAGCCGAACTTGAAGTAGTTGCAACCGCACGTATGGTAAAAAGTTTCCGGTAGCCTTCGCCCCAAGTTTAAAAATATTAACTTTGTAATTTTACTGTTTCTTTAAATATTCTGTATTTATGTTTCCCTCGGCTGCGTCAGTATTATTGTTAGAGACATGAATTTCTTTGCAGAGAGTCGGCTAAGAATGTAGACTTACGCAGATTATAACTTTTACTTCACGCCTTTTATTAATTCTTGACACGATTTAATAACACTTCACTGATATAGAGAGCTGTGGGATTATTTATTAATTACTTGCACTTTTTAACACGTAAACTATTTTTGTCTCACACTGATTACGCAATTAAACTTCTCGAGGACGCGTCTCGCGTCCGGTTAGGAACGCTGTCTGCTAGCAACTGACTTCTGAATTTGTAAATATTGTTCCGTTTCAGTTTCTGATTGGCTAATCCTACTTTAATAGGATACTTTTATTTAACTTAAGCTTTTTTGTGGTTGTTGATTGGCTATTTATAAACTGTCTCAAAAATTACATTATTGTTGATCCAAGAATTACCAATAGTATTATTAAACTTTCTAATTCATTATTGCCTAAAGATTACCTCATTGTTACCTCATTGTTAGCAACTTTTAACCTATTATTCTCACAGCTCCTACATTATTAAATTACAGAATACATTCACATAACATTATTGAACATGTACATAATAATATAAACATTAATAAAATGACTGTTACATGCGTTTTATATATTATATTATACACATATTGCTTTAAGGCGGGCTGTTATTATATTTTATATTATATAATTTGACTGAAGTCATTTAAGTGTTAAAAATACTGCCTCAGCCGGCATTCTGTCAGTGACAATGCAAGATAACAACTGAATGCAAGAACTGGATACTTCCGGTTATTATCTACTTCTTGCACTCAAAGTAGCCTTAGCCGAAACTTAAACTCCATTTGTGAGGAAAGTAACTGTTATTTGTTAAAATACTTATAATGACAGATAGAGGGCAGGCAGGGCTACAATTTATGTATTGTAGTCGCATTATGACTTTAAGGTTAAAGCGACAATAATAAATTAATAAAAAAAATTGGCACAAAAATCTAAACTTCACAAAAAGTGGTCATTATCTGGTTCTAGCAATCAGGTCTTCAATTATTCTACATTGTTGCGGGTGTGCTTTCAATTCCCGCGCGGCGTTTACTGAAAGAGGTAGGCTTACTATTCACACGCACACAGCAAGCTGAGGAGACGTTAATTGAAAGTTAAAGAATAAATTGGAATGAAACTTAAAAGAATAAAGGGGGGAAAAGGGGATTATGCGCATGGTTGGGGAAAATGGCATAAAGGTGCCAAAAAGGGATAAAGGTCCAAAAAAAAAGGGAAAAAGGTGCGAGAAAAATGCCTCTTTTCGCAACTAGAAACAAAATTTCACACTGTGATATCTTTCCGCACAGCTTTAACTTACCCTAAGAAAAAGGGTGCGCGCCTAAAAATCCTAACCCTGGACTTATAACCATCTTAGATTAAATACATACGCCCACAAAACGTTTTGCTTGTAGGTTATGATGAAACCTTCTCCAAGTTTTTGATTTGTGGGCCTTTGCCCAATGTTCTAAATCCTGAAGCTAAATTTAGTTAGTTTGTTCATTTATTCTGGTAGGGTTAAGGCAATCGAGACTTCTTTTCCACACTACCGGAGTATGGAACTTACAAAGTATTATAAATGTCATTATAGATAAGTGGAAACATAAAAAAGAGAGAAATACCCTACTTCAGGGGTCATCAGCTCGCTGTTCCATGATGGAAAGCCAATGGGCTTGCTTACGTACACTATCCTTGAAACATGTGTAGTTGCAAAAGGGAGAAGGGAATCCTGGGAAAACGAAAGAAAAAAAAACAGCGGCTTTCTGCTGTACTGCCAAATAAATCTGCCTCGTGATATATGTCACATGATTTTAATTTTAATGGAAATGTATAAGGAATTACTTTTCAGTCCTGAAACCGAATCACAGCACTGAAAACACTGAACTTTTATTGTAATTAAAATATATTAGAACCAAACGACTGCTTTTTTATCTGTGTTTCTAATTCATTTGTTAACTTAATAATCCTTTGTGACATAATATGAAACAAATGGAGGAAAAAAGGAGTGCACGGACCATGTTCTTATTTAGGACATGTTTAATTAAACACATATAATGATACAGGTTACACCTAACATAAAGAGGTCCGCATTGCTTCTTTTTTGTCTTGGATTCTATTTTAAATAGATAAATTGCTCTTTCTTTCAACAAAAGTAGATTTAAATTATAAAACAAAATACAGAAAATATGTTACTAGACTATAGCTATAATAAATTGTAATTAATAATGATTTTTTATTTCAGTAATATGCTAATATTTTGCTTTATTTGTTGAAACTAAATGGCTCCTCTCAGAAGAACAATTTACGTTTTTAAACACTATTGACATAAATTTTAATAATGTAGATGATAATAGTGATAATGATAATAAATACTTTAATGTACTTTTAATACTTTTAAAATGAAAAGTACTATTCTTCATAAGCATCCCGGACATATCTTCATTCAGCACTATAAGTCAATTCGCCAATACACACAACATCGCTGCACTGATTCAAAACTGAACTAAAGGTTAGTTGATTATACATATCCTAGATATACAATCTTTAAAATCAAATATTTAAAAACCTAAGCAGATTTGATGCATAATAATTAAGGAAAGCAATGAATAAATAACTACATTCATGGATATATTAATCGTATTAGAACACTAAGAATACAAAATGTTTGCTACTGATGGATTGCTTTTAAAAAGATAAACATTCTAATCTTTTAAATTGTGACAACGTTGGACAATCCTTGACGTGGCTGGAAAAAGAATTTCAGCAACTATGAAGTGATACCGTAAATGAAGAGAAATAAAAGGGTGTTCTATGATGAAGCATAGAGAGTAGATCCTTGCTTTAAGTTCGAAATGTATCACAAACTAGAGGTAGAATCTAGAATTTTGAACTTGAAGTACCTAAGCAGGATTTTGACCAGGAAAAAGGAACGACTGAGTATTTTGTGTTTCTTCAAACATATCCACCAGAGCAACTTAAAGCTTAGAGTTACTGGTCAGTGTTTCTAAGGTTGCAAAAGAAAGGGGTACATACATTGTGAATACGCTATAATTTCTTCCTATTTTTGAATGTACATTGATAAACAAAGAAGAAGAATACAACCAATCAGGTACGTTGATTATATGAAATTGCTAGCAGAAGAACACACGATCCTAAGAAATCTTCTAATGGAATAAATGACAACGTTGAAGAGGAGGGGGTGAGAATATAACCTAAGGTTATTAAAATAAATGTCAATAACATACAGCCACGAATTCGATACGAGGTAGTGGAGTAAGAGCCTTGAGATATTTGGGATATACCATAAGTAGTAACATGAGTTGTCAAAACGTAAAAAAACTGGATAGCAGTTGTAAGGCAAACTGTTAATATTTTGTCTGGACTCTTGGGAAAAAAAGAAAGAAATAGACAAATAAGTGTGCCACTATAAAATTTGGAAACTTGGACGTTGCGAGGAAGTGAGGTAATCCAACTGAAAGTATTTGAAATGAAACATGTGAAAAGCAGAGAGAAAATAAGTAATGAAGCTGTTTTAAAAAGAGTGAGCAGAGATAGAACCAGCCTGAAACAAATCAAGAGGGAGAAAAGTAATTGGCCGGGACACTAGATGAGAAGAAACTACCTGTTAAGAGATACACTGAAAGGAATAGTGGATAGATAAATGTTCGAGGCAGAAAAGGATATTAGATGATAATGTTACGGAGATTTATGCGAGTAAACGAAGAGTATTACTTAAAAGAGAGAAGAATATAGGAAGCTTTATTTACAGTGATGACCTGTCGTGGGCAGAGAGTATATAAAGTAATTGATTGATTGAAAATCAGTTGCTAAAGGCATCTTGAACCAATTGACGTGCGTGGCGTCCTCGATGTTTGAAAGGGTCTACATTACAGTGTGGCATGCAGCGGGATTTGGTCGATCATACCTGGATTGAAGCAAACATTTGTTTCCATTAAGGGTATTTCTTTTTCACCTTAAATACCGCAGTTTAATCACTTAGACCGGCAACCATCTGTCAACAGCGCAAAACATCACTCGTATCACACAATCTCAGTGACTGGATGTTGAAAACTGGTACAACTCGATCCTGTGTACCAATGTCAACAGGCAAGCAAAGCGACAGTATTCAGTACAACGCGCTCGAATCTCGTGTTGATACACGCACATACTCACACAAATAAACACGACAGAGGGTTTTCCTGTTTTGTCCACACGGTCGCTCCATGCTACAGTTGTACCAACATTACAGCATTTAACGAGAGTAAATTTCTAATAATACGTGAATACAACATGAATGGGTGGTTGCGGACATGAAGCAGAAGTTTGACTTTCAGCCCTTGAATTTCAATGATTACATCGCATCGAGGGAGGAAAGAGGCATAAATAATGAGCGATAAAAACAGCAATGGTACATAAAGTAGTATGTAGTTTTTGATATGACGAAAGCTCAAACACAATGCATGGAGACAGACTGTATCTACTCTTATGGTGTGTGCATTTTCTCTTGATTGCTTAAACCATCCATAGTTAGCTAACTATGAAAACATTCGCGTGATACATAAAACACTCCTTGATGAGCAAATTCGGCTGTTTGTCCTGTTTCCCTTATACTTCTTTAAGTAGAGTCTTGCTCGAGCCGAGCTCTTCCCACGAACCAGCGAGCCTTCTCGAGCTTTAGGCTTGGTGCTGTGCAGTGTTGCCAATCAAAAAACATTGAATCTCGCTACAGATCGAACAAAATTCCACTACATACCGCTACAAATATACTACATTATATCAATCCATTACTATAAGCCACAGAAATAATTATTATAGTCTATCTGGTAATTTAGGTCTAGTTTAGTGGCAGTAATTTATCTTTTGATTAAATGAATATTGAGTTAAAGTATTTTAATCCCTGCACATTTCTTAGTAAAATGTAAATAAATCAAGGAACTAATTACCTGAGAAATGTTTGTGCTGTTAGTAGGTTTTAGATTCTTCACATGTTTCTGGCTTTCGCAGTGTTTCAAAGCATCACTTCTTTTTTCCCCCAAAACAACATTACATGCTCTGTACTTTGATTTTGCACTTTCTTCTTTAACTGATTGTAATCATTTCGAAAAAATATCTTCTTTGAACCATTTATCCGAAAACAGCTGTTTTCTTTCTTCTCATCTTTCGATAATTCTCCGCCGTATTTTCTTTTTTCTTAGGGGTGGAGTACCCTTTATCACTCATTATTATATAATTGGTAATACATAAAACGGCTAAATTAATTTCGTAGGATATAATTGAAACTCTTTACATGTCTATTTTAGTAATAATCATAAATCCATTTTTTAAAATTAAAATTTACAAACACCGCTACCTTTTCCCAATTTTTCGTTTTTCGCCGCTTTGTCTCCCGAAGCCTCAAATGTGGCAGAATTTCGCTACAGTTGACAACACTGGTGCTCTGTTGGGCAGAAATGCTTCGCGACTTTGGCATAAACGAACATCACGACTAGAGTGTATGAAGCTGCTCTGCTACTGGGCGGAGGTCAGAACTCCAAGGATGTGGCTTCTGCTCATGGGTGCTAAGTGATAAGTTATAGTACTTGTGAGTGATTATGGGACATATCACGTCATATCAGTCAAAAACAAAGTTAAAACATGAACTTAGGGTTACTTAGAAATCGACGTAGGAGAATATAAATATCAAGGTTATTTAATACATACACTCCTAACTATAATCATGCTTACGGGAAACTGCATCAAATTATGGAAAAACTCATTTGTCGTAACTTTAAGGAGTATTATTTTGGTTTTCCTTAAATATATAGAATTCAGTGAGATATCAGTTTTATCATATGCATAAAATGTGGTTTTTAATTATTCCGTAAATGAAATGGGCGGCCCCTTTCTGATAAGTAGCAATGGAAGGAAGCCGTTAAGTTGTGTTTCCCGCGTGATTAGTAAATATTCACCTCATGGGGAATTTCTTTTCTATCTACACATCCAATATTAAATGGTTTCTAAATATTTTGTTGCAAAGTGCATTTAGATAACTTTATTCATTGCTATTTTAAGTATTTTAATTCCTTATTCTTGATAGCTATATCGAGCTTCCATTAAAACAAGTGGACTAGGGTCAAGGTGGCACAACAGCGCAATGTGCCAACCTGCCCCATTAACCAAGTAGCGTTGTTTATTACTATCATAATATGAATTACATCACTTCAGGTGTTAATATAATATGCATATAATTAAAACTAGCTAATTAATAATTAGTACTAATTAACTATCATATTTTAACTAATCTTTCTGCCACCCCTGCCAACATAAAGTCAGTATTGCAGGCAGCACGGATCTGGCCATTCAACGAAAACATTTTCCGGGACATTGAGTCATGTCTGCGTATAAACGAATGGGTCTATTGTTGGTAATACCGGGGACTCCACACTAACAACAGAAACTGAAAACGCCCACGTGGCTGTCGAACTCCCTGTTCATGCTGGTAAATATTGTTCATGGAGTATTTTAGAAGAGGAAGTTCCTTTCTGGGCCCTCTACTAGTAGCATCACGATTTCCTCTTAAGTATTGTGGCCACAGCAAAAGGCGGATACGAGAAAGTAAACACCGGGAGGAAACTATCGACTACAATTCTCACAGATTCTCTTGTGAAAAATTCCCTAAAAGAAAGGAAAGCAAAGAAGGACAGTGGCCAAGGGCATCACAAGAAGTGGCCTATTCTACGAAAGGAATAAAAATTCAAGAAGCAGAGACAGAAGCAGGGAAAATGAAGACGACGATGACGAAGCTTTCTGCTTATGTTGCATGAATTGCTATTCTACAAGCCTAGCAGGTGCGTCTTAGATTCAGTGTCCTGAGTGTATACTTTTTCACTATAAGCTGAAAGGAGAAGTAAACAAAACCACGTGACAAGACAACACCTCATTGGCTGGTGGGCAAACCACAACCCTTCCCGCTTAGCATGTGTCTCTTCCTCTACAAAAAATAGTTTGGTTCATGTCGTAACATGTTGTGGTTATTCTCGTGCAGAGAAATTTTAAAAACTCATTATTGTAACAGTTAAATTAATGAAACTAAATGTGTTTGTTCACATTCACCTATAACTATGTGAACCTTATATCAGAGGATTTAAGAGGCTATGCGCAGGCACTGCAGTTCGTTTCCGGTTTCCGGCTGAGAATCCTCTGCCACTGTAGAAAACATAAACGAGGGAAATGGAAAGAAGACAATTGTGTTAAATGCTTTTAACAAACTCTGTGAAAAGTACCCACCTTTAATCGACAATTAATATGATTGGCTATTGTTTAGCAATAATTGAACTTCTTTGTTATTGATGCAGAATTGTTGCTCGGATAGCTTGGGTCGCGTTTGTTTTCTGTTGTGTTTTAACCTACAGTGCTAATCGTTTTTAGCCTGTTGACTCATAAAAGGTTAAAGTAAAAGTGGTATACTGATAACTAGTCATTAAATAGATGATTTGTAAAGCGAGAAGTTAAGAACAGTTTAATCCAGTACCTTTAATCACAGATGTCGAACTGTTCAAGTACAACTTTTATTTGTCTACTCTTAGTATTAGGTGTTAGAAGTTTAGGATGTAAGGCAAAATATAGGAATAAGACATACAATGTTTAAAAGTTAATGATTCCCAAGCTGCGCAATATACTGTATTAGCATTCTGTCTGAAGCAATTTCTTATCACGGGTCTTAGTCGTCCTCCACGTGGTGCTGCCATGTGCTCGCGGAATGATACATTTAAGTTTTGTTTACTTCTCCTTTCAGCTTATAGTGAAAAAGGTATAGACTGTGGGCATGCGAGAGTTGCAGTGATGGCAATAGGCAGTTTGTGTGTTTAAACTGCTTTTCGGTCATTTCTGATTAATTTGTGTACCTACAGTGTTTCGTTTCATTATTGCCATTTAAGTGTTTAAATAACTTTGGACGTTACATCCTACTTTAAAGGCCTGTTGCTATGTTTCAAAACTCTTCCCTGTCCAATATGTTTTACTATGACAAAATCAGTAATTATATTTCTGAATTGTTATTAATAACTTGACCTTGATATTTGTTTTAATAAATCATTTAAAACGCACATTTTCCATTTAAATAACATGTAGCGAACTTACTCCACATCCTGTGCCAACCTGCCTCCCAGGTGGAGCAAGTTGACTCACTACCCATTGTTTTGAAAAGTTCAAAACTTTAACTCTTAAGTGGCCGTAAAATAATGAAATTATTAATAAACAAACTTAAAGAAATTTATGGAACAGTACTATATCAAGTTTAGCTCAAATGTTGCAGTAAAAAATTAACAAAAAATAAAACTTCAAATTTGAGCCAAATTGTCCCCCTCGCCCCTACTGTTTTTATTCCGCGGCGACAAAATGCATTTGAAAAGATGCATGTTTGAGTTTCGGCCTTGGAATAAGTTGGTGTTTTCAAACTTTTGTCACCCAATATAATATGAGCGGCCGTCCTTCTCGAATGTTGATTAATTATGATGCAGCTTTACGCAGGACCTTAATCTGTTAGGCCAGTCTGCTACTGTAGCATGGATGACATCTAGAAGAATTTCTTGCGCTGCCTTTACGAGATTTCGCTTTAGAGATTCCGAACTGGAGTGTGTTTAGCACAGGCCTTACTCTCCAGGATATCCCAAAGCTTATAGTCCAGTGGGTTCAGGTCTGGGTTACCAGAGGGCCAATCTTCTGCTGCAATGAATTCTGTAACATTGTCCCTGTGCCATACTTGAGTTGTTCTAGTCTTGTGAGTTGGGGCTGAGTCTTGCTGAAAGACTCAATGGCTTCCATTGAAGAGTGTGGTGTTCAAGGGTCTCACAACTCTCTCTAGGATGTCCTCTTGGTACTGTCTGGCTCCTGTGTTTACTCCTTGTTTGTAGAAATTGAGAGATGTTACTCCTTGATGTGACACGCCCCACCAAACCATCACTGATGCTGGGTGATGCCCTCTCTGGACACGGAGGACTGACATTTTAGCTTCCTCTGACCTCCGTGCATATATTTTATCATTTTGCTTATTGTAGTTCTCATCCGCTGTGAAATTTTTCTCACCTGTAAAGAGGATATTTTCATGACCATTCTGAGCATGCCACTGTAAGAGCCTCTTTGATGTTTTGTACCTGATCTTCTTTAGGTTCGAGGTTAACAAATGTTATCCTGACCGTCGATAAGCTCTCATATGAAGGTCTTCTCTGATAATCCGAAACATGGACTTGGCGGATACATTTAACTCTCGGGCCATTATTTTTTGCTTCCGGAGTGGGTTTCGACGTATTCGTTCTCTTACTGCTTTGACAACTCCCGAAGTCCTTACGGTATGTGGCTATCTAGATCTTGGCAAGCCTTCAATAGAGGAAGAAAGATTCAACGAATCTCTTGACAGTTCGGTAAACAAATTTCAGTAGATTTCTTACCACACTTATAAAGAGCAATCACTGCAATTTTGTTTTCATTTACACCCCATTCCATATTTATTGGTTGATGAAGTAACTACACAAAGCAAATGTGTTTAGAATAATAACTCTGTTACCATGGTAACTTGTAACAATACCATTGAATCATTCATTTTTAAGTTGTAGAGCTACAAACATAGAGGACAGAACTTATGGCTGGACTGTGTCCACACGCAATCCACTTATAAGCTTTCTGAACCAAGGTTAATTTCCATTGGAGGAATATTATAATGCACACTGTTTGGATGGTTACGCGCACACTCAATTCCACTCCCACACTTGTTTCACTCGGCTATATATGCATCCCGCGTAATTGTCGCCGCGCTAGTTCTTGTTCAGGAGTCTGTCTGAAAAGTTCTCCGCGTTAATTACCCATAAACTATTATAATTACTGCTTCACTTAGCGCACTATTACTCAATTGATTTCTACGCGCGACTTTAGTTTTGACGCGGAATGTTAGTACACATTGGCGCGGATCATGCCGTTGCATGAGTTCTGACAAAAATGTTTTTATTATTCTTTCAACGCACTGTTTAAAGCCATCGTTAATTACAACTAGTTTACTTCGCGCACTGTGAACTGTTTCTCTTTCAAACGCTGTTTTAGTTTATGGCGCGGAATGTTATTCCAAAGTAGCGCAAGGTCTGCCGTCGCATGAGTTCATAGAAGACTGAACCTTTCCACCCAAAATATCGGCTTGTATTTGTTTTCAGTTTGACGGTTTTGGCGTTCGCTGTCCTTTTCTTATTGGTAGTTGCCTGGTGCGACTTCTAAAATTCGAAATTTTAAGTAGGAGGTGGTTCCTTTTCGCTGGTTCTTTGATTGCCATGTGGTTTCTGATAAAGAAACACCTCCCACGTCGTAACGTAAAGAATATTTTCCCCGCCACTGCACTTGCGTCTTCTTGGCACTAACGTTCCACAAAAGGATATTGTCACCGAAGCTGGGTCACCCCCGTCTTTGTATCACGTACGCATACAAGTGGAAATGTCCGAAATCTGTGGATTATGCTCTTACTTAACATCGTTTTACATAAAATAATTTTAAACATAATACACTTGCAATCAACACTGGGATTAATATAAATGCATATATACGATTAACATGTTTACTTTATGTAGATTTATAACATGGTGATAAGGAAAATACTGCTTCATATGATATACAAGCAAAAAATTAACAAGACGTCACGACTGTCTGAGCCTGGCTACAGCGGTAGTATGGTAGTGACTGTGATAAACGACGGTTACATTTGTGTAGGGTTGCATCAAGAGGTGCAAGTTCAAAATTCATTTTGATGCACTTACGAGAATAATCTCAAATTCCCTCAAATGAAGTTAATCTTCTGCTTTGAAGAGGAAATGCTAAAGACCTTCGAAGTGTTTTGACTAGAGAAAGCATGTCACTTTCTATAAAACTGGTGGTAAAATATGCTGATGACTGATAACTAAATGCTCCATTGTATTTAAGTTTATTCTCTTTAAAAGTTATTTTTAAAATGGTAAAGGTGACGGTTCTATCTCCTATAGTTTGTTCATTGCTGATTTCAAAACTTGGCTTTCGAAAAATAATATATTGTTTTCAATATTTAATGGCATAAAAATTGTTCCAGAGAAAAGCGCTATTGTGCAAAAATAATAGCCTTCCGTATTTCATTTTCTATGATATTACTCCAAAACGGTTAGTTGTTCAGTTTCGCGTAGAATGTCCCATGTGACAAAAATTACTTAGCCATGAAACAAGGAAATGGTAAAATAGATGAATAATAATCAGATTGTGTAATATTGCTTTTTAGGTGTAGAATAACATGTACATTTTCCAAATAAAATATGTCCATCCCAGTTTCATAATTACTTTTATATTTCATTTTAAATGTAGTTGAATAAAAAATGTTAAACGAAGTTTAGATATAATCACTAAAAATGTACATAGAGTGGTTAGATCCTTCTAGTACTATTTTTTATGGAAAGAGCTTACTAAAATGTTCGTTTTTTAAAAGAGGATCTTAGTAAAAACCGTTTTGTAAAATTTTTAATTCAACCTTGCCAGGTTGCAAGGTGCAACAAGAATTCAAGTAAATGCAAAAACGCACACACACACAATAATCCAAAGGGTTACATTAACAAATTTCGTAAAAAATATTCTCTAGTATGTTTTCTGAAAAACATCCAAACTTGGTCAGACTGTAAGAAGTTATCAGACTGTAATAAGTTACTGTCGCCCTATCAATCTGGTTTTAGAAAAGTGAGAAGAGAACAGTAGATAATGTTCTAATTAAGTACGTTGGTAGATAAATATATTAGTAAGAAACTTGGGAGGTTATACACAATGCTTGGGAATTTAGAAAAGGCATATGATAACATAATAACAGAGGCCTTAGAGTATAAATTACAAAAAGGGGTAAGTAGCGACAGAATATTTTAAAGGAACTATGTAAATAAAATACGTTTTTTTTTATTAAAGTAGGAGAGGGAAAGGTAACAGAAAAAGCGCAACATGATAAAGGACTGAGATAAGGGTGTAAATTAAACTCTATACCAACTCCTTAATTTGTTTATAAATAATGTTTTAGAGGTAGGTTAATAAGCATTTGGAAACAATAATAAACAAAAACAAAAATACCCAGACTAACATACGCAGGTGACCTATTAGTGAGTTCATGCTCGGTGGTAGGTTTAAAGAGTTGGAAAAATGAAATTGAAAGGTATGGTAAAAACGAGAACTCAAAGTAAGTGACGAAAACACGAAAATCACAGTACTTAAAACGGCAATAAACTAAGAAAAGATGGTTACTTCAGTGCAAGGAAATCAAAGACTTTGAGGAATTTTTCTATTGAGGCATAACACTTAATAGCACAAGGAGGATGGGGAAAACACAAAGTAATGGCTAAGGCAAAGGAAAGTCGGCATTAAAGCTGATTAGTAAATGCTTATATGTGTGTGTGTGAGAGAGAGAGAGAGAGAGAGAGAGAGAGAGAGAGAGAAATGGCTTGAATGGATTTATCAGGATTTTAGTTGAATCAAGATGGCTTTATTAAAGATGGGATAAGATGGATATACTGGATATAGTATTAAACGTGTTTTGTAAATGGATTTTAAAAGTACCACATTATACTGCAACCGAGCGAGGTGGCTCCGCGGTAGCGCGCGAGCCTCGGATTCGGGAGGTCCTGGATTCCATTCCTGGGACTGGCCATCCTGACCATTAGTTTTTCGTGGTTTTCCCTTGTTAGCAAGGCGAATGCTGGAGTGTTTTCTCTTCTAACATGAATTTCCTTTCCTTCATTTCTTCCTTCCCCTTTCATATTTCAGGTGGGTTTAAGTAGAGGCTCGACAGATGCTTGCTCGTTGGAAAGTTCATCTCGGCCCTGCCACATGCCAGCCTTCTCTGAGCCGCCTCTGATGGGTCGAGTTCTCCCTGGTTCCACCAGAAGAAACCTTCTCGAGCAAGCCCGCCTGTGTGACCGGGTCGTCAAGCTTGGATTCGTTAGGGATCTCTGCGTGTCTCTGTCGGTCGGTCTGCCTGCGGTTCTGTTCCCTGGTCATATTCATAACTCAAAATACTGTAAGGAAAAGAGTCATGTTAGACTTATATAAAGTTAGTGTAAGAGAGATGATTATGGAAAGAGAGTTGAAATACTTCTTTTTCTTCTCCCCTGGAACCTGTTACGAGTTGAAACACTAGTTTACAATTTCCCAATTACCACAGGGACACATTTTGGAAGATTTTTTAAATGCACGAGAAAAGCATATATATATATATATGTATATATATATAAAGAATTGTTAGATGAAATAAGGTATCGGCTTATAATAAATGAAATGAGTGATATTTGGCTAGGAAGAGAGAATATCGTTAAAAGGATTTTGGAAAAATAGCCAGAGGCCAGATGGAAGATAGGAGATGACAGAATCTATGGGTAATTGCGGAAAAAAGAAGTTCTCTGGAGTTTTATAAATATTTTGGAATGAGTGATGAAAAACATGTATGTTGATAAATATAATAAAGATAAAAGGAGGGCATTGCGTGGTTTACATTGGGAGTATGGAGATTGAAAGTTTATAGGCGAAGGACTGAAGAAGATTTATGCCGTGTATGTGGGGAGAGAAAAGATGCAACACATGCTTTGCTAATATGCAAAGACACAGATATCTGGAGGAAAGAACTAATTCAAAGGAAATGACGGATGATCCATCAGCCTGCTCCCAACCGATGACTGATGATGGAAAATCAGTAGCCATCCGTAAAATGTTTCATCAGAACTCTCAGATTAATAACTTGGAAGAGAATTTCCTTAGGGTTAAGAAGAAATGGATTTGGTCTAAAATGTAAGGTTGTAAGTATGCATGATTGATAAACTTGTGTGCGAAATTTGTAGACTATAGATGTAACAATAGGAAACTAAAAGTAAGAACACGAACAGTAATTAGGTATAATGTATGTCATGAATATTTTACATGGCTTGGGAT
The DNA here is from genome assembly GCA_030765065.1 of Deroplatys truncata. Lineage (NCBI taxonomy): Eukaryota > Metazoa > Arthropoda > Insecta > Mantodea > Mantidae > Deroplatys > Deroplatys truncata. The sequence goes on along the minus strand of CM060990.1, from coordinate 463,134,493 downwards.
TGAATCCGGTTAGTTTCAAGCTATATAAATTTCATAATGGACTTAGAACAAACAAATAAATAAAAATAAATATTTTATTTCGTCTGGTTCAATACATGCCTTTAAATGAAATATGCGATAGATGTACAGAAATCACACTGTTGCCGTGAAGGGAATCCAAGCCAACCACAGTAAGCTTTATCCATGCCAAATAAGGGCTGAACCATTCAGTTAGCTCGCATAACCTCAATTTTATCTTCATTGGAGAAGTAAAGAAATCATTTGTTGCCAGTTGTCTAGTATACCATGAAAGGCAAAAACAGAGAAAAATGTTCGCGCCTAACTCTTGTCTGAACTATTTGAACTTTAACAAATTTCGGAAGGTCAGTGCTAAGGCTGAACAGATGAAAATATAAAAGAAATAAAGAATGAACGTGTGTGTGTGTTTGTGTGTATGTGTGTGTGTGTGTGAATTAAAGCATATTGACATTGATTCTTAGCAATTGCACGCGTCCAACTGAACTTGCTTCTATAATACGTTGAATAATAAAGAAAGCGAGGAAAAAACTCACTACAATATCCCACAATTGCAATAACAATGGTAAGATAAATATAGTCAAGTATAGCAGCTTGAATAAAAACAAAGCACGAAACATTAATAAAGCTTCTTACAATAGGGTATAGTGCCCTGTATTAAAGAAAGATATATCAAAACAGCACAATAAATATACCTGAATAATTACATAAAATACATATAAATAAAACGCCCAGCGAGATACATTTTGCTCTTCCTGGTCTTCCCTGCCTGCCATTAGCGCCCAACATGCCCATAACCTCTGTTCGAGACAGTAAAGTGTCATTGTAAATACTATACCCTCCATTCTTCCGTGCCCTACACATGACCAAGATGATTTCCATAACGTTCGGTCAACAGCAATATATCAACAGTTGCCGCGTCAACATTTTATTTTCCGTGACTGACATTACACTATGGTGGTTTCATCAACAGTTAGTATACTTATACCGAGCGGATGGTTCGGACGGTTGCATCTGTGGTCCGTATTCGGGAGGCCGCGGGTTCGATTCCAGCGGCAGACCTTCCTGACCCATACGTTTTTCGGGAGTTTCCCCGGGTCAGTAGGCAATGCTGATAAGGCTCATTGACTGCCCCAAATTTCTCTTCCCTCATTCCTTCTCATTTCATCTTCCTTTTCACGTTACAGCTTGGCTCCGGGGCTGTGTGTCGGACGACTGCGGACAAATGGCGCAGATGGCTTGGGTGTTGGAAGTTCTTCTCTGCCCCGTCAGATGGAGGTCACTCGAGTCTCCGCTGCTGGGTAGAGCTTTCCCCGGTCTCCACTGAAGGCGGGGCCTGTGAGTCACCCTCCGGTGGTTTGGTAGGGATGCCTTGAGCGCTCTCCGGCTGGGAGGTCAAGCTTGTAACAGTTAGGGACCTCTGCGAGCCTCTGTCGCCTGCGTCGGCTGGTCCTGCAGCCCATATGCCACGTGCGGTCACTTCATCTCGTCCGTTCCTCCCGGGGTGTATGCACAGAGGATCCCTGCGTGGGTCGAGGTTCTAGGTGTCTGCTCCGTAGCGTAATCCTAACCCTAATCCTAGTATACTTATACTGATTTCATTAAGCGAATTTTTCGCATACAGACGATTTGTCACCATTGATTGTATTCGTTTCATTTATTTGTTTCGTATTACATTTAGTAAAAGGTTTTAAATAAAAAATATTTGTGCAGTAATAACATATGGTAAGACTAGTGGAATCCATCAGGGGAAAATATCTGTTAGAAAATGGTCACTACGGGTTCAAACTGCTATAAATAAAACAGGAATCTAACAAGAAAATGCTGGCGATGTGTCAGCAGCGATACATGTGCTAATTCTTGGATAGCTAATTTTGCCGTAGACTTCCATATGAATTCAATCAAAAGCAGAGACCACCAATGCGCTATAGAGCCCGTCTCGATAAAGGTAAAGGAAGTGGTTCACGTAATTAAAATAAGAGTGGCGGTTCATCCAAATACGCCACCAATAGCAGCGTTGAGAGAAGAGCTGCTGCCAATTGAAGATGAAGCAGTGGTGATGGGATTTCCAAACAGGAACACCCTTTCCCGAGACACATACAGGTAACATAATAACGGATGTCTACCTATCCCTCTTTTACTCCGTGAGTTAAATATGCGACAGCTTATGATGTAACGATTATCAATGAGAGATTCCTGTTTTAAGATACAGGAGAAAATGTAAACAGAACTCATTATTTTCTCCACGGATAGCGCTAACGTCGCACGTCACAAAGCCCATTGGGGGAATGGTGCCAATTGACACCAATTTTAAGTTTTATTTTTCTGTATTTATTACTGCAACATTTCAGCTAATCCTGACATGGTACTGTTCTATAAATTCCTTCAACAGTGTCTTTTGGTAATTGCGTCATTATTTTACTGTCACTTAAGGCTAAACTTTTTAATTTTTCAAAGCATTGCATAGTGAGTAAACTTGCCCCACCAAGGAGGCAGGTTGGTACAGAATGTGGGGTAAGTTAACTGCATGCTATTTAAATGGAAAATGTGCGTCTTAAATAATTTATTAAAAATAAATATCATGATCAAGTTATTAACCCCTTCGCGGATATGGACGTGATATTATATCCTGTGCAGCACTTTTAAATAATTAATTAAACCAACTGCTAAATAACTGCAAGCTTCTTGGCTTCGACGCCGGATTTATGGCCATGCGGTCTAAGGCACGATACGAGTAGCTAATCTATCAAAACCAAGGGTCGGAGGATCGAACCCCGGTAAAATGCATGTTCTTCATTAATTAGAAACTCTGGTAAAGGATGGGGAGGGCCCAACTAAAGCAAACGGTGTGACTGCATGATTGGATGCTGAGGGTGTCGATTGAATGCAGATATATGCATTTTACCCTTTTATTATGTTAAGAAAACTCAGCCACAGTATCACACAGTTAATGAAATCAGACAATGCTGCAACTATCATGTGCTTGGATGGCCATTGTGATACGATATAGTCATGTAATATGGTGAGAGTTTTGCGCCCCAAAGTAACAAAATATTATTTTATTCCATTAAAAAATCAACAATCAACCATAGGCCAATCAGTTGCATACGCAGACAGGACTCAATATCTTGGAACACGTTTTCGTTGAATGGCCAGATTCCTGCTGCCTGGAATACTGACTATACTGATATTGGTAGCATCCAGATGAATTCAAATACGACAGAACATTAATTAGTATTAATTATTAATGAACTAATTTTAATTGTACGTATATTATATTTACATCTGAAGTGGTAAGTCATATTATATACTAATAAACAACGCTACTTGGGTAATGGGCTATGTTGACACATTGTGCCAACCTACTCCGTTTTTGTTGTGCCAACTTGCTCCTGGTCTACTTGTTTCAATGGAAACTCGATATTGCGATCAAGAATAAGGAATTAAAATGTTTTTATTACTTTTATTAAAATACAATTTCGCGGCTTCTTTTCACTATAATTTCTCACAAAGGATTTTGCTTCCGTGGGACGTGTTTTGTAGACAAGGAATAGTATGTCTGCATTTTGCTGCAATTTGTTGATTATGGGCTAAAATAAGAGCCATCTGCCAATCTGCCCCTGTATCCAACCTATTCCCCTCGCACCTAGTGTCCGCCAACGGAACCTTCAAGACGGTTCACGAAGCATTTGGACAGCTTCGAAGCACTGATAAATGCAGTAAAACAGAACAAAATCTGATGTGTTAAATATACATGACCTACTCTACCCGCTATGATTTATTAGTCGATCCACAATTTATTCTTACGAAAGTTTATTTTCCTATCTACTTCATTTTAATGGAAACAAATCTTTTCGTAAATAGCTACATTACACATTTCGTTATACAATCAAGGGAATAGCGATAGTTAAATTTTTTAGAACAGGGACGCTGTACGCTGGCCTTAAAATTGCGTATTCTTTCCATGACATCGCGAGAAACAACTGAAATTCGACAGGACTTTAAAAGAATAGCTAAGTTTGAACTATTAAAACAATTAATAACGGATATCTCGGAAATGGCTCATGCCATTTTAATTAAATTGTGTGTTTTAAAGAGGGCTACATTTTTTTGTGTAGTGCGTTTTTACCTATCACTTACTAACACTTACCAATTATACAATATTATACAAAATTCCTTCCGAATGAAGAGAACTTGACAGACTATTCAGAGAAATTTAATTTATAACCTTTGTTTGTCAGGTAAATATTTTTAAGATATGGTATTTTAATCAAGACCGTTAGATCTATTTTTTAGAAAATCAAAGATTTCATAAAATGTTCCATGTAATGAGTAGTTTGGCGTTGGGGATTTTTTAAAGTCTTCGTGTCGCATGTTTGAAAGGTACTGAATCTAAATACCAAGTTTGGTGTTTATCCGACTTCTCGCCGTTTAGTTATACTGTTCACAGACACACACAGACATGTACACACACGGACCTTTTTCTAAAAATGTTTTTTTTTTTAGATTCACGGAGCCTCAAAGCATGTACTTCCGGTGAAATCTCGGTATCGAATTTTTGGATGAAATGCAATACCTTATCTACCTACTGTGTACGTGGTAGAGAAAGTAAAAACTCGCTTTGGGACCTGATAAAATTTTCATATACTGAGATAGCTGCAATGAACCCAGTCAGGGATATACTTCCTGGAGCTCAGATGTGTGGATTAGCTTCTCACAGATATTTGGCATCATCTTTAACAAAATGTGGTTACAAAGCCCTATAAAGTGATAATCAGGAGATGCGAGGCTCGGTTGATATGTCGCCTGCGGTTCCTTTCCTAACACTGGAAGATGTCTTGGAAGTACTTAAGATGGCAATGGAAGTTATTCTTGACGACGTTGTTCAGCTTGCCGGAACCGCGGTCACCAAAATCCGCGGCAGGCGTGCAAGTTGGAACGTGTAATTTGCATGCCATTTAAAGTCAATGTGATGGAAGTTAGGTATTCCAAATTTCAGGATAAATGTTGTAAGCCACCACACAATTCTGGAAGTTTCTGGAAAATATTCGCAAAGACCAGCGTGAAAATGAAATTAAGAAAACACAATAAAGGCGTTTCACGGTGCACATTCGGTTTGTGACGATGTGTAATCACAGAAATCTATTTGGAATCACGCCAAATTCAGCAGAGCTAACACACTTATCGGCAAATTTAAACCTTACAAGTAATATATTTATAAATACGTATAAACATTCTGAACTTATTGTGTAATGATAATGAGCAGCGGGTCCGTCAGCAGTCCAACCAACGCCAGGGAGAAACTTTTCCGAAGCGCCTATCGACCACCCAGGCGCAACACAGGGATTGCCGTCGCCTGGTCCTGCAACCCTGAAATAGGTGATAGGAAATGATGGACAGGAAATTCGTGGCAGAAGAGGAACTATCCTAACATTCTCCTACACCCGGTGAAACCAGAAAAATACCATGGGCAGAGTGGCCGGCCCTACGGGAATCGGAACCGGTACCTCCCGAATGTGAGCCTCACGCGTTACCGCGGAGCCATCTCGCTCAGTGTCGGCACATTTCATAGCACACAGGTGACCTCACTAGGGAAGAAGAATTTAAACTTAATCGCAAGCAACGGCCAAGAAATAAGACCGCTCCGACTAGTACGAGGGATGTGTTTAAAGCAAGTTTTATCATGCAATAAAATAACTACCAAATGTTTTGGTTAAATATTTTTATTCCATTGTATATGCCACAATAAGCTTTGTTTTCCCACAGCATTTACAATTAATTAAATTCTCACTCTGGTGTTGAATAAATGTTAGTGGTTCCTCCTAATAGAAGTTCACCGCCAATCCATAAAACAATCTGCATTTTCTGTATCTAAGATTTCATGGCAAAAGAAATTGCGTTATTGGTATCTTTGGTTTCAGGAGGGGGATTCAAATTAGTGGTCAGGAAGTCAGATCATTATCACAGAGTAGCTGAAAGAAAACAATTGTTAATCTACAAGTTAATGTGATGTTAGCCAAAAACAGACGACTCATTATTTATGTCCCACAAGAAGCTTTCGTACATGTGCCGCAATGTCCCCTAAGAGATTATCACAGCTCATTTTTAATACAGAAAAATGTAACTCCAGAAACAACTACACGTTTCCTAGGTGAACTGGCGGCAGAAGTCTGTGACGAGGTTCTAAAAAACGCATGCTACAATAAGACAAATGTTCAATAAACATTGATAATTGCTAGAACAGTAGTGTAAGGTTTAAAGGCTTGGGTAAGAAATAAATTATCGAAAAATACTTACTACTGTCCATTCCAAACCAGAGTGCCTTTCACAGTAAACAAACTCTTTGTATTATCCGCGCGAAAGTAGTTCGCAATCCCCGCCCCTAATGGCTGCCCGTTCCCCTCTCACGTGCTTGTTGAACATCGTTTCAATCTATAAAAAGGCGGCCTGCGTGAGAATCATAGTTCAAAATGCATCCTGAGGTAACAATATTTTATAAGTTATTAATCACAATCCTTGGCCAAAAGTGCAACACCCAAATCCGAATCCTCCGAAGATGACTTAGCTGCCATATCGGAATCAAAACTACTCTCCAAAATAATGACAAGCTTATCTACAGTTCCACTGCAGTATCCATCACAAAACAAGTTCCCACATTTGATTCTCCTATTCTATGTTCTATTTGTCGGTTTATATTCCCTGCGCGCTTTGGTTGCACTTCTCACTGAAACGCCTGTAAAATCGGATATTAGTTTCATAATATGTACTAATGTAAGAGTGCGGTATTTTTCTAATAGTGAGTTAAATACACTAAGTATTGTTTGTTTTTCGCCACTTTTTACTGTTTCCCGCCTTTGTATTTGAACAGTTTATTCGCACTACATGCACCTTCCACTGGCATGAAAACTCAAATACCACCTTACTAAATCACAAGATTTGACCTGAGCTGACATAGGTGTGCTAGCGTACTATGAATGACTTCGCTTATCATATTTCCTGTGTTACGCAAAGTGTTTATTTGGTTCTCAGATAGCACCTCTGAGAATTCATTGCTGCATTTTTCGTATATTCAAGAGAATGGCAGTCCTGCATACAATTGGTAATTAACAAGCAAGATACTCTCAGTGTTAGCGCAATAGCAGACGAAAATCATATTTTGTAATCTCTTAACAGTTAGTATAATTATATCCATTGCCTTTAGCAATGAGTTCTTATGATAACCGCAGTAAAATGTACAGTTCTATACCTTTCCTACCCTAATACTCATCTCAGTGAACATTTTTGAGAATGTGTGATGCTCTTCTTCTCAGCAGCTCAGTTTTATAAAGTATTTGTTTGGAATATAAATATTTGCAACTCTTTTTGTAATACGCATGCAACTTAGTGTGTGTGTTGCATAGTTTTAAATCATTAATAGGCAAATAGTTATCGTGGTTAACGTAAAGTGAATGGAAAATTAGCTTTTTATATGAACAGTACAATATGAGGTTTCTAATGTTTCGATACATTTTTAAGAAAGAAAGAAAGAAGGAAAGGTATTAAATACGAACGGAATGAAACTGTTAACACGTAGTAATACATGATTCACCGTTGCTTTTTGTCAGCCATGCTCCACACTATATATTTACACACAACTCCCTGCGATGCAACGCTGCACGAAACAAGTTTCCCAGCTTTGCAGATATCATACTGATCACCACGTGTTCTATGGAGTTGTTTCTGATTGTATATCTACCACTTTAGTATCCCAATACAAAACAGTCAAGAGGTATGAGATCCGAAAACGTGGAGTCCAAATGCTTCTACCATCCACCTAAGTGAAAATGTGGTACCCGACTCCTCGCGAACAATACTTGTGAAATGAGAGAGAGCTCCATCCTGTTGAAAGTTTACCGTTTTTGAGATGTCACCCTGCCTCGATTGAAGGGACATCTGCATGTCCAGATAGGAAGTGTCTGTCTGTGTGGGTTCTGCGAAGAATATCAACTCCACTGTCCATACAAACGTCTATAAGTCCAGCATTCGGTGCTAGCATCACACCTGCTATGTTAAGGAACGTGCTCTGGGAAGTATTGCGTCGCTGGGAGTCTTAAGTCTGAAACTGCAATTCGGTGGACCTTTGGAATGTGGCTGGAAGACAAAAGTGACGGATTGTGTGTTACTGTGCGTTAAGTGTATCATCAGGACATCGGTTCGAATAACATAGCGTCTGTTTTTTCTCAAGACATATATCCAGATGTTATAAACACCTATGTAAGAGATGGGTATGAATTTATAATGCGTAGAGAATATCGTGTGAATATTATAAATCAAATGTTTGTTCCCTTGATCTTACGTACGAACTTTGAGCTGATAACGGATTGAATGAGATATTGTAACGTGACACATGCCGTAATTCTTTCATAATTTTATGTAAACCACGAGATGTTGTAAGCATTATCATAATAATAATTATTATTGTTATTATTACTGAATGTTTACATTTTCCAGAATTGCGATCGCTTAAAACTACCTTCAAACAAGAGAATATTTGAAGAATTATCTTCGTCGGGCAACTAACCTGTATGGATTCGAAACTGGACCCCCAACTCTTCAGTAATGCACTGAATTCAAAGCACAGTGGTTGTGCTCATTTGTTACGAAGCGCACGTATTTGAAAACAGAACAACAGCTGTGGAATAACAATATCCAGTATTTTTACGGCGAGGTTCCAAAATAGAACAAACACGTTTATGAAAATAAAAATGTTCATGGACCAGAGGTTAAAGCTTATTACGTGGAAAGTTGAGTGTAATTCATGGAATAAGAGATGAAGGGGCTGTGTAAAAGAGAAGGGCGAAGGAGGGTCGGGAAATCCCACCCCTTCATCCAACTTCCCCGTCTCTGGAATCAACTCAGCATATTCTATAGAGAACACAACGGATCTGATGATTAACGTTTACCCTGCATTCAAATGCATTACATTGCCGCTTATGTATACATTGGCTCCAGTAATGGAAACCAGTGGGGAAGAATACAGACTACCATCTTAGGTGGAGGTGAGCAGTCCAAATTCTCTAGGTCAGCTTATTCCAGTTCGGTCAGCGAACCTCGTGCTTACTTGTTGATAGTTTCCACCAATGTAAACATAAAAGCAATATAACGCCAGGGTTTCATTCCAACTTGTATAAATTAATAACTTTGATTCTCTATTCTACTTTGCTATTAACCATAGGAGTGGTAAATGGAAATATATACGAATTATTTAACATCATCTTGTTATCGCATTTGTTTATTATGTAGTACTTAAGGTAATCGCGGTTCTCTGCTACACAAGCAGAAATACAAATAATACAAAGGAGAATAGATTGAAAAGTAACACAATAAACAATAAAACAATACTATAGAATTTATAATACATATATAATACAGTTATGCTATGCAATTTCATAAATACAAATACATAAACATATAATACAATAATATAAGTATATCCAAAATCTATAAATTTAGACAGTGTATGCAGTCCCGAGATGAACAGGTAGAAAATTCCAGAGACGAGACGCTGCAACTATAAACGATGACAATGCAGTGATGTTAAGGAGCGGGATGGCTTAGCAACAGCGTCTGTGGTCCGTATTCAAGAAGTCCCGGGTTCGATCCCCGGGGACCGCCCACTCAAACCCATAGGTTTCTTCGGGGTTTTCCCGGGTCGTCAGGCGAATGCCGGAGTGGTTTCCATCAGTCGAATTTTTTGTCCTTCCATTTCCTTTCATTCATAATTTCTTTCATCCTTCACCCCGCTGATCTCTTTTAGGATCGGAAGTGTCGGCGATGGTGTTTCGGTGCAGCCTGGCACCAGAAAAGGATGCTCTGTGTAAACTCTCTCCATCCCTTGGCTTTCGGCTGGCTGCCGAGATGTCCGAAACCCCTTAAGGGGCGTTGGACATGTGTGTGGGGTGGTGTCCTCGGTCTGCCGGGATATCTATTTCTGGAAACGTAGGATCCCTGTCATTGCTGTACCGATACTCCTGGATCCGGCATCCCGTTGTCTCCTCTCGCCTCATCCTTCCTCCCGGGGACGTCCCCCCGTTCTTTTTACATAAGAGCTACACACTGATTCAATTGGTTTATGGAATGCAGCAAGGTTATGTTTTAAACCAAGCCCAATTTGAAATCAAATCTAAGTCCTCGTTCATGATTTTCACCGCGCCGCTCGTCTCATCGGGGTGGAAGGATGGCAAGGAAGGTAAGCAAGGGATTATATAAATAACAAATTCGACAGTGTTGCATGAAGTTCAACAAATCCTTCGCTATGAATATTATAATTGGAAAGGCAACACAACTATTTTATGACGAAAATCAAATGCGTGTACGTCACATATTAAAAGCCCAAAATTGAGCTTTTATTTATGGACGCTCTTTAACTGCTATGGTCCTTAGTGTCCCATACAATATTGGACGTGACAGACCGCTAATTTTGCTCAGAGGCCTCATTATCAGGCTTCAGGTTCTTTTACGTGCTGTAAATCTACGACGCGGGCCCACAGTCTTTACTTCCCTTTTGAAGGAAGTTGTGCTAAGGATTTTTACGCCCGGAAAAATCCATCGTTCTTCGCCGGGTTTGAACCCGTGACCTCAGGAACTAGAGGCAAGCATGGTAAAGACTACGCCAAGGAGGACAACATTAAAAACCCCCTCTGCCATGTTAAACTTTATTACTATTTGCCTATTCAAGGGACGAAGTTTAATGTTACTTCTTATCTTAAATGAGATACTTTTGCTAACCTTAATAGAAAATTAATAATAGTTATAGAAGAGGGATCCTGGGCATACGTGAGAGAGATAGGGCACACCAGGTCAAATCCTAGGCTAGGCAGGATTAAAGGGCAGCAAAATTGTGATACATGGGGAGAGATAGGGTAAGCGAGGGACATGCTAAGAAGCATAGCGGTAGATGGTATTGGGGGACGGTTCTGGGAACAATTTAGCGTTCATTAATGATGCAGGTTTAGAGGTATACGCGTATGCACGTTCGTTGTGAGGGTATGTTGTTCAGTGTATCTGCTGTAAGACATATGTACGATGTAGTTATAACGTAAGAAGTTTTCCATAATGATTATATCTAACCTAACCTAACGTAATTTAACCTGATACCAACCATACTAATCTATACATCAACTACCCTAATCTCGCACCGAACGTACTAACCTAACCTAGACCATCCTCTCATCATCTATTCCATCCTGTCATCATCTAACCTAAACTGATAACAACCATTCTAACCTAACCTAGACCTCCTCTCTCATCATCTATTCCATCCAATCATCATCTAGCCTACCTGACACCAACCATTCTAACCTAACACAGACCACACTCTCATCATCTATTCAAGCATGTCATCGTCTAACCTAACCTGATACCAACCACTCTAATCCAGACTATCCCTTATCATTTATTCTATCCAGACATCGCCTACCCTAGCCTCGCACCGAACATCCTAACCTAAGCTCACCGATCCTAACAAGGCTGACCTAACCTGGAAGAACCTTCTCATGGTGTCTAAAAAATATCTGAAATCGGAATTTTGGGGGGTTCTTTTATGAACATTTCCAGGTATCAGAAAGCATTTTGAGTGCTTCGATGATATTGAGTCCACTTTACAGGCTTTCTGGACACTGCGTCAGGTGTTTTGGTACATATCAGGATGCTTTGAAGACATTTTAGGACACTTTCAGGTTATTTTAGACACAGATACTTGTATTTTTAGCACATACTGCTGCTGAATCATTACATGCACTAAGAGAGGTGCTTGATGACAGAATAATTAATGTTGATTTGTGGCCCCCTCGTTCTCCTGACCTAACGAGTTGTGATTTTTATTTATGGGGTTCTGTAAAAGACAAAGTGTATCGTTCCAATCCTCGCACACTACAGAAACTTAGAGAGAACATTGTGCAAGAAAGCACAAGAATTCCTGTTGCTGAGCTTCGGAGAGTGAGCGAGAATATTTACACGAGATATGCTGCCTGTTTGAGAGCAGAAGGTCAACATTTCCAGCATCTATTATAAGGTAAGGATTTTAGTCCGCCTCTGCTGGCGTAATTTTCCCGGCGATTGCCGGCTGTCTCGCGCAGTAGAGAGAGGCCGCGAGTGGGTTCGAATATAAAATTAATCACCCTATATGTATAATGTATGAATTATCTTCTTAAAACTTCAATATACATAAACTATGCGTGTCAATGTCAAAAAGTAAGAACTCGTAAATCGTTATATCGTCGCATCTGAAATATAATGCTTTCTGAGAGGTCCGAGCCTTCTCCACATTTAGGCGTCCCTTCGTGTTTAGACCTTAGAGCTGGCTTACAGAAATACATTAATAATTAACGCATACTAACATATGGAGAGGTTTTTAGTGGGTATTCCGCAATTCAGCAGCGAGCCCCACATATCCTCCCAGCCATAGCACTGCGGCTGGGGGTTGAATGCAGTAGTGCATTTATCCCTTCGTGGAAGAAAGCAAAAACTTAGACCTTCATTGTGCTAGTTTGCTTCGGGTCGAGAACATATCTCCTCTGAGAAAAATCAGCTCTCCAGTGTGTCTAGAAATTGCCAAGGTGAAGAAGTGTGCTCCTTTGAATAAGTCGAACGAGAACATATTCATAAGTATTTATAACGATTTTTGTGGTATTTAGCAGATTGTAGAGATGGAGAGCGCTACATTCCAAGAAATATTTCCAATACAATGTCTGCTAACAAGTGTGGTAAATGTGGAAAGAGTTTTCTACAAAGCTATCACAACAGGTCACATGGAATGGGCTGCAAACAGCTGTTCAAGTGTAAGCTTTGTGAAAGATTTTGCAACAACAGCTATAAACGAGAACGTCATGAACAGGTATGTAGATTCACTACTTCTTGCAAAATAATGAAGACGGAGCCTACGAAACATAAGCTATTATCAATAATGAATGAGCGTTGCGATATTAGAGAGTACGAAACGGCGATTGAGGGGTGTCTAAAATCTTATTTCATTCGCTGTGATTCGTCCAAGGACATGAATGTTTGTCTACAGGAGGCAAAGCAGGGTATAATTCAAGTAGTTCTGAAAGAGGTTATAGTTTATAGATTAATGGAAAATTAATCCAGTGAATGAATTCCGATTAGTAAACGCTGTTGGAGAAGCAAATGATAAAAAATTTAAAACACATAAGCAAGCCTGTTTCTAGAAACGGATCTGGACTCCATGTTACTTGTGAAATTCAAGGAATTAACTACTGGAATGAAGCAGTCACAGTTTAAGGGCAGCAACGGATCTTTGCTTGCCGTAGAGGGGTTTCGGCTCCGTGTAAACAAATACAATCCCCTTCGAGGAATCAGCTCTATTCCTCTCCTGGTCTCGGTTGAAGACAGAAAAGCGCGTACAAACCCACAGAACTATCGCAATGAGAAATGCTTTATGTATGCCATCCTCGCAAAATGTAATGATAACGAACCTCAGCCTGTTAGCAAATACAAGGAATGTGAAGGTAACCATGATTTCTCGTGTGTTTCATTTCCTACGACAATGGCTCAAAATCATAAGTTTGAGAAAAGCAATAGCGTATGCATAAACGTGTTTGGTCTAAATGAGAATCAAGAAGTGTTTCCTATACAGTACACTGATGAAGAAGTGTCTAAGCATCGTGATCTTCTTCTGTTGAGTGATGCTGCTGCACTACAACACTATGCTTATATAGAGTTTTGAGAAGCGTATTCGATGTCAGAAAACAAATTATAAAGTGCAGGTCTACACATACAAACGCTGCTTCAGGCATTTTGATGATTAACATGGACGAAGCGGGCTGAAAATACTACAACAACATTCCACTATCTGCATTTAACAGTTAGGATAGTTATGCCTACTAAGGACTATCGTGCAATTCAAAAATGTGGAGAGGGTGCTGAAACTACCCTATGTTATCAACGAGGATTTTGAGAGTATTCTCATAACGTATCATAGACGTTCAGCTAATCCTGAAACTACATACACAACGCCATATCAGAAGGATTCTTCGATAAGTTTTTGTGTTTACGTCAAGAGGTAATCCAACGTTGAACGTCTAGGAAACTAGTCTTCTTACTCAGCCCTATATATAACGCGGTTATGATGCTGCAAGGAAGGTTATGGAATGCCTAACATTCCTTGCGAAGAAGATCGATGGCATATACAAACCTGTTAAGGCTCTGGAATTTACAGATATACAGCAAAAGGATCTCGATTATTCTACGGTTTGCTACTTACGTGCTAAGGAATTTACGGAGAATACTAAAAAGTGCGTGACCACGACCATTTCAGTAGCGAGAGGAATTCTTCAAAACAAGTGCATTTTAACCTGCATAACACCTAAATATATACCTGTCTTCCTTCACAACCAGGGTGGAAATGATAGAAGTTTCATTGTTAAGGAGCTGCGATATACAAGCGAGAGAGTAGAGGTGATTCTGAGCTCTGAAGAATGCTACATCTCATTCTCTAAGTATGTTGGGGATATAAAGCTCCGGTTTAGTGGATACTATCGTTTCCTGGGTGTAAGCCTGGATAAGCTAGTAAAAAACCGAACAGTATATCCCAAAACAGAGAGGTACTTTAATGTGTGAAGTCGAGTTTGATGACCCGTGTGGGCGTATTTTCGTATGATTACGTCACTTCATGGGATGTCTTGAATGATAAGAATTGCCTTCATGAGAATCATTGTACAATAAAATAAATGCAGGACAAATTAGCCGCGATGACTACGATCTTGCTAAAACGTGTGGGAACGGTTTACCGTAAGTAATTTAGGCCGGTACAGCGACTTCTACTCAACTTCAGATATCCTTCTTTTGGCTGATGTCTTTGAGACATTCAGAGAGCAGACCCTGAAAACATACAAAGGTGATCTTGGTCATTATGTTACGTCTCCGGGAATTACATGGAACGCCATACTCCTATATACTGGAATTGCTACAGAATGCTCCTATATACTGGAATTGCTACAGAATGCTCCTATATACTGGAATTGCTACAGAATGCTCCTATATACTGGAATTGCTACAGGATTACGATCAGCTTCTCATGGTGGAATCTGTTATAAAGGGAGGTTTGTGACAAGTTTCGCAGCGGTATGCAGAGGCCAATAACTCCTAATTCGAAAAGTTTGATACTCTGAGACCGGATCAAGTTATCACATACGAGGACGTCAGTAAACAATATGATTGGGCAATCCGCCACGCTCGTCGTTATGGAGGATTTTAGTGGAGGTCTCTTGAAGATACATATCAGCCTAAACAGTTTGAAAGAAGATGGCTCTCACGGATATGTTTTATAAGTTGATTTCGAATATCCTGCTGAACTCCAAGACCTACATAATGATTTACCATTCCTATCCGAGTGTCTAAAACCGAAGGATTCCTCTACAAAGAAGATCACTTGGACCTCGACGAAAGTATATTGTCTCCTATAGTGCCTTGAAACAGGCTCTCTATGATAGAGTACAGCTAATTCATCGTGCACTACAATTTCGACCATCGCGATGGTTAAAATCTTACATCGAATATAATAACAGGCTCCGGCAAGATGCTACAAACGATTTTGAAATGGAACTCTACCAGCTGTCAACCACGATATGTTCGGGAAAACAATGGAGAACATCCGGAGTCGGATAGATATACGGGTTGTCACAGATCAAATGATTGGAAATGCTTATAGCAAAATCTACATTCATTGATAGAGCTATACAGGATGGATCATTTAAGTTGATACTGTACAATACCTCCAAAACTCTGCGTTGTAGAAAAGAATGTCTTTAATAAAAGTTGCATAATATTATGTGAGAAGGCAAATACCATTGGTCGTATTTTATATGGAGGACGTTATTATGGGCATTTTAGGGTCAATTTAATTTTTTAAATGCGAACCTATAATTAGGGCCAATTTAAACTGACAACGTCCTTCAAATAAAACACGACTGATGGTATTTACTTTCCCCCATAACATCAAGCAACTTATATTCAAGACATTACTTTCTACAACGCTTAGTTTTGGAGATATTTTATAGTTTCAACTTAAGTGATCCACCCTGTATATGGAGATAACTTGGCTGATGCGAATATGGCTATAAGACAGTTCATCTTTAACGAATCAATACGCGTATGTATGAGTGTGCTAGACATTTTAAAAACCCTCATGCACTCGTACTAACATGACGTTTTACTTCTGTATTATGGAGCTTAAAACATCGAAATTCTGTATATGGATATTGACTCGTTCATCCATGGTGCGACTACAGCGGCAGTATACCAGAATGAAGTACACATGCTTGAGTACCTAGATACCTGTGATTATCCAAGAAACCAAATGTGCTATTCAACTAAGAGAAAAAGGGTGTTGTGAAAATTTAATAATGAGCCAACGGTAAATCATTCAACGCCTTGTGGGTCTTACACCTAAAATGTATGCGCTCGATATTGATGGAAGTGTAATTAAAAATATTAAGGATATTAAGCAAAGCGCTATTAACCGCTACATTACTTTCAATATTTATGTGAATTGTCTAAACAGCAATGTAATCATAAGAACATCCGTTAATTTAATTCAGTCCCACCATCATATTGTTTCGACAGTTGAAGCTAACAAAATCGGTCAATTATTTTATGACGACAAAATATTGATTGCCAATGATGAAATATCTACATACGTTTATGGCCATTGCAGTATTGTGTGCTCTGCATAAGGAAATGCAGATGGTGTTTAATATGGTGTTTTTTCTGTGAGGCTGCTTACAGAAAATGGATGTTTACTCAACTATCACTCATATATACCCAACATGAACATAATGAAGAAAGAAGAATAAGAATAATGGAACTGGAGGGCCGTAGCTCTGACACTAGGAGTAACTTCTAGTGCTGGTCTCAAGCCCAGATAAAATAGGAGGGGCGACATGCGACGAACCAAAATACATCTCAAAATAAACCTACACTGACACAAAACTTTCAAATGAGGGCTCTAAAATAATAAAACCAGAATAAAACGTTGCAATTTCACTAAAAGAAGCTCAGATTCAGCTTTAGTTAGTGTTCGATAGCTGTGATTAGGTGGGTGGGGATTTTCGGTGCTAGGTTGGTGTAGACTATTGCAGGATAGATGATAAGGAATGTCTAGTTTAGGTTAGAATGCTTGGTATGAGGTTAGGATGGCATCAGTGTAGGTTAGACTGGTTAGAATAAACGATGAGAGGATAGTCTGGGATAGGTTAGGTTATGCTCATTAATTTATTGGCTTAGTTATGAAGGGTGAGTTAGCTGAGGTTATCTTATAAACGGTCTGGTCGCGTATGGTTACGTTTTGTTACGTTTGGTGGTTGCGTTTTTAGGTTCGGTTCCACTTTGTGGTTACGTTTGCTTACGTCTTGTTATGTTTTGAGGTTACGTTTGGTTACGCTTTGTGGTTATGTGTGGTCATATTTGGTTACGTTTTGATTATGTTTAGTTGCGTTCTGGTTAGGTTAGACGGTGGCAGCATAGAATAGATGATGAGCAGATGTTCCAGCGCAGGTAAGGCTGGGATAGGTTAAGTTAGGATGTTCGATATGGGGTTGGGTTAAACGATGGTGGTATAGAATAGATATGAGAAGATTGTCTTGGCCAAGTTAGGTTAGGATATTTGAATATGCCTCAATAAGACCTAAAACATACAGTTTATCCGTCCTCCCACTCAACACTAGCAGCACGTCATTCATAAGTTTATAAGCGATGTAGAGAAAAAGATCTTTAAAGGTATATAAAAAGTAATGTGACTGTACAGGATATGCTTATAAAATATTCAAAAACAGTGAAATGCCGTAAATACCGTACAATGGGTGAAAGAATGAAAAAAAATACAATCAAATTCTTACCAAACATCGTAAATGAGCATTTAAACAGGATCAAACTTCCATAAAGCATGTGATATTCATGTTAGAATGTGATAGAAAGGTTTCAGCACGGTCAAAATACTCATAAACGTGTCCATCCCCTTGTTGTAGTGCTCCGAATACCAATTCCACGGCTCCAAATACTCCTTCCCACGTTCAAAAAGTGTCTTCAACGTGCCTAAAATGGGAAAAAAGTGCTTGAAATACCTTTAAAATATTCTAAAAGGACCCCCTCCCGAAAATATTCCGGCTTTGGTGCCTAAAATGTCTTCAAAATGTCTTCAAACTGTATCAGAATACTTAAGACACCGTTAAGTACCTTCGAAATGATCTAGAAATGTCCTAAAACGCCATATAAATGCCCTGAAAATACCTGCCCCATTGCCTGGAATTAGTACTTACAATGGAAATGCCGGTGTTAATGCTCCAAAATGTGCTAAATTCTTATGTCAGTATCCGAAAGTACCTGCATTAGTGGCTAAAACGCCTCCGAAATTCACTTAAACACATGAGAAACAGTACAACATACTTTCAAACCAGCTGAACTACCTTCAAAGTGTTCCTAAATGCTCTAAAAGCAGTATTTATACCTAAAACTACCTACTCCAGCGGCTAAAATACCTTCCAAATTCCTTGCAATGTCCAAAATGCTCCTATTAGTGCTCTAAAATATAGTAAAAGCCTATGCCCTTAGCTGAAAACAGCGCTGCTAACGACTAAAATACCTTCGAAATGTCCTAAATGCATTGCACTTTCTACTCCAGTGGCTAAATTACTTGAAATGATTCTTCCAGTGTCCTAAATATCTATGCCAGTAGTATAAATAACTACACCAGCGGGTAAATACCCTCAAAATGTGCTATAGTTCCCCCTCTGGTGCCTAAAACACCCTCAAAATGTCTGTACCACCATATTAAAATACCTGTTTCGGTGCCTATAATGACCGCAAAAAGGGTCTTAAAATGCCTTCAATGCATCCCAATGTGTACCAAAACATCTGATCCAGTGTCTAATAAGCCTGTAAAGTGGGCACATTGTCTTCGATGGACTCAAAATACATTCTAATAACTGGAAAAGATATAAAGTACCTTCCAACATTATAATTTAAGATGTTGTTTAGAGATTATGAGAGGGTTCCTCCAGGTTAGGCCAGCTTTGTTAGTATCGGTTAGGTTAGCTTAGGATGCTCGGTGCGGGGCTAGGATAGGCGATGGCTGAATAGAATAGATGATAAGGGATAGTCTAGATTAGAGTGGTTGGTATCAGGTTAGGTTAGACGATGACATGCTTGAATAGATGATGAGAGTGTGGTCTATGTTAGGTTACAATGGTTGGTGTCAGGTAGGCTAGATGAAGATTGGATGGAGTAGATGAGATAGGAGGTCTAGGTTAGGTTCGAATGGTTGTTATCAGGTTAGTTTAGACTATAACAGGATGGAATAGACAATGAGAGGATGGTCTAGGTTAGGTTAGTACGTTCGGTGCGAGATTAGGGTAGGGGTTAGATTGGGATGGTTGGTATCAGTTTAACTTAGGTTATATGTAATCATCATCGAAAAGTTCTTACTTTACGCCTACTTCGTACATATGTCGTACAGCGGATACACTGAATAGCATACCCTCACAACGAACGTGCATACGCTATATCCCTAGACCTACATCTCTAATGAGATCTAAATTGTTCCCAGGACCGCCCTCGAAGATCTTCAATCCCTACCCTCCTTAGCTTCCCTATCTCTCCTCATGTGTCACCACTTTTCTGCCCCTCAACCCTGCCTAGCCTAGCATTTGAACTCGTTTTCCCAATTCTCCCATGTATTACCAATGCACCAATTTGGAGAGGATCCCTCTTCTATAACTACTATTAAGTACCAGAAATAACATTTGCGAATTGGGAAATATTCCGCGAACTTATTGTAAAACACTTAGGTTCCCTTAACAAGTAACAAATAACATTATCTGTTTGTTACTTGTGAAACTAATTTTTGTGCCTTCATAATAAAATGTGGTTGTTAATAATACTGAACACAAACTCCTAGTTGTTGGTTATGCTTACAACGTTATCGTCAACTGGGGTAACACTTACCACTTTTCCATGATTTAGAAAGGTTTAGCGGACAAATTGTCACTGCGTGCAAAATGTTAGTGGAGTATTTGGTTTAAAATCCATATTAAACACATTATGAAAAATAAAAGCTATTCCATTATATTTGAAGATACAAATAACGTCAAAACTTCTTTCGAAAAGTTGGGTCATAGTTATGTTCGGAGCAACTTTGAGCCTGGTCCACTCCCCACAATGAATGTTTATTTTGTTGTTAATTTTTTTTAATTCACTTTTTAAAACAGTTCTTATATAGCAATAGAATAATAGTAAGGAAGTAAAAACACGATTGCGAGGGGACAGTAGAAGAAAATGGACGGTAATCAAACTGAATATATAGAGTACAGAAAACAGTTTAGAAAATATGATCAACCTATAGACATTCTTGCTGCATACAGTTCACACATGAGAAGAATGCTACCGCGGTATGAGGGATCAGAGGAGCTTTATCTGCTCAAGGTGGATTTTTACTACTGCTTGTCGTATTGATAGTGCAATTCCGATGCGCCAAAAGGAAACCAAACGAGTTTATCCGTTTGCGTTGATTACTGTGTAACTGCAGTTCCCTCGCTGAGCGCTGTCTGATTTCGTTGGCAACTTTGACTCTCTGTGTCTGTATGTGTGTGTGTGTGTGTGTGTGTGTGTGAGACCGAGAGAGCGGGAGAGCAAGGGCGAGAGCGAGAGCTTGGAGGGTGTAGGAAGCATTTACGTAGCTGTCCTGTTGCTAGCATTCTTGTCATATTCTCATTGTTAGGTCTAATGTTATAGTTTTCTTCTTAAATCCCATTATAGGAAATATCTAATTTCTTTTCTAAGGAGATTATTATAATAATATCAAGCTTTTAGAACAACTAATTAATAAAATAAATATTTGAAATATTTCATTACTGACTTCTCTCTGAATGAATGAAACAATAAGACATTGACGCAGTATTTTATATCACAACACTGTGAATGCCAGAGTGATTGTAGTGTAAATTTGCATTATTGTATGACAATGATTTGAGATGTTTGTTAATTATAAACATTGTTAGGAAATAAGTTTACACCACCTCACTGAAACTGACAATAGGAGCGGATAGCAATGAGTGAAGGGGTGAGTTGTTTATTAATTAGAAAAGACAAGCAAATGATGTCAGATTAGCGCGTTTTTCTTTAGAAATGGAGGGAATATCTTCCCTAGAGCATACGTGTTCGTAATTTTGATTGGATATAAAAATAGACGCTAATGTTGGCGCGTTTTATTAACCAATAGCAGCTCGATTATAATGTTTAGGCATATCGGGGAAAGGGAGTATAAATTCCGTGCCAGAGGCGGGTAACGCACAGTTATACAGAATCATTCACAAGTTACACGTCGCTCAGTTCTGCAGAATCATTCACAAGTTACACGTCGCTCAGTTCAACAGAATCATTCGTGGGTTACACGTCACACAGTTCAACAGAATCATTCACGGGTTACACGTCGCGCAGTTCTACAGAATCTCTCGCGTCGTAAAGTTAGTTACAAAATGTGAAATACTAGAATTAATAATGTGCGGCAAATAAGTGATTATAGTTACATTCGAAAATATAACAGTTTCAGTCAGGCGTGTATCAAGAGTAATTATGTGAAATGAATAAAGTGTGACGGCAATAAAAGTGTAAAAACAAATTCTGTTATTAGTGTTATCTTTTAGTAACAACTCCTTTCCGTTTACACACCCTGTTTAAGAGATTTGCTCGACTTGTAATAATAGCTTGCCGGAGGACAAAGAACTCAAAATTCAAAATAGTAAAACAATAACAGGCGCTCTGCAAATAAGATAACACGAATGATACCGCGACAGCATTGCTTATGAATATTGATAGGATTTTCTTTGACAACTGAAGAGTTGGAAATGGCAACAATGGATTCCTCTACAGTGGTAGTCTCGAAAACTACTTAAACAATTCCCATACATTCTAGCTGCCCAACAATCAATCATTTATCATCATAAATCTCAGAATAAGTTGGAAGAATGATTAATAATGTTGCACCGAATCTTACCGCCGCAATAGATAAAAGTTCCAATAAAAAGCGTATATTACTCCAGCTAACGGTACTTTTATTCTTGCTTTTAAGACCTTGCTTAAAATATTAATTTAGTGTTTCAACCGAAGGTTTTCAATTGTCTTTATATAATTAAACACCGTTACTTTTCAAGGTGCATAGGTGTTCCTCACAAAGACTGTAATAGTTTTACCTTATCGTTATAAAAATCACACTTAAAATATATCAGGTATTGTACCGGATGTACGGCAAATGGGGCTACTGGCGGGCGGCGGTTCTGACTCGTGGCGGCATCGGATTGAATGGCCTGGCTCTGCGGTAGCCAAGCTAACGCGCCTACGGAAGATAAGGTCGTTTTCAGTTCAATCCAACGCTGTTTGATATGGTATATATTGAGAACAACATTATGCAAAATGTCAATCGATGTGTTAACTGAGTGTAGCAATCATGGGGTATATTACTGAATAGCACTTGTTCATTGTGATAAATTTTGATCGAACGGAGTCACACGTGGACTGTCAGCTTATATAGAGAAATGCCCTGGTGTCACCGTTCTTAGCAAATCCATAGTTTATAGGTTGTTAGAAGAATTGAAACATACTGGGTTCGTGTTAGACAAAAGAAATACATACAGCCAAGGAACTTTTAGACGAGATAGGGGCTGTTGTGGAAATAAGTCCAAGAAGATCGCTGCGTCGCATTACAATATCTTTTGACGACGGAACAATTAACTGGCCTGCTCGCTCTTCAAATCTTAATTTATGTGATTATTATCTGTGGGGAATGCTTAAAGTTAAAGTTTATTCAACAAATTCCCATGCGTTCGACGGGTTAAGTTGGATTTCCACATAGCCTACCATATTCCGACGGTGTCACATTATGTGCTGTGTTTAGAAGCAACTAAGGAGCAGTTTCTATATAACTTACGAAGAGATTTTTGTTCATTTCCACATGATCTACCGTGTCGCTGTCTTGTCCCTACTAAGCACCTATCGTGCTGTTTGCGTTCAGTCATGGGATTAATTTTATAAATATGACCTATACACGGACGCGATACAGTAGGGACACGATAAGCTGTGTGGAAATGACCAAACGGCGACCTACCGGTCGCCTTTTGCAGTTCGGCTATTTCTGGCATTTTCCGCAATGATGCGAATACGTATTTCCCGTGAAATCTCGGCATCAATTTTTTTACTGGAATACAATACTTCCTCTTACTATAGGTAGGTGACAAAGAAAGTAAAAAGTCGTATAAGAGACCCACTAATATGTTAATCTCCTGTGGAATTGCTTGTAATTCGTGGTAAATATTTATTTCTGTTGCTTTCAATTTTCAAAGAAATGCAGCCTTCAAATGCTTAATCTTGAATTACTTTTAATTATCAGGACATGCAATAACCATATATCATTTTATGTACAATGAAAGTAATAAATGATTGCTCAAATGAGACCGGGGTCCAACGAGTTACTAGTTGCTCTAGATATGCCTTTCAGCTTATGGGAAAACCCGAAAAAAGCAACTCCCCGAATTAAACTTCAACTACGATATCGGAATTTATGAGAAAACACTCCACTGAGGTAGCTACAAATATATAAATGAAAGTACGGGTATAATAATCCTTAATGTTAAAGATTATTTTCATTATATTGCACTGCTGACAATATTTATTCATGTATGCAATTTACAGAGTTGCTAAGGAAGATGACGTATTTCTTTTTGACCAAAATGTTTACAAACGAATCGCAAGTGATATTGGAATTTTGATGTGAATAAGAAATGGACTTTCTCGTTAGCTAATATATTTTTCCCCACGCTTTTTAGAAACTCACTTCTGAAGAAATATCAGAATATATTTTGAAGAGTACGTATATACGTTCAGATGCATCTGAATATATTGCTGTTATGGTAATGCAATATGGATTAAGTAAGCTTTGAGAATTCGATTTAACTAAATGAAATGTTTGTCGTACGTTTCTTCTGGGCTCACTATTATTCAAAGGTATAAAATATTCAAATACCACTTAGCAAAAAAGAATAATGCACTGTAATTTATAGTTGTATTATTGCTAAGTATTTCGCTGTTGTAATCTGAGATACTCCAATATTATTCATTTAAGATGGTGTATGCTGGTAATGTTCGTATTTTCATATTTTGGTTATTGTTCTCATTTTGGGAACAAACAGACTTTAACACAGTGCGGAACACAATATGCTACAGTTTATGCACCTGCTTTTCCTCGCAGTCAGTAGACCTCTATCGACTGTGCTAGGGGTTCTAATTTCGTGCCCCTACTGAACTCTGAAATTGTCTCTCTAACGCAGACTGTTCACCTATTTGGCCGAATTGATGTTTGAATGTGAATGTGCAGCTTGATAGTGCGATACAAGTTATTTAATAGCTAATTCAGCCAATGAAGCAAATTTTAGGGTTGCTGCTGAGGAAACACTTGATCAAATGCATCGAGTCATAGAAACACATCACAGTTTAATCTGGAATAACCACAACTATACCACACTAATACGTGCTGCAAAGCAAATAAATTAAAACAAACATAATTTCTGTCAGTAGCATATTCCTTTATTAAAATAACTGAATATGGTGATTGTTATTTTATGTCTCATAGACAATCATTACTTTTAAAATAATTGAATATGGTGATTGTTATTTTATGTCTCATAGACAATCATTACTTTTAAAATAATTGAATCTGGTGATTGTTATTTTATGTCTCATAGTCAATCATTATTTTTGAGTGTTTGTTTTACAGCATTTCTGACCTCAATTTCTCGCTTCAGAAAAAAAAAGTTTCATCATTTATGGGTATCATTATCATCACCATCACCATCACGGGTAGCCGAGGTCGTTAATGTTGTCCCTGAATGAGGTTTCTAACAGATTATCCTTGGTCCTCATAGCTAAAAAATTCTATGGAGGTACCTTAAACTTAGGCCTGGAACGTCTCCTTCCCAAATTTCCTTTGTCAATTATCATCTCATTTCATGTATCAGCAGTGTCATCACCTGTTATGCCGTAGGAAGTAATAGCGGGCGTTAACCACTATTTGTTTATCACCATAACGGCTATTATTTTTATTATCATTTATATTATTATGTTTATCCTGGATGACAACAACGAAAAATATACATTAAGTATAATATTCAGCTCTTTGTGTAGTGTGCAAATATATAAAATGGTACGTAATAAGCATAATCAATGAAACGCTGTCATATTGTTATATAATAATTATTGATAACTCAGTCATAACTGATTACACAATAAGTTGTGTATCACGGTAAAACGAAATTAATCCATAAGACATTCAGGAATGCGGGTCTCATTCCTCTCTAGTCAACAGCCAAATAAATTCATTCTTTCTTACCACCACAACTTGATAAATGTTTTCCAGTGATGTTTGCCTCTCTGTGGGCATAAACAAAATATATCGACCAACAGCGTCGATTGTGCCCAGGAGGTACTTCCATGTTACTATCTATACCTACTGTGACAATTTTGATAGTTTTCACGGTACACAAAAACGGGTTTAAATGTATCATACATTTCTGCATACTTTATGCTATGTAACTAGTATAGTATACCTTTTAGCATACTGTTGATAATTTGTATTTATTTTAGTAATAAATGGATTCATATTCTTAATCTGGATTATAAAATCTTGATAGAAAAGCTTTAGTCTCTATAGTTGTTTAAATTTTATTATGGCTAACTGCAATAATTTTTGCGAGAAACATACTAAAGGATTAAATAAAGTGAAATTGCCAAAGCAGGCTTTGAAGATAAAAGCGCATAAAAACCCCATTCTTTGTGAAGAGAGAAGAAACATAATCCTAAAATACGTGTGAATAATAAAACGTGTATTAAAGTATTCTAAATGGATTATAAAAAATGCGAAGCTTTTAAGCAAACGGAGGTATTTTCTTCCTATAATTGTGTTTCAAAGCCCAAAAATTAATTTATTTTACAGGACCTGCTCATCATGAATTTCCTTCAATGGGTTGCAGAACGCGTTTTCTTTTAATCACGGGGAATATCGGCATGGATATCCATAGGTATCTTTTTCAATAAAGCAAGTTTTTCTTGGAGTTTCCTATAAAGGAAATAGCCCATGACTCGTAGAACCACAACGGCACAACTAGAGAAGAGATATAGAGAAGCTGTGAAGTCTACTGAAATATAATGCTGGCCTCACGGATGCAAATAGATGGAGGGAAACGGAGAGAGGCATGAAAGTGGTGGAGGAGGAATGGGAAGTTATTTGTATTGCACTAATATATCTTCTGCATAGGACGTGCATCCGATGAAAGGTTACGCCATTCCAGGGCGGCCTTACTTTTACCGTAGATCCTACCTTGTGGACGTGTTTGTGAAAACACTTCCATATTCATGTCTATAAAGTTTGTTGGCACGGTCAAGTTTCCTGGTTTGCGTTAGCGAACGGTAGAAGAGGGATGGGGTGCTCAACTTGTAAGGTAAAGAGAAGGCAAGCGAATGACTGGGTGGACGAGGCCCACCGCCTCCCCCTTTCCTACTTAGGTTGGGATAGTTTCGGCAAAGACTCAGCTCAGTTTGCTGCTAGCTTGGTTCGACTTGCAGAGGAAGGGTTAGGGAAAACACAAACAATCTTTCGGTGGTGTGAAGAGAAAACATTATGACGGTTAATAGGCCTGACGTCTGAGCTATTAATCTGCAGAAGGGCTTGCTCCTGTGCGCGCGCGCTCGTTCGCGTGTGTAGCATGAGAAAGAGGGATGCAGAAGAGTAGTTTGGAAATGCTTCCTTCGGCCTTAGCATCAGTGTTTGTGGGTTGAAGCAAAGAGGAGACTTCAAAGTTAGAGAATGTGAAGTAAACAGTGGTGGTTTTGGGGAATGGGAAGGTGGAACGAAGAGAGATTGGTGTTTGTTATAGGTTATACACACCAAGTCACCCTTGGCCTCTCGAAACCACTGCCAAGAACCACCTCTTGAATACTGGCTTAGCTTTCCTCGTACAATACTAAGGAGATACATTCTAGGGCTTCTACTACATGCCAGGCAAAGGAAGTGGGCATGTTAGCCGGCTTTTGTCTTCCTTTCGCTCTAAGTCGAACCAGTGGTGCTGCAGTTATCTACAGAACATTTATCAAGAGGAGACAATGCAGGTAAACATTCATCGCGTGATGTAGAGGTGGCAACTAGTAGTTGAAAAACTTTGCATGCATCAGTGTAGGTTGTTTGATGGGCTATAGACTGTCATTAATTTTGCACTTGGATGCAAAAAAATGGTCATTATAGGAACGATGCGATTTAGATTGGTATTGAAGTATATTGCTCCGCCCTATCCAAGCATCACATTTCTGCCTCTCCTCTTGCACAATTCTATTCACTTGATTGATAGGTTTGTTACTTCACTCTAGAAGACAAGGGCGGATATGGCACTTCCAATGAGCATCATGTTCTTGCTTAAGTAAATAATAGTCATATTAATATTACTATCAGTGATGATAGCAGTCTATTTATTTAACGAACCTATTCTACTTCTAGATACATGTTAGTGTCATTATGCAATAATACATTATATATTGCATTTATATTCTTATAAATTATATTATTGTTGTTATACCTATTTGCTTTCGGACCAAAGTACTTATTGACATTGGCATATTGAAATAATAACACAATTATTGATGAGTCTTCCACCGACGAGATTCCTTTCCTTAATACGAGGTACGTCCAGAAAGTAAGTTCCGTTTGGTAATAAAATTAAATTGTGTACAGATACAGGAAAATTATTTATTGCACAAAATTCTACAACACTTAAACTACTTTTCCACATAACTGCCGAAATTTTGCAGGCATTTGTCATAGCGTGGCACAAGTTTTTGTATACCTTCTTCATAGAAGTTTGCCGCCTGTGTCTTCAACCAGTTGGAAACATTTTCTTTCAGCTCTTCGTCATTGTTGAAGTGTTGACCGCCAAGGAAAGACTTGAGGTGTAAGAACAGATGAAAATCGCTAGGAGCGAGGTCAGGACTGTATGGAGGATGGTCAAACACGTCCCAGCCAAATCCCTGTAGGAGGTTTTGCGTCACTTTTGCAGTGTGTGGTCGTGCGTTGTCGTGAAGAAAAACAACACCTTTTGACAGCAATTCTTGGCGCTTATTCTGTATTGCGCGGCGCAATTTTCTAAGTGTCTCGCAATAAACATCTGCTTTGATTGTTTGACCACGCGGTAAGAACTCAATGAGTAAGATGCCTTTCCAGTCCCAGAACACTGTGCACATCATTTTTCGAGGTGTCAAGATTTGTTTCGGCTTAACCTTTGCTGGGGATGAAGTGTGCCTCCATTCCATTGATTGCCGCTTACTTTCAGGGGTGTCGTAAGAAACCCAATATTCATCTCCTGTGACTATCTGTGTCAGAAATTCTTCGCCGCCTTCATCATAACGGGTCAAAAACTGAAGTGTACTACCCATCCGGTTTGTTTTGTGTTGCTCAGTAAGAATCTTTGGTACCCAACGAGAGCAAAGTTTACGAAATTTCAGTTTTTCAGTAACAATTTCATGAATTAGTGATCGTGAGATTTGGGGAAATTCCATAGCGAGAGCACTAATTGTAAACTTGCGGTTTTCCTGGATCTTGTCATCAAGCGCGTGAACCAGTACTTCTGTAACCATAGATGGACGCCCACTTCGTTCTTCATCGTGCACTTCACTACATCCTTCATTGAACTGTCGGACCCATCTTCTCACCATTGAATCACTCATCGCATTTTGTCCGTAAACTTCGCAAATTTGCCGATAAATTTCAATTGGTTTCACTTTCCTAGCATTCAGAAAACGAATCACAGATCTGCTTTCACAAGCGGCGGGATTTTCAATCAACACCGACATTGTAAACAAGCACATCAAAGCGTACGGGGCTGACAGCGATCTCAAAATGGCGCACGTTTCTTCTCGTTGACACAGAGCGTCTATCGCGCATGTGCGGAACTGCGATCGCAGCGCTGCAGCGGAGAGAAATTGAAACGGAACTTACTTTCTGGACGTACATCATATATGTATATCACTTAATTCAACTACGCTTGCAGAATTACAACTTAATCGTTGGCGGCAATAGCTTTAGACTTGTTTTCAGACCTACTTCTGAAGAAACGTTTGACATAAACTTTATGAGTGTCGTGCATTTTAACGCTATAAGTAGCTCGTGTATTACCCACTCTACCCTTTACACGGCAGAGTTGCTAATCACGTTACATCGGCTAATTCACCTTTAGTTGTTTACGCCAATCAGAGTGGAATTCATCAAGAGAGATAATTTCTCATCCCTCCGTTTCACACCGAATATAAAATCACTCATTGGTTCAAACTTATATCTCGGAATTTCTTTCAAGCCCGTCTTTTAGAGAATTCATAACTACTGAGTAGATTCAAGGGTTTAGATAAATGTGGAAATCTTACGAAAGAAAAACGAATTACGTTGTAGAGCTATGAGCCGCTCATGTTGCACGCAAGTGTACAATAACAATGAAGGAAGTTCTTGTATCTGTAGCACTGGACACTTATAATGTTTTTAAATCTATCTCTTGGAAAACCCATTGTTCAAATTAAATATTTTGCAAAGTGACAGTGTCATCAAACGAAGGGAAAATAATTATTAAAGAGGAAAACCATTTACTGACTTAAAGAACAAAAGTGAAGAAAGAACGGAGCTGCTTGCTTTAGCAAGTTGCCACATGACACAGTTTACGATATCAATCACCGTGTATGTAACTTACATTATTTGATTTTATAAAACACACTTAAAATATTTTATACAGATGTATAACAATAAGAAAAGCAAACTCACATAAGTGATTAATTACTCTTGATATAGGTATATGTTTTATATATGTGGTGATGAATAATTGATATCGAATCACTAATTATACCCGCCGTTATAGGTAACATCTGTTATTTATGAGACTTAGTTTATGCAAAAAGTTAAAAAAAAAAAATCCTTGTAAATGGTTCCACGGCTACAAAATAGGATACCTTGATCTTGTCGATGACGTTGACTGAATTGAGATTTATATTTATCTTTTAAGAAATGAATAGAAATCGCAATTCGGCTAAATTAAATTTGTTCCGAGACGGGAGCGGAAACTGGTTTTGTAAAACCACTATTCATTTTAGTTCGATCTCTGTTTTTTCTGGGTGTATTTTTACCACGATGAAGCTAAACGAATAATCACAAAATATGGAGTTATTTGGTTAGAATATTTACAACGCGGTGATGGGAGCACAAATATTATAGTATAGAAATGTGGAAACCCGAAAATCAATGGGAAATAATTGATTTGGTATATAGCCTTTCTATAGCAGCAGTGGGGCCGTCTTCAACTACAGAGGGAGAAATGACACAGATAAAAATGGGACAGGTATCTCGAAAATTCATTAAAAGAACATTAAACAGAATCCTGAAATTAAAATAGGGAGATGTGCTAGTAGGTTATTATAGAGAATTCTGGCGCAGTTTTTTGGGCATATATGGGAAAGGATAGGGAAAACGAGGCTGGATGGGGCGGTTCAAGGAGGAAAATGGGTTTATATGGGAGACATAGGGAAAACGACAACTGATACTAGGCTAGACAAGTGTTGAAGGAGGGAAATTCGTTTATATGGAAGAGATAGTGGAGAGGTGTTAGGCTAGACAGAGGTTGAGGAGCAGAGTATGATTTATATGAGTGGTATAGGAACAGGAGGAGAGGTATTAGGCTAGGAGAGGTTTAGTATGTGCTTATAAGGAGAGACGAGAAAACGAGAGAGATCCCATGCCAGAATAGACAGGTGTTAGGGATAAAAACTAATTAATTCCTTGGAATGCGCTGCGTTATTAGAGTATTGTTCCAAGTTGGCCGGGATGCCCGGGTTCGAAT
This sequence comes from Deroplatys truncata, assembly GCA_030765065.1. Lineage (NCBI taxonomy): Eukaryota > Metazoa > Arthropoda > Insecta > Mantodea > Mantidae > Deroplatys > Deroplatys truncata. The sequence goes on along the minus strand of CM060990.1, from coordinate 463,103,522 downwards.
CCTAGGAGTGATTACAAATTCATCTTCAAATAACTCCTCAACTAATTAAGATAAAGACGCCAAATAAACTTTATTACATTGATATCATTAGGTAGTTTCTTGTGAATCTATATTGGGGTACTAATGTCCTGGGTTCAATCCTTAATTTTTAAATCTCCATTATCTTGTAAACCAAGAAAGGTAGAGGGGTGGACCAAAGCATGCTTGATAGTTCCTGTGATGGGTAATCAATGCCGTCTATAAGTTTGAATCAGTTGTCCTTAGTTCGAATCCCGATCTTTCAATGACTTCCTTAATTTTTCTCTGTACTCTAGAATAAATCACTTAGATTGATGCTGTAACTGCATACAGCTCTTTGAAGCATGTCAAACTAATATTGTAAATAATTTTGTTTCTGGTGTTCTGGGTTCGAATACCGATAAAATGTAATTTACGTGTAAATTTAATAACTCCTAAACTAATTAAGATAAAGACGCCAAATAAACTATATTGCACTTATGTTATTAGGTAGTATCTTGTGAATGTATATTTATATACCTGACGTCCTGGGTTCGATCCTTAATTTTAAATTTCCATTACTTCAGAAAATATAAGAGATAGGGAGATGGATCAAAGCATGTTTGATAGCTCCTACAATGTATAATTAATGCTATATATAATTGTCAATCAGTTGTCTTTATTTCGAATGCCTATCTTTTAATGATTTCCTTCATTTTCCTCTATACTCTAGGATATGTCACTTAGATTGATGCTGTAACTGCATATAGCTTTGTTTATCATACCAAACTCATATTATAAATAATTTTGGTCCTGGTGTTTAGGGATCGAATACCGATTCAATAAAATTTATTTATAAATTTAATAACTCGTAATCTAATTTAGATAGACACGTCAAGTAAACAGTAAACAGAGTACCTAGTTCCTAAATATTGTTATCATGACAAAAATTACTTTTAGGTACACAGATCGAATCCCAAAGGGGTGATTTCATATATCTTCAAGCCTATTCATCATATCCGGTTCGAGTAAAGATTAAATGGTAGATGCTGATGTGGGGGAGCTAAATTACTAAAATACATTTATTAAAAGCATTACCGAGTTCGATTCTAGAAGCTTAGAATCTGTGTAACTCTGGAAAATTGCTTTGCTAGTGATTGTAGTGAAATGTAATGGTCTTTCTGGGAGAAGATGGAAAGGAAGAATTGAAAACGGAATGAAAACATTAAATAATACAGTATATACACACATTTAGCTAAATAAGGGGAAAACCATCTGCGTTACCTTTTAAGCTTTTACTTTTAAGTATTATGATAATATAGATTGTGCTAGCTTTGGTGTAATGGGTGGTGGTAGCGGTGGTGGCGGCGGTGGTGGTGGTGGTGGTTGTTGCGGTAGGCTTTGAATGACAACATTTGTCTGAATGAGAGTGTGAGAATACTTCACGTGACGTGTAACATCATATACAGTTAGCTATGAAACGAATTTAAATATGTTTGATACTGTCCGACATCCTGTCTCTGGGTGTGACGTCATAGACATAGAGTATCCCATAGAACTTCACGATCTACACAACGATCTACCTTTCTTGCCTGAGTGTATGAAACCATTGAAATCATATACAAGGAAACTGATACCTCGTCTTGGACCTCGAAAGAAGTATGTAGTACATTACATGGCTTTGAAGCAAGCTCTTAATCGTGTGTTACGACTAAAAAAACCCATCGTGTGCTGCAATTCCAAGTCACAGTGGTTAAAACCTTATGTGGAATTTAACAATAGGCTACTACAACAAGCTGCAAATGATTTCGAGGACCTCTACAAGCTCTTTAACAACGTCATGTTTGGAAAAAAAAATATGGAGAATCTGTCTGACCGTATGGATATACGACTGGTGACAAATGAGAAGACTCTAGAGAAGCTGATCGCCAAGCCTACGTTTATCGATAGGACAATATATGCTCCTATTTTAGCTGCTGTACATATGGCCTCTCGACAAGCCTATATACATTGATATGAGTGTGTTGGACATCTGCAAGACATTAATGTATCACCATCATTATGATGTGTTGTTACCATATTACGGAACTGGAAACCTGAAGCTTATGTACATGGATACTGATTCATTCATTCATCGTGTAACAACTGAAGATGTGTACCATGACAAGTTACGTTTCCTTGAACATCTGGATACTGTTGATTTCCCTGTCAACCATATATGTTATTCAGCTCTAAACAAGAAGGTGCTTGGGAAATTTAAAGATGAGACTAATGGTAAAATCATCCAGCGCTTTGTTAGACTACGACCTAAGATATATGCCTTAGATATCCACAGCTCAATGGTAAAAAATAAGGGTATAAAACGTAGTGCTATTAAGCAGTACATTACGTTTGACAGCTATACAGACTGTCTTAAAACCTGTGAAATCATCAGAACGTCCCTGAATCTAATCCTATCACGAAAGCACGCTGTTACTACTGTGCAAGTGAATGAAATTACATTGAGTTCCTTTGATGATAAAAGAGTTATTGCTGAGAATGGAATCACTACCTATGCGTATGGACATTACAGTATTACAAACAGTACTTAAGAGAATGTAACCCGAAGATGAATATTTTCTCCGCGAGTCTACAATCTTTAAAAAATTAAAGTGTACTCATGTGCTGTGTTTGCACATAGCAGACAAATGGTGAAGAAAGGAGAAGATGGAAGGGGAGGTGGCAACCATTGTCACTACGAGCAAATACTAGTGTTAGTCTTAGGCCTAGATAAAGGGGAGAGACGTCTACCTTTACAACCCTTGTTTAATGAAGCAATGATTTAACTGATAAAGCTGCTACATTTGAACAAAAAATGGATTAGCTGCTCCTGCTACAGCTGAAATGTAACCGGTTGTTGTCGCTGCTATTATTGTATCAGATGTTGCTACAGCTGTAGGATCTGTTACATCTATTGTTGTACAGCTGCTGTATCTGCTACGATAGCTACTGTATTTGCTTTTGCTAAAGCTATTGTGCTAACTGTGTCTAATGCTGCTACAGCTGCAGGATCTATTGCCGCTATCGTTGTAGCTGCTGTTGCTATAGATGCTGTAACTGCTACTACATCTGTCGTATTTACTGTTGCTGTTGTTGTGATGACTGCTGTTGCTGTGGTGGGTGAATCTACAGCTGGAGTATCATTGCTGTGATGCTTGCTATTGCTAACACTGCTAAATCTCTAGCTGCTGCTACAGTTGTTATGTAATGCGACTGCTGCTATAGCCGATGCTCAGCTGTAGAATCTGTTACAGCTATTGTTGTACAGTCTCTCTATCTGCTACGATAGCTGCTGTATTTGCTTCTGCTACAGCTATTGTGCTGACTGTGTCTAATGCTGTTACAGCTAACTGATCTGATACTGTTATTGTTGTAACTGATGTTAGAGTGTTATATCTACTACTTCATCTCTCATATTTGATGCTACAGCTGCCGTGATGACTGCTGTTGCTGTGGTGGGTGAATCTACGGCTGGAAGATCATTGCTGTGATGCCTGCTATTGCTAAGTGTGCTAAATCTATAGCTGTTGGATTAGCTGCTGCTACAGCTGTTATGTAACTGCTTATTGTAGCAGATGTTGCTACAGCTATAAGATCTGTTACATCTATTGTCGTACAGCTGCTGTATGTGCTACGGTGGCTGTTGTATTTGCTTCTGCTACGGCTATTGTGCAGGCTGCGGCTGATGTTTCTGTAGCTGCAGGATCTATTGCTGCTATCATTGTAGCTGCTGTTGCTATAGATGCTGCATCTGCTACTACATCTGTCGTATTTGCTGTTACTGTTGTTGTGATGCTTGCTGTTGCTAAGGATGCTGAATCTACAGTTGATGGATTTGCTGCTGCTACTACAGCTGTTATGTAATGCGACTGCTGCTGCTATTGTTGTAGCAGATGCTACAGATATAGGATCTTTTACAGCTATTGCTGTACAGTCTCTGTATCTGCTACGATAGCTGCTGTATTTGCTTCTGCTACAGCTATTGTGCTGACTGTGTCTAATGCTGCTACAGCTGCAGGATCTATTGCTGTTATCGTTGTAGCTGATGTTACAGCATTGTATCTACTACTACAGCTGTCGTATTTGATGCTACAGCTGCTGCGGTGACTGCTGTTGCTGTGGTGGGTGAATCTATAGCTGCTAGATTAGCTGCTGCTGCTACAGCTGTTACGTAACTGGTTGTTGTCGCTGCTATTATTGTAGCAGATGTTGCTACAGCTGTAAGATCTGTTACATCTATTGTTGTACAACTGCTGTATCTGCTACGGTAGCTACTGTATTTGCTTCTGCTACGGCTACTGTGGAGGCTGCGGCTGATGTTTCTGTAGCTGTAGTATCTATTGCTGCTATCATTGTAGCTGCTGTTGCTATAGATGCTGTATCTGTTACTATATCTGCCATATTTGCTGCTGCTGAACAAACCGGTTGTTGTCTGCTATTATTGTAGCAGATGTTGCTACAGCTGTAAGATCTGTTACATCTATTGTTGTACAGCTGCTGTGTCTGCTACGGTAGCTGTTGTATTTGCTTCTGCTACGCTATTGTGCAGGCTGTAAGCTGATGTTTCTGTAGCTGCGGGATCTATTGCTGCTATCGTTGTAGCTGCTGTTGCTATAGATGCTGTATATGCTACCACATCTGTCGTATTTACTGTTGCTGTCATTGTGATGCTTGCTGTTACTGAGGATGCTGAATCCACAGTTGTTGGATTTGCTGCTGCTGCTACAGCTGTTATGTAATACGACTGCTGCTGCTATTGTTGTAGCAGATGCTGCTACAGCTGTAGGATCTGTTACAGCTATTGTTGTACAGTCTCTGTAACTGCAACGATAGCTGCTGTATTTGTTTCTGCTACAGCTATTGTGCTGACTGTGTCTAATGCTGTTACAGCTACCTGATCTGATACTGTTATTGTTGTAGCTGATGTTACAGCCTTGTATCTACTACTACAGCTTCCGTATTGGATGTTACAGCTGCTTAGTGACTGCTGCTGTTACAGCTGTTATGAAACTGGTTGTTGTCACTGCTATTATTGTAGCAGACGTTGCTACAGCTGTAGGATCTGTTACATCTATTGTTGTACAGCTGCTATATCTGCTACGGTAGCTGTTGTATTTGCTTCTGCTACGGCTACTGTGCAGGCTGCGGCTGATGTTTCTGTAGCTGTAGTATCTATTGCTGCTATCATTGTAGCTGCTGTTGCTATATATGCTGTATCTGCCACTGCATCTGTCGTATTTGCTGTAGCTGTTGTTGTGATGCTTCCTGTTGCTGAGGATGCTGAATCTAGAGTTGTTGGATTTGATGCTGCTGCTGCTGCTGCTACAGCTGTCATGTAATGAGGCTGCTGCTGCTATGACTTAAATACCTGTGATACTACCCTAATCATGTAAAATTACCTTAACTAGCTCTGATACGAATTCCTGCTCTAAATTAGCACGAGCACCTGTGATACTATCTGGTTTGCCCTAAATATCAATGATACTAGTTGAATTACCTGTTAAAATGAGTCAAATACTTGTGATACATCCTGAATTGCCTTAAATAGCTGTGATACAAACCGTTGATCGAAATTACCACGAGTATCTGTGAAACCATGCTGATTACCCCAAATACTTACGATATTACTTGAACTATCTGTGAAATACAAAACTACGCTACAACCGACCCCTGGAACCTACCCTCCTGTAATACTAGCTTAATTAATCTAAACATCTATGATACTTGAATTATGCTAAATACCTACGATACTCTCTGAATTACCTTTGAAATACGAAAATTTTCTATACTCAACCCTGGAATCTATCTTCCTGTGATACTAGCTGAATTAGCCTAAATACCTACGGTACTAGCTGAATTACCTGTGAAATCATGCACAGCTATGGTGCAGTTGGCCTCTAGCTGAATTAGCTTAAATGCCCACGATGCTAGCTGAATTGTCTGTGAAATCATACGGAACTATGCTATATCCGCTTCCCGGAATCTGTCCTACCCTGTGATGCTACCTGAATTACTTACCTGTTAGTGTGAGTGGGTCACCTTTTTCCCTTTGTGGGTCACCTTTTTCCCTGTGCGGGTCACCTTTTTCCCTGAGTGGCTCACCTTTTTCCCTTTGTGGGTCACCTTTTTCCCTGAGTGGGTCACGTTTTTCCCTTTGTGGGTACCTTTTTCCCTGACTGGTCTACGTGCTGCAGTTGTCTAGAATTTGTGTCCTAGCATTGACAACAAACAGCTTTCCATGAAGTTCTCGTCTAAAGTCGCTTCCAAAGTCTAGCACCTCCCCTCCTATTCCCTATCTCTCCTGTATATAAACCCATATTGCTACTCCTTCAGTATCTGTCCAGCCTAACTTCTCTCCTCCTGTTCCTATACCTCTCATACATATAAACGCATACTCTACTCTCAACCACTGTATAGTCTAGCATCTCTCACCGTATCTCCTACCTCTCATAAGCGCATTCCCCTCCTGTCCCCAGTCTAGCTGAGTATCTCTCCTTGGTTTCCTATCTAAACTATATAAACACATTCCACCTTTAACACCTGTCTATCCTAGCATAGGATCTGACTCCGTTTTCGCGCCTCTCCTTATAAACACATACTCAAACTCTCCTAGCCTAATACCGCTCCTCGGTTTGCTATCTCTCCCATATAAAAAGTCATATTCTACCCTTCAAGTCCTAACCAGTCTAGCTCTTCCCCTCGTATTCCCTATCTCTCCTGTATATAAGCTCATATTTCTACTCCTTCAGTGTCTGTCTAGCCTAACACCTCTCCTCCTGTTCCTATACCTCCGATACATATAAACGCATACTCTACTCCTCAATATCTGTCTGGCCTAGCATTTCTCCTCGTATCCCTAACTCACATAAAGCGCATTCCCCTCCTGCCCCCTGTCTAGCTGAGTATCTCTCCTTGGTTTCCTATACCTCTCATACAAAACACATTCTACCTTCAACATCTGTCTATCCTAGCATAGGATCTCTTCGTTTTCTCGTCTCTCTTTATAAACTCATACTCAATCTCTTTAGTCTAATACCTCTCCTCCTGTTCCTATGCCTCTCAAACATATAAACCCCTCTACTCTAAACCTCTATCTGGTCTAGCACTTCTCCCCGTATTCCCTACCTCTCTTAAAGCGCATTCCCTCCTGCCCCTCTCTAGCTGAGTATCTATCCCCGTATCCCCTACCTCTCATAAAGCGTATTCCCCTCCTTCCCCCTGTCTAGCTGAGTATCTCTCCTTGGTGTCCTATCTAACCTATATAAACCTACCTTTAACACCTATCTATTCTACCATGGGATCTCTCTCGTTTTCTCGTCTCTCCTTATAAGCATATACTAAAACTCTCCTAGCCTAATCCCTCTCCTCCTGTTCCTATACCACTCATATAAACCATACTGTGCTCCTCAACCTCTGTCTAGCCTAACACCTCTCCACTATCTCTTCCATATAAACGAATTTCCCTCCTTCAACACTTGTCTAGCCTAGTATCAGTTGTCGTTTTCCCTATGTCTCTCATATAAACCCATTTTCCTCCTTGAACCGCCCCATCCAGCCTCGTTTTCCCTATCCTTTCCCATATATGCCCAAAAAACTACGCCAGAAATCTCTATAATAACCTACTTGTGCTAAAAGAGCGTTAATATCAATAGAAACTCTGGCGAAATGGGAGATTAGATATTAATGATTTAAAACAAGCTGTTTATAAGACATATAAATGCTAAGGAAGAATAATATTAAGGGTTTAGGAGAGAAACAAGGAGGCGTTTTTGGAGATATAAAAATCCAAAAGCAAATGAGTAATATAACAGGAAAGGGTTCATTGGCCTTCGATATATATATTTGAGTGAAACAAAATTGGAAGAGGTTTTTCTAGGTTTTCCTCGGTCGCTAGGCGAATGCTGAGTTGGGTACATTCCGCGTTTGATTTCCTTCTTCTGCACCACCTTACCAGCATTCGGCTGAACACCTATCCTGGATAATTCTATGATACAAAGTTTGCTTACTCCTCGATATGCTACTGACCCAAGGCATTGAATTGTAAGTCCTGGTGTATGTAAGTTCTATAAAGAGGAGGGTAATCTGAAGAACAAGTTGAACATTGGAGAGGGGAGGATACATAGATAAAGATAGAAAAGAGGAAAGAGAAGAACTGGTATGAGTAAGGCATTCATGTATGCAAAATGAAAATAGAAGGACAGAAGGATATAAGGTATTTGTCCATTATATGAGGGAAAGGAAGATGCAGAACACATAATATGTCAATGTAATGGAACAAAGGAAAGGAGAAATAAATTTATTTAGATAAGATGGAGAAATATAGACAAGCATATCCGAAAAAGAATTACATAAACTGGAACAATTCCTGTACAAAGCAAAACGTAAGTGGACAGTTAATAGGAAAATTGGGAGTATAACGCCTGAAGCCATAGATCAAAGTAGTGTTTGAACTTAATGGTATTACACAGGGTTATTTGTAATCTATGATAAGAAACTTGAAACCCCTTACCTTATGAAAAACCACACCTCCACCAGCACTGATGTTCTATCTGGCAGCCTTTAGCTTGAGCTATCAATCTGCAGCACAGTCTCCAATGGAGCAAACTGCTACGAAATACAGGAATGTCCAGTTTATTTCATTCTTCCTGGTAGCTTTCCAGAGACCATCCAGGGTTCGCGGCCGTCTGCTTCCAAAGGCTCTTTTCAGTAGCCCAAATGCACAAAACTCTATCAGTGTTGCAAGTAGTAGTAGTAGTAGTGGGGTTTTAGGGCGCACGACTGCTGCGGTCATTAGCGCCCAGGCAAAGTTAAAATAAGATGCATGAACGCATGTAGGACCCCCGCGGTTTAAAACGAAACAAGTAAAGCTTCACAAAATAGTGCCAGCAACTGTGAAATGGAGAGCGAATAGGTAAACGAATAAATGACAAAAATGCAGTAGCGGTAAAACGTACGATTAAAACATAAATATAAAACTAGGTTATCAAACCCGGGTGCCCATACCGCTATGACGAATAAAACTTAATACACGATCCGCAGCACTGGGAGCGTCCGCCAGCACCTCAGAGGGGGTTGATGGCAAGCCCAAGGACGCACGTATCGGAGCTAAAAAAGGGCATCGGAGCAAAACATGTCGAACCGACAGCGGCTCAGAACAATGAGCACAGTCCGGGGCAGGGTCTGAGGACAAAAGATGAGCATGACTAAAACGACAGTGCCCGATGCGCAGTCTGGCTAAAATGACTTCCTCGCGACGCGAGGCACGCGAGGAAGTACTCCAGGTGTCAGGAACGGGCTTTACCTCCCGAAGTTTGTTGCCCTGAAGACCAGCCCAGGCAACCCTCCAGCGTGAAATTATGGAACCATGTAAAAATGAGCTAAAATCAGCAGAAGGTACACAAGAGCTAAAACAACTGGGAGATAAAAGGGCGGCCTTTGCAGCAGCATCGGCAGCTTCATTGCCTGGTAGGCCCACGTGACCAGGAACCCATAAAAAGGACAAAGTAACTCCAACACTGGCGAGCGAGTGGAGGCAAACCTGGACACGCTGTACAAGAGGGTGGTAACTGTACAGCGATCTGATGCTCTGGAGGGCGCTCAGCGAATCCGAGCAAAGAACCCACTCCCGCAAAGGATTCCGCTGGAGGTATAAAAGAGCCTGGTAAATGCCAAACAGCTCAGCTGTAAAAATAGAGCACTGCGGTGAAAGCCGAAAGGTAAAACTGTGGCGGCCATGAATAAAAGCGCATCCTACTCCCCTAGCATCCTTGGAGCCATCAGTGTAGATAAAACCACAACCCCCATACTGCTCCTTAATAACCAAAAAGGCCGAGCAAAGAACAGACGCTGGCGTCGTCGACTTCGGCAGGGAGAGCAAATCAAGATTAACGGTGGCCTCGGGTTGGAGCCATGGGCGAAAAACTGTTTCCCCCATGGGAAACGTTGCCGGTAAGGTGACGTCCAACTGTCGAAGGAGCAAGCGGAAACGAACACCAGGAGGACGTAAGGCCAAGGAGTGCGACGAGTACTGACGGTCCAAGGAATCATTAAAAAACTGAGTAAAAGACGGATGTCCCCGCAGACTAGAGAGACTACAACCGTAACGACTGAGAAGAACATCGCGGCGATAAGATAGTGGGGGCTCAGCAGCTTCCGCACACAGGCTGATGACAGGGCTCGTTGGAAAAGCACCAATACTCAACCGGATACCACGGTGATGGGTAGTATTGAGGCGATTCACGATCGACGGTGGAGCAGAGGAGTAGACAATGCAGCCGTAATCAAGTTTTGAACGGACCAGAGAGCGATACAGTCTGAGAAGAACAGTACGATCAGCTCCCCAGGAAGTGCCACTTAAAACGCGTAAAACATTAAGAGAGCGTTCACACCTTGCCTTTAAATAGGAGATATGGGAAGACCAGCTAAGCTTCCGGTCAAAAATCAACCCCAAAAATTTCGTCTCATCAACGAAAGGAAGAACATCTGGACCGAGACGGAGAGAAGGCGAAAGAAACGCTGTACGGCGCCAGAAGTTAATGCAGACTGTTTTCTCGGCAGAGAACTTAAAGCCGGTTTCGACACTCCAAGTGTAGAGGCGGTCAAGACACAGTTGGAGGCGGCGTTCTAAGAGACAAGTGCGCCGAGAACTGCAGTAAATAGCGAAATCATCCACGAACAATGAAGACGAAACACCAGGGGGACACACAATTGATAATGGGATTGATTGCAATGGCAAAGAGTGTGACGCTGAGGACGGAGCCCTGCGGTACTCCGTTCTCCTGAGTAAAAACACGGGATAAAACCGAACCCGCGCGTACGCGAAAGACTCTTTCCTTCATGAACTCCCGAATAAAATGGGGCAGACGACCACGAATGCCCCAATTATGGAGGGTACGAAGAATACCGTACCTCCAGCAAGTGTCATACGCCTTCTCGAGGTCAAAGAAGACAGCGACTGTTTGACTTTTCTGCAGAAAAGCATTCATGATGTGAGCAGACAACGAAACCAGGTGGTCGACTGTTGAGCGGAAGCGACGAAATCCACACTGAACGTTAGTCAGCAGACCTTGAGATTCAAGCCACCACGTCAAGCGCCCGTGGATCATGCGCTCCATCACCTTGCAGACGCAACTGGTGAGAGAGATCGGACGATAACTGGAAGGTAGATGGCGATCCTTGCCAGGTTTTAAAATTGGGACGATGGTGGCCTCATGCCAAGCTGACGGGAACGTGGCGGTTGTCCAGATACGGTTATAGATCTGCAAAAGAAAACGTTTTCCAGCGGCAGAAAGATGCTGTAGCATTAAAAGGTGGACACCATCCGGCCCAGGAGCTGAAGGCCTGGAGGAGCCCATGGCCCGCTCTAGCTCCGGCATAGTGAACAGGGCGTTATAACACTCGCGGTTAATAGAGGAAAAGGAGAGTACATGGGATTCAACCCGGTTCTTAAGAGACAAAAAGTCCGGGTGGTAATGAGATGAGCTGGAATTTCCCGCAAAAGCAGCGCCCAACGTGTCAGCAACAGCACTAGGGGAAACGATGGTGGCATTATTAATTCTAAGCCCAGGAATAGTAAGCGGTGATACTTTGCCTGTCACACGACGAAGCTTGTCCCAGACGACAGATGACGGTGTGAAGTGATTAAAGGAATCCACAAAATGGATCCAGGATGTCCTCTTACTGGTCCGTATAATTTGGCGAGCTCTGGCGCGCAGTTGCTTGAAAGTTATCAAATTAGCAAGCGTAGGGTGGCGCCGAAACACCCGAAGGGCCGCCCTCCGCGCACGGATCGCCGAGCGACAGTCGTCGGTCCACCAAGGGACAGGCAAACGCTTCGGGTGGGAAGACGAACGAGGGATAGCACGTTCCGCAGCGGAACGAACGACCGAAGTAAAATGAGCTACTATCCCGTCAACCTCGGAGAAAGGGCGGTCGTCGAAAACAGCTAAACTGGAATAAAGTAACCAGTTCGCCCTGTGAATTTGCCAAGTAGACACACGTGGCGATGGGAAAGTGTGTGAAAGTAAGCTGATAAGGCAAGGAAAATGATCGCTAGAAAAGGTGTCAGAAACTACACTCCACTGAAAACGATGTACAAGCTGTGCTGAACAAACAGATAAGTCCAAATGAGAAAAAGCGCCCGTAGAATCGGAAAGAAAAGTAGGTTCACCTGTGTTGAGAAGAGAAAGGTTGGTGGTAAGGAAAAACCCAGCAAGATGGTTCCCCCTTGCGCAAGCCCGAGGTGAACCCCAAAGAGGGTGGTGCGAATTGAAGTCTCCCAGCAGGAGGTAAGGCGCTGGGAGCTGGGATACGAGATGAGCGAATTCCGCAACAGCGAAGGGAGAACAAGGCGGTATATATATGGAACAAAGGGTAAAAGAAAGGCCAGGTAAAATCAAAGTAACAGCAACAGCTTGCAGGGTAGTGGTAAGTACCAGAGGCTGGTAAAAAAGGTCATCTCGAAGGAGGAGCATGACACCCCCATGCGCAGGGGTACCAGCTTCCGGTGGTAGGTCAAAGCGCACTGGAAGAAAACCAGAAAATGAAAAACTGTCTTGCGGCCGAAGTTTAGTCTCCTGTAAACACAAAACGCTGGGAGAAAACAAGTGGGTTAGCAACTGTAGCTCGGCCCTATGAGCGCGTATGCCACGTGTATTCCACTGAAGAATGGACATCCGGAAGGAAATGCGATAGGTGGATTAGAAAGATCACTTCACTGCAGGTGGTCGCCTCAACTTGCCCTTCTGGTTGCGCGTGGGACTAGGGCTTTGAGAAGTATTGGACTCTTGTTCCATTGGCTCCTGGGAAGGAAGAGACTCAGTTTCACCTGAGGCAGAGGATAGTGCTGCAAAACGATTGACAGCGGGCACAGGAGGAGAACCCCGCTGAGCCCGACTACGCCCTCTAGCATCCTGAGAGCGTGACCGCCTAGGAGGCGAGGGAGAACTGGCTTTCAATGCAGAGCGGTCACTGATAGAGGCTGGAGGGTCCTTAAGGAAATCACTACGCTTCGGCTGCGTTTTGAATTTCCGGGTTGCCGTACTAACAGGAATGGTTGCGGAGCTGGTTGATTTGGAAGAGGGTACTGTAATGCTAGGAGACGCGACCGCTGTGGAGGCTACAGGTAACGTTTGGGTACCCATATCCCGCTTTGGTACCTGGCGTGAAACCACGGAGCTAAACGTACCAAACTTCAGGAAGGAAGGCTGTCGGGCAAGATGACGTTTGCGAGCTTCAGCGAAAGATAAACGCTCTTTCACTCGCAGCTCCTGAATTGCCTTCTCGTCCAAGAAGCTAGGACAATCGCGGGAAGACGCCGGATGAGCACCACGGCAGTTTACACAGCAAGGGGCAGATGGACAAGCTCCATCGTGGGCTTCCTTACTACAGGTGACACAAACTGGAACGGAGAGCTTACAAGCAAATTTAGTGTGGCCATAGCGGTGACACTGAAAACAACGCATAGGGCGTGGAATATAGGGCCGAACGGGAATTACTTCATAGCCCGCCTTAATTTTCTGAGGGAGATCGAGCAGATCAAACGTGAGGAAAAGCGTACGCGTAGGCACCTCCAGTCCTTCACGTTTAGCTCGCACACGATACACAGAGGTGACACCCTGGTCCGAAAGATAACCCAGGATCTCTTCCTCCGGCATTCCATCCAACAAGTGGGTGGTAATAACACCCTTTGAGGAGTTCAGGGTGCGGTGCTTCTCCACTCGCACAGGATATCCGTGGAGGAGTTTGGCCTTCAACAACTTTTCAAACTGCGCGGATGTGTAAGTCTCAACAAGGAGAGAACCGGTTCTAAGGCGCGTACAGGACTTAACAGGACCGGCTATGTTGTCAAGACCAGACTGAATCACAAACGGGTTAACCTTCAGAAAGGACTGAGCCTCTTCCAACCGGGTAATTAATAGGTAACGCGCAGATGACACCGCAGTTACCTCTTTATCTTCTTGAACGTGTCGTCTTCGTTTCGGATTGAGATTTGCCATGAAAAGATAAGTTATGTTTCATCCCCCAGTGCTCCCCACTCACCACGGAGCCCAACAAGGGGTCATCCCACTGGGATGACAGGGCTACACAGGGGATATAGCGGGCGCGCCGTCCCACTCACCCTGGAGTTCGGTTAAATACCTAGTCCTGGCCGATTGGCTAGGGGTGGGTTAGTCCCTAGCCGCCCGTTTAAGTGAAGCAGAAACCGAAGCGGCGTATTGGAAATGCGTATCTTCCCCGAAAAATGTAAAAAGAACAAACCAGGCTCAGACACGCATCCCTCAACCAACCAGGATAATCCTTTCCACCGACACGGGTCTCCACGCACGGCCGACACGTGGGTGGGCGTTTTGGCTGACTCCCTCACCACTGGGAGGAGCCCATATCGAGGAAGTCAGGGTGGCTCGGGACCCCGGGTGCGCCAAAAACCCGTACCTGCAAAGCAGGCCCCTGGGGGATCAGTGTTGCAAGATGGCTTAACACGGATGTCGCTGAAAGGTATAGAATGTATTCCAATTTCTCTCTCTATGTTCTCCAAAAATTTGTAGGTTGTAGCAGACGTATGGCTTGAGCCCTTATCCTGATGCAACCACACTTTATTTACATCTACACCTAGAGAGCAGGGATTTCTACATGGAAAATTGGTATCAGAACTTAGTCTGATAATATGCCGAGTTAATTTTCACATTTTATGTACACTACGAATGGTTAATTTGTCATTGTAACTGTACCTTGCTATTACCATGAAACCATTGGGGAAATTCTCGTTAGTTTCCTTATACCAATTTTCAAATTCTTTTTCTCCCCTTGGTCGGTAATATATAGCCCAGGGTTTGTTGCAGTCACTTAGATAAACATATGCATAATCTAAAAAGACAACAAACATCCACTTTTCACCAGCTAGGTAACGTTCATGCAGCTTTCTGCTGTTAGTGGTACGTTCTGCAATGTGTTTAGCAACAGCTTATATCCCCAGCTCATATGGCACTTTTCTAGATTCACATCCTGGTTGATTATGGTGTTCACAGTAGTAACAGAGATCCCTAATTACAGTGCAAAGACCCTCAGAGTTGCAGGATTTGGTCCAGACCTTCCAAATTATCTCCGGTGTGCGATTGGTGGCCGGTGGTGGATTTCCTTGTTTCTTGCCCTTTGGTATAAGCCCTGATGTGGCCTTACCTTTTTTTGTTGAGTGCACATGAGATCCCTTTCTTGGATATGATAAAATCACGCCTCTTGCACTACTTAATAATCTTAAAATACAAGTATTTTGCATCGGAAAGGACAATAATGTGCCGTTATCAGAATGATTCTGTTTTTGACGCAATTTGATGCAGCAAGAACAAGGGCACGCAACTGAGCAAACACCGTGATACACTCATACTGCTGAACTTACATTCGGTTCCACATGTTTCAGCGCGGAGCTATTGTGCTCGTCTGATATTGTTACCACAGACCGTGAACAATCCTCCGTATATGTTACGTAGTATGTACGCGTATGTGGAATTTCAAAGTACAAAGCTTTGGGAATAAGCATTACATTAAGTCTTTTTAAGGTTGCCCAATTTAACATCACCCTGTTGACTTACGTATGTATAAAGCATCTTCTTTTAAGGACATTTCTTAAAGGAATAGCGCTGAATTACGATGGTCTGGCTGTATTTAAAATGTTCTAAAATGACTTTCTTTAAGCCGTAGGAATAACCACCGTATCTATTTTGTGTTATCTTAATGTTTGAATTTTGGATGCTTCATGCGTCGAACGAGCATCAATAGAACATTGCATCTGTTTAAACCAAAGACAGAGTCCCTGGTTATTGTTTTCACAAGTGACCTAATTTATTGTAACTGCATAATTCACTGAGAGGATTTGTAGTACTACAGCCTGGAGGGTGAATGAGGAGGAAGTCAGTAGCTACGTTAGGATACAGAAAATAAAACAGGGGGATACTACAGGGATCTATTGTGGCTACCGCCCCCAGGAGGAAGGGATGAGGTAAACGAACCACAGGAGGCTACAGGTTGTAGGCAGACAGGCCGCAGAAGCGCGCGGGAGTCGCTGAAGTTTCCTGGCTCAAAGGTACGATTCACCTGTAGCTCCCAAAGAGATCGATAAACTACGCCTGCAATCAAGCAGCCCTTTGGTGACCACGGGGAATACTCTTTCCTTGGAGCAAACATCAGTGCCATCTGTCCGGTACCGCCTCACGCCATGAAACCTTGAAGCACGCCTGAAAATGAGAAGGAAACGGAATGAAAGGAAAATGAGGGCACGGCAACCGTGGTAGAAGACGAACCACCCTGGTATTCACCTACCGACCAGGGAATACCACGAAAAAGCTTAAGGTCGGAGTGGGAGATCGAGGGAATCGAAGCAGGAACATCCAGAATGCGTGCCTCACATGTTACCGTGAAGCCAACTCGCTCGGTCAGTAGCTATGTTCAGAAGCATTACTTCTGTTTCTTAAACTGTTTCCTTACATCTGAGGAAAACACTTTTCTTTTCGTAAGAATGTTTCAATAGAATATTTTATTTGCTGTCTATCAGGTTGTGCCGCTGTTAAATACATGGACGTCTTGGATTGGAATGTACAAATGCATGTAGTCCATAATGGACTAATGATGTCCGTAATGACAATGTACTAACAAGATAAAACCGTGACATTTCGCTTCCCTTGAGAATCCCTCGCGGGGCTTAAATGGTGCCAACTGCCCACGCTTTGCTTCTTACGTTTGTACACTCTTGATTCGCATATGCGAGATGTTCTACGTTGCTAGTTTCTGACACCTATGCAACCTTCATGTTTACTTTCCGAAAACCTGCGACGATTATAGATCAAGAAGACGGAAAGAAGGAAAAGCTATGATATGTGGTTTAGTCACATTCCATTACAGCGCGCGATGTAAAATGAATACCGGGAACCATGTTGCTTTTATTATTTTATTCAAGCAATAGCTGTAATAAATCAGTATCAATAGCACAGAGCTACTGGAATGCTGATCTGAAGCGGGAATAAAATATAGTATAGTTGCAAACAAAGTAACGTATATATTAACGGTATGAAGTATTTATCGTTACAGAATTATTATTTCTGCACATTATGATGTAACTCCAAATTGTGTGTATATCATAGGTGCCTCATTAACCAGCTGTATTTTCTCAGTTTATAGCCTCATGTTTAGAAAAGTTGTTGAAATGAATAACTAGCACGTTCTTCAACACAGTTTTGGTATTTTGTGACAAGTACTCCAGTGTTCGCCATGCTTGCTGTAAGACGGGTAGTAGGTATAGAAGAACAGATCGAGCACACTAAGATTCTGGTACATGGGAAAAGATAGGGAAAATGAGGTGAAATGCTACGCTAGGCGGAGGTTGAGGGGCAGAACATGGTGATGTGAGAGACAGGGAAGGTGTTAAGGAGAATATGGATTGAAGGTGTTAGGGAGTGATTCTGAGAATAATTTAGGGTTCACTGGAGATGGAGAGGTAGGGGTATGCACGTTCGTTGTTAGATATGTTGTTCAATGTATTTGCTCTACGACATATATACGATGTAGGTAGTACGTAAGAACCTTCCAATGATGATTATGTCTAACCTAATATAACCTGATGCGAACCATTCTAATCTGGACAATTACCTACCCTAATCTCGTACCGAACATCCTAACCTAACCTAGACCATTCTTTCATTAATTCCATATTGTTGTCGTCTAACCTAATCTGATACCAGCCATTCTAACCTAATCTAAATCTCCTCTCCTATCACCTATTCTATCCAATCATCATCTAGCCTGCCTGACACCAATAATTCTAACCTAATCTAGACCATACTTTCATCATCTATGCAATCATGTCATCGCATATCCTAACCCGATACCAACCATTCTAACCTAACCTAGACCTCCTCTCTCATCACCTATTGCATCCAATCATAATTTAGCCTACCTGACACCAACCATTCTAACTTAACCTAGACCATTTTCTAATTATTTATTCAATCATGTCACCGTCCAACCTAACCTGATATCGACCATTCTAATCTAGACTATCTCTTATCATCTATTCTATCCAGCCATCGCCTACCCTAGCCTCGCACCGAACATCATAGCCTAACCTAACCGATCCTAACAAGGCTGACCTAACCTGAAGGAACCGTCTCATAGTCTCTAAACAATACCTTAAGGCGCAATTTTGGAGGCGCTTTTACAAATATTTCCAGGTATTAAAAGGTATTTTGAGTCCTTCGAAGGTATTGCGTTCACTTTTATTAAGTATCTGTATACTGGGGCAGATATTTAGTGCATATCGGGATGCTTTATAGACATTTAAGAATCTTTTAGGTCTAAGATCTACAAAGAGTTGAATAATTTTTCCGTTGGCCTCATCTTTAAATTTTCCCAACACCTTTTTGTTTGGAGCGAATAGCATATTTGCTCTGTCGGGTAATCCGATGCATCTAGATGTCGTCCTCCGTGGTGTAGTGGTTACCATGCTAGCCTCTAGTTTCGGAAGCCGCGGGTTCAAACCCAACGAAGGGCGATGAATGTTTTCAGACGTAAGAATCCTTAGCATGGATTCCTTCGGAAGGGAAGTAAAGCAGGTGGTCCCGTGTCGTAAATTTAGCACGTAAGAGAACCTGAAGCTTGATAAAAAGGCCTCTGAGCAAACTTTCCAGGCTTTCACGCCCAATATAGAGTGGGTCACTAAGGACAAGAGCAGTTAAAGAGCGTCCATAAATAAAACTCAATTTAATTTTTTAATTTTGAGGCATCACCATGTTTAGTTTATCGTGTTATACATCTGTTATAATTACACCATGAATGAACGTGTCAGTATCCAGATACCAGAGCTTCAGGTTTTCAGCACCATAATACGGAAGTAACACACATTTACACGAGTATATGAGGGTTTTTGAAACGTCTAGCACACCCATGCCTATGTACATTGGTTTGTTAATCACAATCTTTCGTGAAGCGATATGTACAGCAGCCAAGCTATCACAATATATATTTCTATCAATGAATGTAGGTTTTACTATAAGTGTTTCAAATCTTTTACGATCTGTCACAAACCGTATATCCATCCGATTCCGGATGTTCTTCATTGTTTTCCCGAACATAGCATTGTAGAACAGCTGGTAGAGATCCTTCTCAAAATCGTTTCTAGCACCTGGCTTGTTATTAAATTCGACGTAAGAGTTTAAGCATCACGATTGTCGAAATCGATGAATTTTCGTCAGCTGCAGTCCATAAAAGAAAGCCTGTTTCAAGTTTCTATAGCTGACAACATATTTTCGTCGAGGTCCAAGGTGAGAAATTAGCTTCTTTGTAGAAGAATTCTTTGGTTTCAGACACTCCGGAAGAAATGGTAAATCATTATGCAGGTCATGGAGTGCAGCAGCATATTCAATATCCACTTCTAAGGTATATCCGTGAAGGTCATCTTTCAAACAGTTAGGTCCCTATCTTCAGGGGAAACACATTCAAATCTATCAAAAGGAAGGGCATGATACATTGTCAAACCATATTGGTTACTAGCGTCCTCGTAGGTGTTAAACAGAGAGGGTTTCAGAGGACCAAACTTCATTATGTAGGTGTATTAGCCTCTGCATATCGGTGAGGAATTTAGCATAAATCTTCTCTTATACCAGATTCCACCATGAGAACCTGATCGTAATCCATTAGCAATTCCAATTCGATTCCAGCATAAAGAAGCGTGGTGTCCCACGTAAGTCCAGGAAATGTGAAATAATGAGCAGAATCAACTTTATGTGTTTTCAGTGTCTGCTCTCTGAATGTCTCATGGACATCAGTCAAGAGAAGTATATCTGAAGTTAAGTAAGGCTGTATTCGCCTAAATGTTTTATGCTGAACTGCTCCCACACGTTTTTAGCATGATCGTAGTCATCAACGTCAATTATTTAATACGTCATTAATATGCTGTAGAATGCTTCCCTTGAGGGCAATTGTTTCTTATTCAAGACATTACATGAAGTGACGTATTCACATGTAAATATACCCTTACGAGTCATCAAACACGATTTCTCACGACCAAAGCCCTTATCTGTTTTGAGGATATGCTGTTAATTTTTTTACTAGCTAATCAGTCTTGTACTCGGGAAACGATAGCTATCAACACACCGGGGCTTTATATCCCCGACATACTTAGAGAATGAGATGTAGCCTTCTTCACAGTTAGGAATCACCTTTACTCTCTCACTTGTACATCCCAGCTCCTTAACGATGAAACGTAAATCATATCCACCCAGGCTATGAAGGAAAGTAGGGATATATTTAGGCGTTTTGCATGCTAAATTGGAATTATTTTACAGATTTCCTTAGGATTAGCCGCTGATATGGTCGTGGTCGTGCACTTTGTAGTTCTATTCTGTAAATTATTTAGTCCATAAGTAGCACTCTGTAGAAGACTCGAAATATTTTTGCTGTTGATCTGTAAGTTTCAGAGGCTTAACAGATTTGTATATGCCATTAATCTTCTTCTCAAGGAATGTTAGGTATTCCATGAACTTCTCCGCAGCATCACAACATATAGGTTTCAGTAGGAGGACCATTTTCTAGACGTTCAACGCTGGATGACGTCTTGACGTAAACACAATACCTCATTCAAGTATGTTTCGCATATGGAGTTGTACAGGAAGTGTCAGGATTACCAGAGCATGTATGATGCGGCATGGGAATGCTCTCAGAATCCGCATAGATAGCATAAGGAGGCTTCAGCATTCTCTCACATTTTTGAATTGCACAATAAGGTTATCCTTTGTGGGCATAACTATCTTAGCGACACCATGCTGTCTGCGGATACCGAAATGTTCTTGTAGCTTTTCCAGCTTGCTTCGTCTATATTGAACATCAAAATGGGTGAAGCAACGCCTACATTTATATATCGCTCGATCGTGTTTAGTTTTCTGACCTCGAACAAGCTTCTCGAAATTCTTTATATGAACGTAGTGTTGTATCGCTGTAGCATCACTCAACAGAAGAAGGTCACGATGTTCTGTGAGTTTTTCATGATGGACCTTTATAGGAAACGCTTTTTGCTTCTTATTTAGTCCAAACGCATTTATAGACATTCTATTCTTTTCCTCAAACGCCGGGATTTGAGCCAATGTCGTAGGAAACGAAGAACATGAGTATTCATACGTAACTTGAAGTTACTGGTATTTGCAGACACGTTGTGGATCCTTCTCTATGGACTTTGCAAGGATAGTATACATAAAACATTTTTCACCACAATTGTCCTGCAAGTTTCTACAAGCCTCTTTAGCTACAACAGGTGTTGGTAGGGAAATATAGCTGCTTGTGTTTGTTAATAAGGAGCCTATCGCCCCGTAACTGCCCTTGAGTTTTGGCTACTCCATGTCATTACTTAATTTCTTGAATTTCACATCTAACATGAAGTCCAGACCCGTTTCTAGAAAAACGGATCGATTACGTGTTCTAAATGTTTTGTCATTTTTTCTCCAAAAACGTTTACAAGCTGGAATTCAACTAAAAGATTAATTTTCACAGATTTAAGAACTCCAAGCTCTTTCTGAACTGGTGTAGTTATACGCTGCTTTGCCTGCTGTAGATAAAGATTCATGTTCTTAGATGAACCACAGCGAATGAAATAGATTTCAGACGCCCTTCAAAGGCTGCTTCGTACTCTCTAATATCGCAACCCCCATTCATTATTGATAATATTTTATGTTTCATAGGCTCCGTCTTTGTTTTCTCACAAGGAGCAGTGAATCTACACACCTCTTCGTGACGTTCTCCCTTATACCTATAGACGAATAATCTTATAAGCGTTATCTTATAATGTTATGAACGTCATCTTGTAATCTTATAAGCGTTTAAAGAAAAGAGCACTTATAAGAGATCCCATCAAAAGGGAATGCTGACAATTAATGAAGCATATAATCCAATTGACTTAATTGACCGTATAATTACATTTAAACGTGTGCTTACACATGTTTTGGCACTCTTTGGGCAGTTTACCGACGAAAGAAGCCAATCCCTCCCCCTTATAGTGTTAACACATGTTTACATATAATTATACGCTCAATTAGATTGCTCGAATTATACAGCGAGTTAAACGGCGGTTGTCATCTGGATATGTTATAAATACTCTGCGCTTTAAACGCTTATATCTCCCGAACGAAAAGAGATACAGCAATGCGATAAAAAGCGATTACATCCTTAGAATACGGCGCAGAATTGCATATTCTTCCAAACTGACCGTGGTTCTCTGTTTCGAATCCAGGAATGATTACAGCTTTATCTTCGAGTAACTCCTGAACTAATGTAGGTAAAGGTGTAAAGTAAATTTAATCACATTTGTATAATTAGATTATTTCACCTGAATCTATATACGGATACCTAGAGTCCTGGGTTTGAGCCTTAAGTTTTACAACTCAAATGTCTCTGGAACTAAGAGTGGTAGAGGGGATAGAACAAAGTATGATGAATAGCTACTATTATTTACAGTTAACACCGTAAATAATTGGAGCTCAGTTCTCCATAGTTCTAATTCAGATCTTTCATAGACTTCATTAATTTTCCTCTCTCATTTAGGATAAATCACTTAGATTGATGCTGTAAAGTCATATAAACGCGTTTAAGGTGCAAAATAACTGTTATAAATATTTTTTGATCCTAGTGCCCTGGGTTAAATACTGATTCAATGTAATTTGCTTCTAAATTTAATAGCTCTTGAAGTGATTAAGATAAAGGCTTTAATTAAAATTTTATAAATGTATATTAGTACTGCTTCGTACCAGTATATAAGGCGCTATCTAACGTCCTGGGATTGAGTCCTACGTTTTAAATTCTGGATTATCTCCGGATCTGTCAGTGCTAAGGAACTGCAATGATGCCTGGATTATAGCTACTAGTACTTCTAATTAATAACGTAAATAAGTAGAATTGAATTTTCCTTATTTCGAATCCCAATCTTTCAAACACTTGCTTAATTTTCCGCTATAGTCTAGGATTTATGTCTTAGATTGATGATATAAAGTGCATAAAGCTATATTTATCATGTCAAAATTAATATTATAAATAATTTTGTTGCTAGTCCTCTGGGTTGGAATACTGTTTCAATGGAATTTACTTATATATTGAATAGCTCTTGAGCCAATTTAGATTTAGATGCCAAATAAAACGTAAATAGAGACTCTGATCCAGTAATATCGTTATCATGATAAGAATTATCTAAACCTACTCCGATAGAGCCCCGAAGGGATGATTTCATATATATTCAAAACTATGGGTCTTAGATAGTTCAAATAAAGCCTAAATGGTAGATGCTGATTAGGAGAATTAATCTACTAAACACTTTTATTAAAACATTATTTGGTTCGAATCTAGAAGCTCAAAATCTGTATAAATATGGTAGAACTACTTTACACTTGACTGGAGTGAAATGTAATATTTCTCTGCGATACGTGAGTATTAACCGCATACAGAATTTTATATTGTGTACTACGACTACGGAGAATGAGGAAACGATGGAAATAATGAATGATAAAAGGATGAAAACGCGAATAATAGAGTACATACATGGATTTAATTAAATAAGTGGAGAAAATCGTCTAAGTTACCTTTTAAGCGTCTGCTTCTAAAGTATTGCGGTAACGGAGATGGTGTTAACTTTTGCGCAATGGGTGGTGGTGGTGGCGGTGTTGGTGGTAATCTTTGAATGGAGACATTTGACGGAGTGGGCTTGTGAGAATATTTGTCTCTGGTGTGGCACCGTATACAGGTAGTTATGAGATAAGTTTAAACCTGTCTGATAGAGCCAGACATCCTGTGCTTGAGTGTGACGTCATATGGCGGAGGTTACTTCGCCGGAGAGCGCTAAAATGAGCATTATACAACAAACTTGTTTTTATGGCATGGTTTAAGAATTTATTGAAATGTTTGATCAGTGATTACTTTATATCGTTAAAAGGTATGTAGGTGCCATACCAGAGTTTTAAACACTTAATCAACTTTTAATTCCTAAAATCCCTGCAAGTTTGTATTGAAAGTATAAAAAACGAGAAAAAATAATGATAACAAGAAATAATTGGTGATTAATATATAAATTATCTTCTTAAAACATCTAAAACCATAAAATATTGGTGTTAACGTCGAACAGGAAAAACACGCAAAAGTTATAGCGTCGGATCTGAAATGTAGTACTTTCTGAGAGATCCGTGACTTCTCCATATTTAGGGTGTCCCTTTGAGCTTAGGCCTTTATTATGCTATTTTGCTTCCAGTCGAGAACATCATCTCCTCTAAGAGAAATTAGCTCTCGAGTGTATCTTGAAGTTGTCATGGTGAAGTAGTGTATTCCTTTGAATAAGGTAATAAAGGATATTTTGATGAGTATTTGCAAGGAGTTTGTGGTATTTAGCACATTTTAGAAATGGAGGGCGCTACATTCCAGGAATTATTTCCAAATACAAAATCTGCTAACAAGAGTGGTAAGTGTGGAAAGAGCTTTCCACAAACCTATCACAAGAGGCGATGTGAAATGCATTGCTAGTTCAAATGTAAGCATTTTGCAAGATTCTTCAACAACAGCTATAAGGGATAACTTCATGAAGAGGAGTAAGAAAATGAAGACGGAGGCTACGAAACATCAACTGTTATCGATAACGGATGAGGGCTGCGATATGAGAGAGTACGAAACAACATTTGAAGGGCATGTGAATTCTTATTACATTCACTGTGATTCATCAAAAGACACGAGTCTTTATCTACAGCAGGCAAAGAACTGTATAATTCAAGCAGTTCAGAAAGAGCTTGGAGTTCATAAATCTGAAAGTTAATCTAGTGGTTGAGTGCCGATTTATGAACCCTGTTGGAGAAACTATTGATAAAGCCTGTAGAATACGTTAGCAGCCCGTGTTTCTAGAAACGGATCTGGACTCCATGTTGGATGCAAATTCAAGAAATTGACCACTGAAATGGAGAAATTGCAACTTAAAAGCAGCAACTTGGCTTTGCTTGCTGTGGGTGTTCCTCTTCTTATTAAAAAATATAATTCCCTTCGAAGAAACAGCTATATTCCTCTGCCAGCATCTGTTGAAGCAGGATTCGCGTGTATAAACCCACAGAACTATCGTGTTGAAAAATACTTTATGTGCGATATCCCCGCAAAATTCACACAAAAGGGCTCACAACGTGTGTGCGAATACCGGCCACTTGAAGATAAGTATGATTTCTTATGTGACTCATTTCCTACGGCATTGGCTTCAAATCCCTAAGTTTGAGAAAAAGAATAACATGTCTACAAATGTGCTTGAACTGAATGAGTAACAAGAAGCGGTTTCCTATAAAGGTCGTTGAACATGTCCAACCATTGTGACCTTCTTCTGATGAGTGAAGCTACTGAACTACAACACTGTGCTTATATAAAGAATGTTGAGAAGGTTCTTCGAGATCAAAAAACAAAATTTAAAGAACTAGTGCCCACATGCAAACGGTACTTCACTCATTTTGATGATCGGTACTTTTGAAGCAACCTGAAAAAACTAGTAGAACATAGCACAGCCTGTATACATCATGCTATTGCAAGGATTGTTGATCCTGCAAGCGACAGTACTATGGTATAATTAAAAAATGGTGATAAGCTGTTCAAGCTTTCATGTGGGATCCATGTGGATTTTGAGAGCCTTCTTATGCCGTATTATTCATGCTCTGCTAATCCCGAAATTTGCTACACAACACCATCAGAAATATTTCTACGATGAGCATTTGTGTTTATGTTAAGACATCATCCAGCGTTGAACGTCTAGAAACTGGTCTTCTTAATCGCCCTATATATACCGCGTGGGTGTTCTCATCCTGCATTTTATAGTCGATGCGCATTCACCAGCCCGCTGATTATGGCTATGGTGGTGCTCGATATTAACGTGCTCTAGTAGCACAATCGTTAACACGCTGGAAAATCATGGTGAAGGTCATAAGTTTAAATCACGGCTGCGAATAAATAAGTTTTTTATTCATTTCTGTTCATGTTTCGAGAACGTTCTAGCAAATCATGATTTATTTCCGAATGCACTAGAACGTGGATTTGCCTAAAATACGAAGTTTCAGCCGTTCGTGTGCTCACTGTGGTACAATGTTTTCGAATAGAGAGTATCTGGATATGCTGTTTAGTATACCGGAGGCAGAATGTAACGGAGGCACGTCGTCTATGCCAACTGTAGCTTCCGCTGAGAACACTTCCTATAGATCACACGTTTTTGCAAGTTGCGATCCGTCTTCTGGAATATGGAACAGTGCACAAGACACCACATCCACGAAGAGATCATCCTGTGTGTGACCAAGCAACAACGCATCGTGTGACTGATTATGTCATTCAGTATCCGCATTGTAGTACGAGGGACATTCACAGGCATTTAAATATTAGACAATCTTCCGCGTGGAGAGTAGTACCTCAACATGCAAAGTTTCACTCTTATCATCTTCAACTACACCATGAAGTGATAAGATCCGCGAGTACTCCGCGAATACAATAATAACCATAGCCAGAAGAAAAGTTAAGATTAATGCGCGAATCAAACAAAATAAGAAGGAGATAAAAGAGAATATTAAAGATTAAGTAAAGGGGGGAATAAACATTATTATGGATGAAATAAAATAAAGTAGAGATGAAATAAAATATTATTACGGATGAAATAAAATAAAATAGAGACACGTATAAATAGATCAGAAAGTAAAAGAACGTGAAAGGAAACAGACACAAGAAAATATGCCAGAGGGCAAAACACTTAACAAATACAGGAAAGGCTAGCTGGAGAACAGTTAGGTTCTGTTGAAATCGCCAAGAGCTCTCCGGCGTGCGAAACAAAGAAACGGATGTGCTAGTCACTCAAGCGAACAGAAAATTAAATCAGCCGTGAATAACGAGAAACAGCAGAAACGCTAGCTAAGCCTAAGGGTAATGAAATTGAACCAATGGGAAAGAAATCGCAGAGGAGCCATAGAACCAATAAGGAAGATTAAATGTCACGTGAATAGTAAAACCAGGGAACAAAACTAGAAAAGAGGCGTGAAATAGATTTTGGTCTAGGAGCAGGAGCGCGCTTTAGACACGCGAAAGATGGAACACTTTGTGTCGGGAAACGTTAGGAGGAGGACGTAGAAACTTTGTGTCGGGAAACGTTAGGAGGAGGATGTAAAACTTCGTGTGGGGAAACGCTAGGAGGAAGACGTGATAGTTTGTGTTGGGAGGAGATAGAAAGAGGATGTAAGAATTCTGTATCGGGAAAAGAGATAGGGTAGCTAGGGATGACAAAAGTCATATTGTAAGTAAATGAGAAATAGAATAAATTCAAGGGTAAAAGCACGGAGACTGTAACGGGGGGAAAAACTGATAGGAACGCGTCTTGTGTGAAGGGCCTGCAGTACGAAAACCAGTGTGGATCTTCATAATAAATGGGCCATTGAGAGGAGTTGTGAGTATCATTCACCTCCCATCCACACACTCCCTGAGGTAAGATTCTCGTAACCCATAATCCTCTACCTGAGCAGCCGGCAATCACCTGAAACCCTACACCAAGACCTTACAAACCAGAAACGATACCTTTATTTTCCAAACCCCGCTACAAAATGGCACCCAACGTGTCTTACACCCACGCCTAGCACCCTACCAAACCAACACTCACACCAACACAACGGAGGACGCCGCCAAGGAACCAACCACCATCACCAGACCAACAGCAGCACAGCACAACAGCACCGAGTAAGTACAAACAACATTTCATACAACAAGAGAAAAGTGAATGTTACTCCGTAACGGCAAAACAACAAAAAGCACCATGGAGAACGCCCTTACGGAGGAACAAACAACAGAAACAACAAATCAACCGGAACGTGCGGAAAATCCCTATACACTAGAGGCAATAGTTCAACAAATGTTTCTTCAATTCCAGCAACTTACCTCTCAAATCACCGCACAAGGTGAAACACTTAACTCTCAAATCACCGCACAAGGTGAAACACTTAACTCTCAAATCACCGCACAAGGTGAAACACTTAACTCTCAAATCACCGCACAAGGTGAAACACTGCATTCTCAGATCACTGCACAAGGTGAGAAAATCACCGCACAAGGTGAAACATTACACGCACAAATTCAGACACAAGGTGAGAAAATCACCGCACAAGGTGAAACATTACACTCACAAATTCAGACACAAGGTGAGAAAATCACCGCACAAGGTGAAACATTACACTCACAAATTCAGACACAAGGAGAGACACTAAACGCAAAACTAACAGCACAGGAGGAAACCCTCAAACAATTAGAACAGAGACTGATGACCCAGGTACACACACAATTAGTTGCCCAAGGGGAGAAGCTCGAGGCAAAAATTCTAGAGCAAATGAACACGAAATTCTCAGAACACCAAACACAAATAGAGGAGCAGGTAAACCGACAAGCAACCCAAGTGTCGGAGATGAATGCAGGGCAAGTGTCTTTACGATCGGAGGTCATTAGCATTAGAACAGATGTTCTGGAGGCATGCTCCGAATTAAAATCTTTAAAGGGAAGGGTCACACAAATGTCTGCTGACCATGTTAACCAGGAACAGCTGAATTGTGATCTGCAAGCAGCATGTGTAAATATTAAGGAAAATATAAATACAGAAATAACAGCAATGAAAGAACTCATCACCACTTCAACAAACCAAGCAGCTGCAGAACACAACGCGGCATTAGAACTAATTGACAAAAATTCGCGTGAGTTGGCACAGGTTAGAGCAACAATAGCAAGACAGCAAAATGTGTCAAATCAAAATGCCAATAACCATGCCACCTCTCGCGAAAATATCACCGCGGAAACGCAACCTGCAATTCACGTGCAGCTTGCGTCGTCGCAGTCACCAACTTCTAGTTTAGCTCATGAGGAACATAGCTATATGAATGTGCATGCATACCCTCTACATTTTAATTTATTAATTGAGATAGCCGTACCACAGTTCAATGACTTGCGAGACAATGCGAAACGATACATTATGGATCTGGACGCTTATTTCGAGTTGAAACAAATTCCGGAAAACCTGAAATTATTGATTATAAAGAAAGGGCTACAAGGCAGGGCACTCTCTTGGTTCCGGTTAGCGATCGGCGACCACACCACATACTCTGACTTCAAACACTTATTCCTAACCAAATATTGGAATACTACCACCCAATACGCGGTGAGAATACGAATAAATAATGGGAAATATACACCAGGACAGGGGCAACAACTAATCGATTACTTCCTAGATCTGGCACAACAGAGCCAATTACTAGACCCACCCATGCAGGAAGATGAATTTGTAAAATTCATCGTGAGGCATTTCCCGGATAATATCCGAAATAATTTAATTGTGGCTAGGGCGACAACCATTGCCGACACACTAGAACTGCTGACGGCGCTACAAGGACACCAGAGCGGTAGCTCAGAAAATAGAGCACCGACACAAAATTTCAGTGGGTTAAAGGGCACACCTCAACTATCAGCAAAGACGAGGTCCATACCCTCAACAAAACAGATACGATGACAGGGGCAACCAGTTTACGAGACACAGGGGCGACAACCATTTCCACAGGAACCCACCACGAGACAACGGGAGAAGGTACATAAACTATGTAAGAGTGAACGGGAGCCGGAGACATAACTCATGGGGCACAAACACACCGGAACCCCGTGAATACGAAACAAGACAAGATGGACGCCACAGCCCGAACAAAACCTTCAATGAACGCAGCCGCCCAGGACAAAACGTAGACGCACCATCATGGCCTCAGGAAAACCGACGGGAACATATAGAATACAACCCACGGTCAAACCACCAACGAAATGACAACACGCAAACAAAACACACAGGGACCATAAAAAAGCAAACATGGTTCAACCGCGACAACCAGGGACCGACACAGCAGGATGAGAGGTGCGGTGGCGCATTCGGTACCAACGCGACGACGGAAAACTAAAACGGGGTCAGGATCAATTCCCGTCTCTAGAACCCCCAGCTCTTTGCAACACAGGGAATAACACCTCCATTAATGAAGAAAGACAAGGCGATATCATAGACTCACCACAAGTGTCAATACAAATAGCAGGCGAAGCATACCAAGCTATCGTGGACTCCGGAGCAATGGCTTCTTTATGCAGCAAGGAGTTCTACAAAACGATCATATCGCGTGGAATAAAACTGCAAACATTGCCTGTTAAGAATGTTTACGCTATCTTAGCAATAGGGAGAAAGAAAACCCGAATCCAACAACAAGTAATGATACCCTTTAACATTAAAGAGATAGACTTTGAGTATATTTTTCTAGTGGTTCCACATTTAGTGACACAATTAATAATTGGGAGCGACCTGCTATCTGAATTCAGGGCTAATGTAAATTATAGAACAAGGGAGCTCACATTAGTGACAACAAACAATGAAACAGTAACTACACATTTCCTCAAGACGCCAGGTATAACACCAGACTTAACGGAGGGTGAAAGAGACATCCATCAGAACAGGTTTTTCGTACAAGTCATCAGCCTTGGGGGCGAAATATGTAAAACGCAGGTAGAGATAGATGATAGATTTTATGAAGAAGAGGAATTAGAAGATATTAATGAACTCGACGACGAAGAATATAGAGAAGATGAAATAAAGAATAATTATATAAAGCCCGTGGAAGGCGCAAAGATAAGCGGACTGGATGACTTACCAAGTGAAGATGAAAAACAATACCTGTACGGAGAGACGGACACCCGACAAATTAGAGAGTGCATTGCACGAAAGGTGAATGACATCTCAGCCTTCAGCAAACGACAAAAACAAACACTAACTACAATTCTATGGAACAACAGAGAAGCATTTTCAGACAAAACAGGTTGCTTTAAAAATTACGAATATTCCTTTGAGGTGAAACCAGCTCCACCATGGAAATATAAATGTAGAAATATACCGATAACACTTCAAAACGCAGTACATGACACGATAACACAAATGATTGAGCAGAAAATAATACAACCATCGAATTCGCCATATATAAACCCCTTATGTGTTGTTGCAAAGAGCTCAGGAAAGGTTCGCATTACGAGAGACGCTCGACACTTAAAACACCTTTAGAATACCGGACAAACCAAGAAAAACAGAATTAAGAAACAAACACATGAAACGACACAACAAGACATGGAACCCGAAAGAAGGAGATAAGGTTTTATACAAGGCACACCACAAGTCATCCATGTTGAAAAAAGAGAACAATAAATTACATTTGATGTGGCACGGTCCGGCCGTAATCCGGAAACAATTGAGTGATCGAGCTTTCGAATTACAAAACCCACGTACTTTAAAAATAATTGGCAGGTACAATTTGGCCTTAATAAAACCGTACAAAGTACCTACAAAATGACGGAAAATGAACCACAATATAACGTTAAATTGTCTCAGTAAGCAATTAAAACAGAAACATAAACACAGCAGTTGAATTAGCGTGTAGGAAAAACGTAAGGTCAATAACACAACGACCAGAACAGGGTAAAGGCATGGCACATACGAAAATAAGAGTAAAAGACTAGGAACTGTAAAAGTGTGAAACATGTAAATTTGTTAAACCTAAGGCAAAGAATGTAAATTCATATTAAACTTAAACGATAGGCATGAAAACTTAGTAATCTATACAAAAGGTGTAGAGTCACAGAGAAAGGGGAAATATAGAGTTAAGGCTTAACCAAAACAGAACAGAAGGACGATCATCTGGATATAGAAAATGTTAAAAGTCTCATCATAGTAAACACTGAACTATGATACAAATGAGTGTAAAGAATATTATGATGTATTGAATGTTAGGATAAGGTCATAGATTAAGTTCATTGTAAATAACATTAAGACCGCACTCATGAGCAAAACTAGGAACAAAATAAAAACGTAAATCTGTGGAAAATTATGTTTACTTACATTCAGGTATAGGGACTTGCACAAAAATGTAAGGTCAGACAGACACGTGATTATTCCCAGGTAGACTCAAAAAGGTGAATGACATCCCTAAACAGTCACAACAACTCGTGTGAACAGTGAAAAGTGAAAAGTGCGCGAAATAAGTTACCAGAATATACAAAGCACTAGTACACAAAATGAAAACAAAAAAAAATGACTGCTTAAGTAAGTGAAAGCATGTTTCACGAAAGGGAAACACGAAAATATACACCAGAAAAAAGACTAAAACAAGCAAACGAGGCCTGAATGAAAAGGGCGCAAAATCAATGAAAATGTAAATAGTTATAGACTATTTTTTCTAATTTTTCTATGTAAATTTTTCAGGTGGAACCACAAGCATAATTTGTAAATTAAAATGTATATAAAACAGTTCGTCAGAACTAAGTACGGAAAAGCCTCACACAAGACGCGAGGGGGGAACTTTAGCGCAAACAGCGAAGCACTAGTTTCAGTGGGTTTTCAGACAAGCCATTAATTTTACTCATGCGCATAAAATGAATGCCTTATCTGAAGGGCATTTGAAGTGATAAGATCCGCGAGTACTCCGCGAATACAATAATAACCATAGCCAGAAGAAAAGTTAAGATTAATGCGCGAATCAAACAAAATAAGAAGGAGATAAAAGAGAATATTAAAGATTAAGTAAAGGGGGGAATAAACATTATTATGGATGAAATAAAATAAAGTAGAGATGAAATAAAATATTATTACGGATGAAATAAAATAAAATAGAGACACGTATAAATAGATCAGAAAGTAAAAGAACGTGAAAGGAAACAGACACAAGAAAATATGCCAGAGGGCAAAACACTTAACAAATACAGGAAAGGCTAGCTGGAGAACAGTTAGGTTCTATTGAAATCGCCAAGAGCTCTCCGGCGTGCGAAACAAAGAAACGGATGTGCTAGTCACTCAAGCGAACAGAAAATTAAATCAGCCGTGAATAACGAGAAACAGCAGAAACGCTAGCTAAGCCTAAGGGTAATGAAATTGAACCAATGGGAAAGAAATCGCAGAGGAGCCATAGAACCAATAAGGAAGATTAAATGTCACGTGAATAGTAAAACCAGGGAACAAAACTAGAAAAGAGGCGTGAAATAGATTTTGGTCTAGGAGCAGGAGCGCGCTTTAGACACGCGAAAGATGGAACACTTTGTGTCGGGAAACGTTAGGAGGAGGACGTAGAAACTTTGTGTCGGGAAACGTTAGGAGGAGGATGTAAAACTTCGTGTGGGGAAACGCTAGGAGGAAGACGTGATAGTTTGTGTTGGGAGGAGATAGAAAGAGGATGTAAGAATTCTGTATCGGGAAAAGAGATAGGGTAGCTAGGGATGACAAAAGTCATATTGTAAGTAAATGAGAAATAGAATAAATTCAAGGGTAAAAGCACGGAGACTGTAACGGGGGGAAAAACTGATAGGAACGCGTCTTGTGTGAAGGGCCTGCAGTACGAAAACCAGTGTGGATCTTCATAATAAATGGGCCATTGAGAGGAGTTGTGAGTATCATTCACCTCCCATCCACACACTCCCTGAGGTAAGATTCTCGTAACCCATAATGCTCTACCTGAGCAGCCGGCAATCACCTGAAACCCTACACAAAGACCTTACAAACCAGAAACGATACCTTTATTTTCCAAACCCCGCTACAACCAGGAGCTACTGAGCCGGATCATGGATGGAGAATGACGTTCCTAGGTGGATCATACGACAAACTGAACAATTCCACATAATTTGACATCTATGTTATTTACAGACGAAGCGGGATTCTACAACACAGGCCATGTAAATCTCCATAACATGCATTACTGGAGCAATGTAAACCAACATTGGATGGGAAAGGCGGCCTTACAAGTCCGATGGAGTTTCAATGTTTGGGCTGGTATATTCGGCGATCATCAAATAGGCCCGTATTTTAAACATGACCAGCTCAATGGGAATTGCTACATCCACTTCCTACAGCTCCAGCTGCCTACTCTACTGGATGAAGTGCCGTCGCAGAACCGACTAACTATGTGGTACCAGAATGATGGAGCGCCATGTCATTCGGCCCCTCATTTAACGGCTTATCTCGATGCCACCAACACTGAGCGATGAATCGGATGGCTGGACCAATAGGTTGGTCAGCACGTTCACCAGATCTAACCCATTAGATTTCTTATTATGCGGTTATCTTAAAGATACCGTGTACCAGGAGCAGCCAATGAACCCTCAACAGCACAGGGAACGCCTCATCTTAGCTTGCCATAACATCACACCGGCCATGTTGCGCCGGGTTAGGCTGACGATGATAGTTAGACTGAGATCTTGCATCCGCCAGAATGGTGGCCAGTTCGAACATCTATTTCAACCACGTGGAGGAAGCGGGTAAATTGTAAAGGTTTATCTGTATGATGGTCCGGCATGACGTCGTAGTCACTGTTAATTGCACTACTTTGGGAACCAGAAGGTTCACAACCTTCATAACATGGGCTTGCAAACGTCATCTAGTTTGTATGTAGGTACTGCATTTTGTAAACTCTCAGAAAATTTATTGGGTTTCTTTTTTATGAAAGAATAGCTTCAAATAATAAAATATTACTTAACGATGTCTTATGTTTGAAAGTTATAATTACAGTACTATATGCATTTATTTATGATGTTCATTAAAGCACATCCTATCAAATAACACTTTGTGTTTTAATGAAATTCACATAATTAAACTACTTAAGTGAAAAGACACTTCCACTCCAACGTACAACTTTTCGTTAAATTAAGTAAACTTAAAGTTTAGTAAAGTACCTTCAAGTGGCAGTACTTCAAACCGGGACCTTCACAATGAAGGCTAACGCACACACGGCTGCGCTACGAGTGCAAGTCACTGCACGCACAGCGCTGCACGGCAGTTATTTCGCCCGAAGTTGATACGACGTGATGCAGTGGATAGGTTTACGGCATAGCCTGCAAAACGCTTGGACTTCATAACTTCTGAATTCGCAAGCTCAGAAAACGCATTCGGTACAAATATGTATAGCGTGATTATGATGCTGCCCAGAAGTTTATGCCTTATCTAACATTCCTTGCGAAGAAAATCGATTATATACAAATCTGCTAAGCTTCTAAAACTTACAGATGCCCAGAAAAAGGATTTCGATTCTTCTACAGAATGCTACTTATGTGCTAAGTAATTTATAGAAGAGGACTACAAAGTGCGCGTCCAGGATAATATCAGCGGGAATATCGCAAAATTCCGCCTGATAGTTGTAATTTAGCCGACAAAACAGCTAGATGTACACCTGTCTTCCTTCATAACCTGAGTGGATATGATTCACATTTCATCCTTAAGGAGCTGGGATGTACAAGCGAGAGAGTAGAGGTGATTCCTAACTCTGAAAAAATCTCATTCTGTAAGTAAGTTGTGGATGTAAAGCTCCAGTTTGTGGGTACCTATCGTTTCGTGACTACCAACTTAGATACGCCAGTAAAACATTAATAGCATACCCCAAAATGGAGAAGTCTTTTGGACGTGAGAGGTCTATTTTGATGACTCATAAAGGCTTATTTCCATAAGATTATGTCACTGTATGGGACGTCCTGAACAAGAAACAATTGCCTTCAAGAGAAGCATTCTACACAAAATTATATGAAGAAAAAATTACCGTCAATGACTGCGATCATGCTAAAGAGGTGTGGGAGCAGTTTAGTCTTATAAATTTAGGCGAGTACAGCGACCTCTACATAACCTCTGATTTTCTTCTCTTAGCTGATGTCTTTGAGACATTCAGAGACAAAAGATTGATCCTCCTTATTATGGGATGCTATGGTATTGTATACTGAAGTAGAAGGGAATTTCTACAGGAATACGATCAGCTTCTCGAGGTAGAATCGGGTATAAGAATGGGTTTATGCCAAGTATCTCACCGATAATCAGAGGGCAATAACATCTACACTGAGAAGTTAATCCAATGAAACCATCTCAGTTTATCACATACGAGGACATCAATAACCAATGTGGTTGGGCAATGTACCACGCCCTTTCTTAAAGTGGATTAGAGTGGGTTTCCCCTGAAAATACACCGACCTAAGCTGTTTGAAAGAAGTTGACCCTCACGGATATATTTTAGAAGAGGATATCGAATATCTTGCTGAGCTTCATGACTTGAGTGTTTAAAACCAGAGGAGTTTTCTACTCGAATCTAATAACAAGCTACAGTAATGTGCTAGAAGTGATTTTACGAAGGATCTCTACAAGCTGTTCATCAATGCTATGTTCGAGAAAACAATGGAAAACATCCAGAATCGGGTGAATAGACGGTATCTAACAGATCGTAAAAGGTTGGTGAAACGTATAGGAAAACCTACATTCATTTACAGAACTATGGAGATAACTTGGTTGCTGTTCATATCGCTTCACGGTGGATTGTTTTTAGAAAACCAATATACATTGGAATGAGTGTGCTAGACATTTTGAAACCGCCATGTACTCGAATCAATATGATGTATTATTTCCGTATTATGGAGCTGGAAACGCGACACACTTATACATGGATACTGTAAAGGGACATATCCGAAATCCTATAAGCATAGACAATAACAGGATATAAAATACTGGAAATAGAAATTAAAAATCAATGCTAACATTTTGGGAATACTTTAAAATGTGTGAAAGCAGCTTGCTATATAGCTATAATTAGAACATCCGAGCTAGCAAACGAGAGGTTAAAGTCCATCAACACACGCGCTAATGCGCACACGTTTGAGGTTAAACCCCAGAAAGTATAAAGGGAGGGCAGAGAATAGAAAGATACAGAAATAGTTTGTTCGGGGGAGTTTGTAAAATAGCAAGGAAACCTGTACTTCAGAGGACAGAGACATTGAGATTTGCCGGATAAATCCGGAGAACACGTGACTTCCGACATTTGGCACATTTTATTGTCATGTTCATGTCCATGTAACGCTACTTTAGAACCAATGGAAACTGTAACAAATAAACACGCGGTTTCTGGCGTCATTGGAAAACGGATGAAAAGAGAGGGAGGCCGCGAGTTTACACGACTCTTTAAGATACTCTCTTGGCATTAGTTTGTGTGCTACTACCATAGCAACCGAAATTAGAATCAATGATGTACTTAAATTGTGCGACCATGTGAAGATTCAGCTTCGGCGGTCGGGGTTCATACCCGGCTGAGGATGATTTTTTTCGGGCGTAAATATCCTTAGCATGGCTTCCTTCGTAAGGGAAGTAAAGCCGGTGGTACTGTGACGTAGATTTACGGCACGCTAGGGAACCTCAAGTCTGATAACGATGCCTCTGACCAAAGGTACCGGTCTTTCACGCCCAATATAGAATAGTACGCTAAGGACCAGACCAGTTAAAGAGCTTCTATAAATAAAACATAGTTTTTAGGCGGAAGATGTGGTTGGGAAATCGTGTGACGAATTAGCTAGTACTATAGAAGAACATAACATAATAGCGGGAAGGTTTAAGCTATAAGACTTAAGAAGCACTTCATAAGGAAAATTGCTAGCCGCCTGAATAGACATAATTCTCGTCAATAAATCAAGGTTATGGGCAAATCATTTTATTATTTTGCCTTAACCCACAAACCCCCAGAGTTATTAACCAACTAGATAGGAGGGGTATTCTTTCCTCAGCTCTTCGCTTGGGGCAGCCAGCAAGAGGGTGTTTGAAGCAACGGAGATCCAGGAGGTACATGGGCCTACATGTACTCCTGCCTAAAATGGCGGCAACGTGGTTTTAGTCAAGAAGGCATCACTCACCCAGCACCTCAAGGAGGAATCACGCTACCAGAACTTTAAGAATTTACGACACAGAGTAACTTACAAAACCGCATGTATATTCTAATTTTGTAAAATTCTTGTACGTGCATGTTGCCCAGAAGCCATAAAATATTTACAGTCAGCTACAGTATGAATGCTGATAACCAAACAGAGGGAGAAGTTATTGCTCCACCTGTGGTACGGTAAAATGGTAGCATGCAAATGGAGTTTTGACAATCTGCAACCTGCCCAGGTGAAACCGTGGTTGAAATTGGAGAAGGCACTGATGCAAATGTTGCAGTCAATAGTAGCTTCCACTCCTGAGTCCACAGGTACAGTTAGAGAAAACTAGCGAGCAGTTACAGCAGATATTAGAAGGCAAGCTAGACAATAATAGTAAAACACTGTAACAGATTAGCTTATGGCAAACAATATTCCAATCAGATATTGCCAGCTTAAGACGGGAATTAAATGTAAACATACGCAAGATTGCCAGCCTTTCAGAATATGTAAATGCTCAAGTAGAAACCCTAAATGCAAGCAATGTACAAGTTCAGAAACAATTAAGACAATTTGAGGAACAGTAGAACTAGGACAACAATCGCTGGAAAACCGAGTAAATTCAGAGTTAGCAGCTGTAAAAACAATTGTCACTGCCACCCAAGTAGAATGTATTCATGAAAAGTAGAACAAAGGAATGTAGTGCAAACCATTGGTAATGTGCATGACAATGAAATTAAAGAAATAGGAAAGAGTGTGCAGAAACTAGAGCTGGAACACAATTCTTCAAAAACCATGTCCAGTGATAGACAAGAAACTTCGGCGGACACCGGTAGCACAACATGGCTCTCCGCTGAAGCCCGAAACAATGCAAGTAGTAGTTATAACTATAAGCATGTGTATGCTTCAGTGTGACTCCACCGATCACCTGCTCTCACAGTAGCATAATAATTTCAATTCACACTTGCTAAATCAATTATCTTCACCATCTTTTGAAGTACGAAAGAGGGACCACGAAAAAGAGCTTATTAGAGAATTGGAGGAGTATTTCAGACTAAAACATGTTCCTGATGAAATAAAACTAATATTAGTTAAGAAAAGTTTATACGGACATGCGCTGAACTGGTTAAGGTTAACCATTGTGGATTCTTTGTAATACGACAAATTCAAGCAAGCATTTTAATGAGAGACTGGGTTCAACTAAATAAACAAAGTTGGGTTGGAACTTAACAACGGCTGCTATAACTCCATTGTGCACGGCAACCTTATAGATTATGTGTTAAAACTGGCCCAAAAGACCAAACAAATCGATCCACTCATGGAAGACTGGGAAGTAATTGCCTTACTAACGAACAAATTGACCGATTAATCAGAATTGGACTTATTGCTGCGCAACCACAAACAAAACCAAAAATGCTAGAATTGATCACCACTTTCGATCAAATAGGGTCAAGACACGCTCAAGGGAGAAACATTTTCTCAAGATAGCGGATAAACGCATCATTTTATGGGGACAGGTGCACATGCCCTACGATTCAAAAATTAAACGAACCAATTTATCTAAGGGAAAGGGATTAGCAGGAGGCACCAAAACCAGATCGAAGGCAACAGCACTCCTATGGGGATAGACTGTAGAGGCCACATAGAAGGAGACTAATAAACAATGCTCATTGCACGGGGCGCAACAACAATCATAATGGAAATTATAGCAATGACCGTAGAAACTTCTCAGCCAATCGTAATGATTATCATGGGGGTCAAAATTAGTATAAAGGGAACCATACAGGAGAAACTCCAATAGCTCTGGCAGAAGTAGCCAGGTAAACTCGCAGAATTGAAGGCTAAATGGGACGAGATGAAGGTGGAACCCGTAAATAAACGGAGACCACCGGCTACCAAGCACTTCTTAGAATTCGGGAAACCAAACCCGGGTGTTTTCAGGGTCAAGGTTAACACCTTAGAAAAGTTTGACAAAGTCAAATCGTCCAATTTTGGGCCCATTTCACTGATTAATAAATGCAACAAAGGAGACATTACAACACTGCACATAAAATGTATGCAAACATGGACATTAATGAATCGCCTAGGATAACTATTGAAAGTATGGGTGTCATAACAAATGTATTAATTGATACGGGCGCGAATGTTTCCGTTTGCCCAGAATAGTATTTCCAAAGGTTAGTACATCAGAAAATAAAGGTATTGTCTTTGTCTATTAAGAATGTATACTGTACAGTAGCAATTACAAAAAGTAGAGGAGTGAAACATAAGGGGTTCTTTCTGTAAAGCTGGGAGATAACATATTTAATGTGATTATTCTCATTATCCCATACCTACAGCAGGATGTCATCGTAGGATCACATTGTTATAATACATCGGAGGCAATAATCAATTTTGAAGAGAAATGTTTAAGGATAGAGAAGGAAAAATCAAAGGGTCATTCACTAAATGTCAAATAAGTCATAAAAACATGCCTACAGAATTTGAGAAACAAATTGCCGAGGAAATTTTCTTTGCTGAAAATATTACTGTTAACGAGGGACTACATATTGATGTTAACAAGGAACCAGGGAAATGTAACTTTGCAAACGGAAACCGGATTTCAGAGCACGAACTATTATACATAAACACCCAACAGCTTTATGATAACTCAGAGTATGTGCGACTTCTCACACTTAACAAATGTAGCGAGGGACAGGTTCACAAAAACAATTTTCCGCACATCAGAACGAACTACCTGGGGATAGGGAGATAGCTGCTCAAACTCGTAGAAAAGTAGCTGATGCCCATGACATACCGGAGCAGCAGAGAAGGATATTTCGTTTGTGCTGTGAAGAAATAAAGAAGTTTTTTTTCCCAAAAAACCCCTACATTGCACAACATATACGCACTCATTCGTGGTGAATACCATAGCTTCATATACTCCTAAATGTAGGAATTTACCATTTGCCATAAGGGAACAGGCGGAGGAAGTAATAGAAGAAATGCCTAACAATGATACTATAGAGCTCTTAAATTCAAAGTATGTAAATTCTTGTTTCTGGGTAAGGAAGCCCAATGGAAAACTGCGCATGGCACTGGACGCTCGTAAGCTAAATTC
The DNA here is from genome assembly GCA_030765065.1 of Deroplatys truncata. Classification (NCBI taxonomy): domain Eukaryota; kingdom Metazoa; phylum Arthropoda; class Insecta; order Mantodea; family Mantidae; genus Deroplatys; species Deroplatys truncata. The sequence goes on along the minus strand of CM060990.1, from coordinate 463,062,634 downwards.
TTTTACTCTGGCTGTCCACTTTAGAAAAAAATATAGAACAGCTATTAGCAAGAGTAAATGGAGGTAAATATTTTTCGGGAATTGACCTGGTACAGGCACCCAGATACCCTTAGAAGAAAAATTAAGACAACTAACTAGCTTCCGACACAAAGGGAAAATATACTCTTTCAAGAGAGTACCCTTTGGGGTTTCCACCAGCAGCAGTGTATTGTTGAGAGCAGTTCAGGCCATGTTTTGGGAAACCACAGCAAAGTTTGTCCTTCAGGACGTTTATGTTTTCTTAATATATGACACCGAAATTTACCAACCTAAGACACCAACTATGTTTTGTCCACTTTAAAACGCTTTGGGATGACAATTAAAATTGGAAAATGGAATTTCCATACAAAATAAACTACGTTCTTAGAATATATTGTGTCAAAAGAAGGAATTAGGCCAAACCCAGAATGCATTGAAAGTATAAGGCAAATATGGAACCCAAAAGTTTAAAACAACTCATGAGATCTTCTGGAATAATACAGTACGAAAGTAAATTTCTCATAAATCTTGCAAAGGAAGCTGCTCCACTACGCAATCTTCTCCAAAGATACTCAAAATGGGCATGGAGTGAAGAACAAAGAGAGGCGTTCAATAAGATCAAAGAGCTATTTGCATAGGCAATATTATTAGGTCGGCCAATAAATACGGTCAATTTCCATATATATTGTGATGCCAACATAAGGGCCTGTGGAAGCGTATTGTGCTAAATAGACAAAGAGAACAAAATGCCTGTAATAGCAACTGCTTTGGGAGGAGAGTCCACGACAGAGGGTAACTCGTGCGTCAGTGAACTAGAGCTAGCGCTTTTGCACTTCAATAATTCAAGCGGTTTATATATAAATGGAAAATAATTATTCACACAGACCACGTCAGCTTAGAATTCACAAAACAATACAAGCTAACCAGTAGCAGAATATCTCGCTACATTCATGAGATTTTGGCATACGATTTAGATATCATACACATACCCGGGGTCGTTAACACTTTCAGTGATGTGTTATCACGTCTTCGGAGGTGCAACTCACTGCTTTAGAACAACAGTGAACCATTCCATTAGATAAAAGTGATGACAATAGAATCAGACCAGAAAATAAGTATCACTAAGGGTTACGCGATATCAAAATATGGCAAGCGAACAATGAGGAAACACGCGCGCTTTTAGAAACCGCGACAGAAATTACGGGAAACCCCACAGCCACTACAGGACAACACAAGTGCTTATTATATAATTTTGAGGGTGATCCTCAAAGATGGAAAACATATATCTCGAAATCATTGGAAGACTTATTGATAGCCTATTCCACCACTCACTTATGCATACTGACTCAGAACGCAAAGCGATAAACATTGTCGAGCACTTTTATATCAAAAACTACAGCAAAAAGTGCAAATTGTGTCAACTGGCAAAGCCATTCAATGTAAAATACGATACAGTAATGGATTCAGTAATTAGGGAATCACAAAAATATTAGTCATGATGGGTGCCCATGGTTCTTTACCTCTCAGTAAATTTGGGATGGAATTCGTATTAGTGTTTTTAGATTTTTTCGAAGTTTACCAAAATATATCCTGTGAAAGATCTTACATCAAGACTTGTGCTAGAAAAGTCATCAAGCAGCACATTTCCCAATGTGGAACCTGAGAGTGTTATTATGTGACAACGCCTCGGTATATAGAAATAAAATATTTGGAAGATAATGGTATTAAGCTCTACCACAACTCCAACTATTATCTCCAAGAGAATATGACCGAGGGTATTCTAACTGACATAAGGGATACTTTCGAACTTTGGCTCATAACAAACATACAGGATGGCATGGCCATTGTTCACATATAAAATTTATAGTAATCCCTTCTGTAAACACTACCACGGGAATTGCACCAGTTCAATTACAATTTGGGTCGAGGCCAGAGCCAATCATAAAGAGCACACTGGACACAATTCCAAGAGGACCGGAGGAAACAATGTTGGAACAATTTCAAAATGCCCTCATCGTATACAAAAAAGACAGAACATAGAAAAGCTAAATTTAAGTGTCACAGAAACAAATGAACACCAAAGAACGGTGATTTGGTTTTAGTCAGGAATAAGAAGGTCAGAGGATTGAGGTAATAACTACCATAGTTTGAACCTGCTCTACAAAGGACCAGTGTTATCACTGCCTGGTTCGGCACACACACCTATGAACTAAGGGGTATAAATGATAATAAAATGTGGGGAAGGTGCCATAAACAATTATTAAAACCATTTAAATAATGAGTAAGCTGCTCCAATAATCTATTATATTACTAACATTTGTGTGACATGATTGTGTTGTAAATAGAATTAACCAGTAAAATGCAGGGTAAAGTGTACGCAATATTTCAGTGTCTTGATTTTCTTATCTTATAAGGGAATCAAGCTACAAAATGTACAATACACGCAACACTACAGCGTGAGAGAGAGAGAAATATATTTATTACCAAGGGGTAACAGTTGCCATATAGTGTGAACAATACCACTATTAAAAATAGGCATCTAATTGGATGATCAACATTTATTTGCTTAAATTTGCTACTGAGGGCACATAGTTCAAAAATGTAATTTTTCATAATGAGAATTTACTGAACATAATGTTTGGAACTTATAATTGTAAGAGCTTGTTTATTGGATGCTTTTAAAATAAAGATTGTAAAAGTAAGAACGGAATACCAGCATATTTTAAAGTGCAATGTAAATAATGAGTTTTGCCACACCTTAAGCTAAAGAATTACAAACTCATGGAGAAAATATTGTTTCATAAACATTATGTTGTATTGTAAATAGTACATATTTACAGAACCCAAAGAGAGCAGGTAACCGTTGAAAGACGTTGCAGCATCAGCGATCCTTTGTAACTAGGTCTAAGTAAATGAAAGCAAATGCGAGTGCAGTGGCCTAAGAAAATAAGCAACAACGGCTAGTGCAAAAGCAAATAAAAAGAGCCGAAAGGTTTCCGAATAGTTGAGACATTGGATTACAGTGGCACCAAGCTCGGAAACGAATAAAATAGAAAGTGAATTTTTCTCTAGTGCATCTAAAAAAAGACATGCAAAGTAACAACCAGTTGTGCTAGAACAACTTACAAACAAAATGAGAATGTCAAGCAAACCAAGCAGAACAACAATGTAAATAACATGTAAAGTATGTACACAACCTTATTTGTTATTCAACTTTGTTACTCAATTTCACCGTGGCTTTGCTATTTGTAAATATCTTTTGTTTTGGAACGGCCATCTACGTCCCAAAATGAGTAAGTTTGCAATTTTAGGAACGCAGCTGGGAGGCTTTTGTAAGGGTATATACCCGATAGCAAAGAATCAAAGGAAACAATATCATATAAAATTTTGGAAATAAAATTAAGAATCAGTGCTAACATATTAGCAATATTTAAAATGTGCAAAACTAACTGTAACATAGCTGTAATTAGAACAGTCGAGCTAGCAATCGAGAGGTTAAAGTCCATCAACACAGGCGCTATTGCGCATAAGGTTCAGGTTAAATCTCAGAAAATAGAAAGAGAGGGTAGAGAATAGAAAGAGACAGAAATAGTGATCCATTTCCAGGAACTCGAGGGAGTTTGTAAACTAGCAAGCAAAACCTTTACTTAAGAGAAGGACAGAGACATTGGGTTTTGCCGGATAAATCTGCAGGACACGTGACTTCAGACATTTGACACATTTTATTGTCATAGAATGCCAATTAACGCTACTTAAAAACTAATGGACTTACTTATACTTTTTACATTTAAGTGCTTCTCCACTCCAGCAATTGCCCTGCATTCCTATTCGCCATTCTTCCCGATTGAACAAGTCATTCTCCTCCAGGCACCGATCATTGATCATTCTATGAATCTGTCCTCTTCAGGTTGCTCTTGGCCTACCTCGCTTTCTTATTCCACGAGGTGACCACTCCAAAAATGTCTTAGGCCACCTATCACCCTCCATTCTTTTCAAATGTCCATACCATTGCAGACATCGCCTTTCAATTCTCTCCACCACTATTTCCTCCATATCCATCATCTGTCCCACCTCTTCATTTCTCTTTCTTTCCATCCTTGATACTCTAGCACTACATGTTATTCCGTCCATTTCCAATGCCAAGATCTTAGATTTTTATCCCTCTACCAAAGTCCACGCCTCGGTACCATAGGTCATTATACCTTCTACCACAGTCCTCAAAATCCTCTTCTTTGTACAAATCGACATGTCTGTACTCCACAAAGCCCAATTCAAAATTTGTATGGCTCTTCGTCTTGTTCTAGTCTATTGTCTACATCCGCTTTACAGCTCGCTACTTCATCAATAAGCGAGCCCAAATATTTAAAGTTGTTAACACCTTTAATAATTGCTTGAGGTAGTGAGATGTCCCGTCCACTTCCTCCTACTACCAGGTATTCCGTTTTATTCATGTTTACTCGTAACCCTCCTACTTCAAAAGCATCCAAAACCTTCCTCATTATATATTTCACGTCTTCACGACTCTGAGCCATCACCACCTGGTCATCTGCAAATATTAGTGAACGTACAGAACAACCTTGAACTGGTATATCCATAACTCTACAGGACCGATTCCAATTTTCTAGTACACGTTGAATATATATTTTAAATAAAGTACGGGACATACTACACCCCTGTCGTAGGCCTTTTGTCGTTCTGAATAGAGAGGATAATATCTTCCCTATTTTCACAAGCCCGATACTGTTGGTACAACCGTCGAATAAGTAGAATCATTGATAGCTCAATACCAATACCCACCATTGCGTCCCATTGTTGATTAATAGGCACTGAGTCATAGGCCATTTCTAAATCAACAAATATCAAATTATCTCTTGAACCTTTGCAAGTGACTTTTCTGTAATCCGTCTCGTACTAAAATATAATCCATACATGATTTTCCTTTAGTAAATCCTGATTGTTCTTCTAACATTTTCCTCTCGATAGTATGTTCCGGGCTGTTTGTAATAATATTGCTGAAAGCTCTACTAATAGATGGCATTATGCTAATTAATATATAATTTCTAGGGTCTTTACGATTTCCCTTTTTATATACAGGTGTTATATATGACTTATACCAATCATTTGGTATCTCATCACCCTCTAAAATCTGGTTGAACGTCTTACATACCAATCTTTTCAATAAAGGCGGTCCATATTTCCAAAATTCTATTACTATTCTAGCAGGATCGCTGGCTCTTCCATTCTTTGCTTTTTCAATGCGTGATTTACTTCTTTCTCCAAAATAGGTTCTACATATAGCAATGTATTATTATTATTGTTATTATTATTATTATTATGTTTAATATTTTCACACCCTTTCCCCTTTCTTTTCTCCACCAATAGAGTTTTAAAACGTTTCTCCCATTGTTCCATACTTACAAGATTTTAGGCTAGTGATGGGCTATGTACTGCAATCTTCCTTCTTATAACTGTCCATGCCTTTGCTGATCCCCTATATCCTAATGAATTTCGGCACAAACCTTTTCCCACGATTGCTCTTTATACTTTGTTCTTTACCTGCTTGTTACATTCTCTATACTTTTTTAAATCCTCTTCACTCTTGCCATTTAACCACCAATAATACATTTTTTTCCTTAATAATTTCCAACGCTTCTATAGTCAACCACTCTGTCCTTCCCACATTTCCTTTTTCCCTTCCTAGAGTTTCCTCAGCTACTCCACTAACACATTCTTTTAAAAAAGCATACAAGTATTCAGCATTCCAATCCTCTTCTACTACTTTTAACCTATCATTCAACCTTTTCTGATACAGGTATCGCACACTATCTTCCTGTAATAAATGCACCATATACCTTGAGTCATTAATATTAGTTGTTTCTTTAGTTTTCCAAATTTCATTCTTTTTTGATTTAGCCTTCCTTTGGAAGGCTATCTTAGATACAACCATACAATGGTCCGATCCACACTCTAACTTCCTCCGCACTCAAACATCTTTTATTTTGATCAAACGTTGTTGTCTTACTATTACAAAGTCTATAATAGATCTCAAATTCCTGGAAGGGTTTACCCAGGTGTATTTGTGAATGTCTTTATGTTTAGCTTTGTATTCATAATGACCCATTTCTGCTCTTTACAGAAATCAATTAATCTCCTGCCATAATTATTTTCTATATCTTCTTCTCAACTTCCAACAATGTCATCATTGGCTTTCCTACCGTCGCGTCCATTAAAGTCTCTCATTAGCAAAAGCTCGTGTCCATTCGAACATCCATTAATTACTTTTCTCAGACCTACATAAAAGTATATTTTTTTTCAACTGGAACATTATTATTCGGACCATACACACCTATTACTTGCACAATAGATTCATATATACGTATATTTATCATAGTTATCATATCACTTATTCCTTTCCAATCAATTATTCCAGATTTTAATGTTCTCTTCACTAAAACAGCCACCCCGGATTTGGCTCTCTCTGATTTTGGTACTGCAATCCAGAAGTGGATATAATTCCCAACCAATTCTTGTTCTTTCCGTTTCTTTTTTGTCTCATTTAAAACTATTATATAAATTTCTAAATAGTCTATCTCTTTCTCTATCTCTATTAACTCTCCACTCATCCCTTGTACATTCCAAGTTCCACATGTCAAAGTCCGTTTTCGTAGCCATAGTCGATGCCTATTAATCCCTCCAGTCATATTATTCTTGGGAAACGTAGCAAGCTTTGTTTTAAGAAGTGGCTGTTATTCCACTGCCGAACCCCCAAACCTGGAGAACCAGATCGTTGCCTCATCTGCCGGTTTTGGAGGTTTCTGTTTGACCTTCACGGCTAACGTAGTGGCCACGGGACACACGAAGTCCCCACCGTATTTATCTGAAACAGGCATTCCCTTACTTCCCGTTGACCACTCCTCGTGACGTGGACCGAGAGGTCGGATATTGAGGAGCCAGAGAACCAATGGAAATTGTAACAAATAAACGCGTGAATTCTGGCGTCATAGGAACATAGATAAAAAGGGAGGGAGGTCACAAGTTTGCACGACTCTCTGAGATAACCTCTTGGCATTAGTATATGTGCTACTAACGTAGCAACCAATATTAGAAGTTGTGATTTAATTAAATTGTGCAACCAGGTGGAAGATGCTGCGTATGTGGTTGGGAATATCATATGACGTATTACCTAAATGTACAGAATAACATAAAATGAAAGCGGTAAGGATTCAGCTATGAGATTTAAGAAGCACTTCATAACAATTGCTAGCCGCCTGAATAGACATAATTCTCTTCAATAAATCAAGATTGTGAGAAAATCAGTTTATTATTTTGCCTTCACCAACAAAATCCTAGAGTTATGATCCAATTAGGTGGGGCAGGAATTCTTTCCTCAGCACTTCAACTGGCAAGCGGCAAGAACATCTAGAAAACAACGAAGATCCAGGAAGTACATGAGACTACAATATTTTTACCACAATACTGACTCCTTCATCCATTGTGTGATTACAACAGATGTATACCAGGATAAACTACACATGGTCGAACAACTAGATATCTCTGATTACGCGATAGCCCACATATGCTATTCGGCCCAAAACAAAGAGATGTTGGGAAAATTTAAAAATAAAGCCAACGAAAGTCATTGAACGTTTTGTTGGTCTTAGGCCTAAAATGTATGCACTCGACATTAATGGAAGTGTAATTGGAAATATTAAGGTTATTAATTGGAGCGCTATTAACCACTATCCTACATTCAATAGTTATGTGGATTGTCTAAAAAGCAATGAAGCCATAAGAACTCCGATGTATGTAATTCAATCTCATCATATTGTTTTAATAGTTAAAGCTAACAGAATCGCTCTATCATCTCGTGACAGTAAAAAAGTGATTGCAGATGATGGCATATCTACATACGCATATGGTCATTACAAAATTGAGATGTATACCTTAATATGTTTGTTTTTTCAATGACCTGTTACAGAAAATGGATGTTTCCTCAATTGTCACTCACATATAGCCTGCATAAACATGAATAATAATAATAATAATAATAATAATAATAATATAAGTTGAAGGCCGTAGCTGTGCCACTAGTACTGGTCTCAAGCCCAGACAAAAGAGCAGAGACGCCAACAACAAATTCAAATAAAGCCACGCTGAGGTAAAACGTTCTAAGTAAAACTCTTAAGTGATAAAGCCTTAATAAAACGCCGCAATTTCACTAAAAGAAATGGAGGTAAGCTTTGGATAGTGCTGGATAGCTCTGATTAGGCTAGGTTAGGATGTTTGATGTTATGATAAGATTGACGATTTCAGTATAGGTGATAAAGAACGCCTAGTTTAGGTTAGAATGCTTGGCACCAGGTTAGGATGGTACCAGAATGGGTTAAACGAAGATTGGGTGGAATACATGATGTGAGGATGGTCTAGGTAGGTTATGTTAGGTTCGCATACTAATATTCTAAGTTGTGAAGGGTGGGCTAGCTTAGGTTGTATTAGCAGCGGGATGTTAAAGTTTTCTTATAATTTTTTACGTTCGCGTACGATTTGTTACATTTCATTACGTTTAGTGGTTGCCCCTTGTTACGGTTTGGTTACGTTTGGTCACGTTACTGGTCACGTGCGGTAAGGGATTGTGGTCACGTTTTGGTTACGTTTGGTCACGTTTGTTCACTTATAGTCATATTACGATCACCTTTGGTCCCGTCTTTGGACACGTTTGTTCACGTCTGCTCAAGGTTTTGGTCACGTTTGGTCACTGGTCACGTTTTTACCTACGTCTGGTCACGGATGGTTACATTACTCGTCACGTGTGGTCATATTTGGTCTCGTATTATAGTCACGTTTGGTGAAGTATTGTGGTTACATTTGGTCACGTATTGTGGTTACGTGTGGTCACGTGTTGTGGTCACTTATGGTCATGTTTTGGTTAGGTCTGTTTAGGTTAGGTTAGATCTGGTTACGTTTGGTCACGTATTGTGTTTACGTTTAGGTTAGGTTACGTTAGGTTAGACGATGTCAACAGAATAGACAGTGAGAGGATGTTCCAGAGCAGGTAAGGCTGGCATAGATTAATTTAGGATGTTTGGTGTGTGGTTAAGCTAACTTAAATGAATATACTTCAGAATGGCAGTAAACCATACACAGTTTATCCTTCCAGGTCTCACGCGTCGGATTCTCGCTATACATTGGTTTATAAAAGATATGGAAAATGACTATAAATATACAAAGGTCCTGTGAAGTACACGAAATGCTTATAAAGTATTCCAAATTTAGTTGAATATGCAGTAAATACTGCAACAAGTGATGAAAAATTAAAAAAATACCATCAAATTCTTTTACAATGTGGTAAATCAACATTAAAACAGGATGAGGCTAATATAAAACGTGTGAAATTTCTGTTGATAAATGTAGTAGGAAGGTTTCAAAGCGGTCAAAATATTCTTAAAAGTGTTCAAAACCTTGTTGTAGTGCTCCAAATACTTCCATCTGAGCTCAAGATACTCATTTCTGCATCCAAAAAAGTCTTCAAAGCGTGTAGAACGGGAATAAGGTGCTTTAAATACCTTCAAAATGCTTAAATATTCTGAAAGGTCCTCCCGTCCCGAAAATATTCCCTCTCCAGTACCAAAAACACGTTCAAAATGTCTGGAAACAGTACAAGAATACTTAAACACCATAAAATACCTTAGAAATGTCTCGAAATGTTCCAATAGCTATACCAATATCCTTAAAATACCTGCCCCTGTATCTATAAATAGCAGCCTCAATGTGTTTAACATGCCCCAGTCAGTGTTCCAAAATGTACTAAAAACTAATGTCAGCACCCGAAAATACTTGAATCAGTGGCTAAAAAGCCTTCGAAATGCTCCAAAATGCTCTAAAACCGTATCAGTACCTAAAAATACCTGCTTCTGTGGCTAAAATACATTCCAAATGTCTTGAAAGTCTGAAATGGTCCTGCTAGTGTTCTAAAATCTACGTAAAACCTATGCCCATACCCGAAAACAGTTGTAACAACGGTTAAATGTTTCAAAAAGTCCTAAATGCACTGCAATTCCTGATTCAGTGGCTAAAATACCCGAAATCGCCCTGCCAGTGTTCCAAAATTCCCTAAAAGCGTATGCCAAAGGTTCGAAATAGCTGCACCAGTGTGTAAAATACCTTCAAAATGTGCTACAATTCCCGCTTTAGTGTCTAATGTTCCCTCGAAATATCTGTACCACCGCTCTAAAATACCTGCTTCAGTGTCTAGAAAGCCAGTAAAATTGGTATTAATATCTTCAAAGGACTCTGAAATGTAGCGCAAATATCTGCAAGAACCAGTGCGTTGTCCTGCGTGGTGTAGTGGATACCATGCTAGGCTCTAGTTCCCCAGGTCGCGGGTTTAAACCCGGCGGAGGGTGATGCATTTTTATTGGGCGTAAAAATCCTTAGCACGGCTTCCTTCCAAATTGAAGTAAATCCAGTGCTCCCATTTCGTAGATTTACGGCACGTAAGAAACCTCAAGCTGATAAAGATACCTTTGAGCAAAGTTTTCGGTCTTTCACGACCAATATAGAATGGGATGCTAAGGACCGCAGTAGCTAATGGGTGTCCATAAATAAAACTCAATTTTTAATTTTAGAACCTGTTCTGGAACAGCAATGTTTATAAAAGTGCTCCCCAACACTGGCTATGTCAGTGCCTAAAATGCCTGTAAAATGCTTTAAAAAGTGGGAAAATGCTCGAAATCGCTTAAAAGCGTCGGAATACGCTAAAAACAATATGGTTGTAAATATGCTCGATACGTACAAAAACATAATAATCCGCTTTAAAACACCCGCTAATCGGTGTAAACTAAGAGAAATGCGCCGGGCCTATGTCTATATGGGGAGACGTCTATGTTAGGTTAGGTGATGAGAGTATAGGTTAGACGATCAAAGGACGAACTAATTTAGAATAGAAGACATTATTACAGGAGGGTCTAAGTTAGGCTTGACTGGTTGTTATCCGGTTAGGTTGGAATGGATTGTATGAGATTAGGCTAAGTGATGCTAGTATTGAATAGGTTAGGTTAGATATAATGATCATAGGAAGTTCCTACGTTATACATCGTAAAAACGTTGTACAACAGATACATTGAGCAGCATACCCTCACAAAGAGCGTACCCCTACCTCCATGTCCCTACCCCTCTATCTCCAATGAACGCTAAATTGTTCCCAGAACCGCACTCGAGCACCTTCATTCAACCCCTACCCTCTTTAGCACTTCCCCTCGTATTCCCCATCTTTCCCATGTATCACTATTTTTCTGTCCCTCGACGCCATCTAGCCTAGCATTTCACCTCATTTTCCCTATCTCTCCCATGTATCACCATTTTACCCTGTGCCAGCTCCGCTGTTACTATCCTACTACGGGTTAGTGCTTTGGAGAGTACAATCGATTATAAATAAGGCTATGCATTTTTGAGGTAGGTATCCTATCATGCAGATATGATGCTTCTTTTTCGTAATTTATATATATTCCCCGAGGTTCCTTGCGAATAGCGTATGCTTCCTAAAAAGAAATACTGTTGCACAGAGGTTCTACCGTCGATTATAATTAATATCCCATGCCGACACAAGAATATTCCCGTCTCAAGGCGTTCCACTATACGTTCCTAGGGACTGCTGGTTGCATATGTACCGGGTACAGGCAGCACGTTGGAACTCGGCAAAGAAGTGCCAAATGATGGGTATTCCAAACAATTGCGAAACTTGCGAGGCAACGTATGTTCATCTCATATCACCCGGTATGTATTATGGGAGGAGTTTGTTTGGAGTTTAAAGCGGCACTGTCACAGGTTTCTCTTGTAAGTGATTTAGGTAACAGTAAGACTAATTTCTCTGTGTTTGGAATAACAACTAACGAGGTAAATAGTTCAAGAGGAAAACAAGGTGCTTAAATTACAGGAGTATTCCATTTATTCAAATACTTGAGCATTCGAATATCAATAACACTCGGATTTTTTATGACGATTGTTTGAATAATCAATAAGTGGTGAATCCTCTAATGAGAATATATTTTTGAATATTTGAATACATCCATTTTGTTTCATGTTCGCTTCATTTGTTCATAATTGTAAGTGCCTTAATTCTGGTTGGAATTATATTCCAACGAGTTGGATCATTCATATATTGATGGCTAACCGCCGGAACATCTGATACGGTAATTTTTGAAAAATGACTTTTTTTAGCGTAATGAGCACGGGAAATCTAGACGCACATCCTGGCAAAACACCGTAATTAGCTCTTTGACATTCACAGAGAAAACAAGGTTTACATTTTATCTTAACTGTTTAAAATGTTAATTTAGTGACCAACAAATCATCTTAACCCTTGCATAGTTCCTAACGTATTATTGTATTTTTTGTTCCCATGGGGCTAATAAGATAATAATTCTTGAAATGAAACTAATGGTTGCTAAAATATTTATTTTGGTTTCTATTTGGTTTTAGGCGTGGGACATAATGTAATTAACCAATTTATTTTATTTCATTATGGGATTTTGTAATATTAATGTTATAGTGAATAACAATAATTATGGTGGAAAACTGTCTAAATACAACTGCATTATGAACAGTGATAAAAACTTTACAGCAACTAATTTGTTTCGTTATGATCTGCGGGCGTCTCTTACATGATAAGATAAAAATAGCAAGGCGTATCCTGTCCAGCAAGATATCTTAAGAACCACATTAACGAAACTGTGCATATTTCATGTAAAATACATGGGGAATCTAGTTTCTATTCCTATAAACAACTAATTCCAAATTTCAAATTTATATTACAGATAGACAACGATAAAAACAGTTTTTTGTCTCTCCTGAAAAACTTCTGATTTGGCGGATAAGATCTTTCAACAAATAGCCATCGATATAAACAACTGTACTTGAACAGTTGGATTAATCTGCTCAAACTTGCACAATTTTTTTTAAGCAAAAATTTATTGTACAAGCATCCTCACTGATGGTGACTCGGTGCAAGAAACACAAAATTGCTGGCTGCTACAGATGCCCATTTGCTAAAAACAGTATATTCGTCGTTCAGTGGTGGAAAAGTTGGACCCAGTTCCAATATGCCTGAGTGAAATCCGCAATCCATGGCTGCGCTCGCTGAATTACACAGCTTTGGTGTTTCGTGGCGCAGAGCGTTGCATGTTCAAGTTCCACCTCGGATATGTGTTTGTTAATGGTTTTGTAGTGTTTAATATCCGTTCTTATTGCATATGGTATCACAGGCGGTGGATACTGATGATACTTGTACTGAAAGGATTATTTGGAAAGGAAACTTGGAAAGAACACGTTCCTGGCTTAAGTTTGAGATACCTTCCCGACATTTTCCAGTTATGGGAGCTGAGGAAAACCTGGAATAAACCTCAGTCAGGGAGAATAGTCCTGGCTGGATTTGTACCGCGGAACATCCCCTCACGAGTCCGTGCCTTAACGAGCTCTGCCATTAGTACGGGTTTGTGTTAATGTTGTGCATGTGAAGTAAAATGGAAAAACAGCAACACAAACAGCAGAAATAGAGGGAAACATGAACAAAGAGAAGCAATGGGACAAGAATGGGACTTCAATTAAATTGAGTTTTATTTATGGAGGCTCTATAACTACTATGGTGCCTAGCGTCCCGTTCTACATTGGAAGTGAAAGATTGGAAATTTTGCTCAGAGGCCACTTTATCAGACTTGAGGTTCTTTTACGTGGCGTAAACCTACGACACGGGGCCACCGGCTTTACTTCCCTTCTGAAGGAAGCCATGCTAGGGATTTTTACGCCCGAAAATAATCCATCGCCCTCCTCCGGGTTTGAATCCGCGACCTTGGGAACTAGAGGTAATGGGACTTCGACTGGCTAATCAAGCGGTTACATTCGAAACACATTTATGTGCCTTAATTATCCTGAAAATGTATAGTTACCGTAAGGTAATTTTATATAATATCTATGTTGTATAAATAAGAATGCAATATTTAATTTTCTTTGCAGCGGTTTAAATAACTCTTCTTCATCCAGCCAAGCGTTAGGCCATCAGGCTTGTTGTGATCTCTGATTGCTATTTAATTACACGATTTGAAGATCGCATACACACTAAAAGCCACATTTAAAATTAAATCTCCGCGCTTTAAATTATTTAAAATGTGACACATGACTTCCAAATGTATATCGCAAATGTATTACATATTTACATATTTTAGTAGGTGAAGTTTCGTTCGTGCAGTAGGGGCGAGCCGATACTATGTGTTTTATTACAATGTTAGGTAGTTAATATATTTTCGTTTGAATGCTTGAGGTCCCTAAAACGTTATATGCAACATACAGTAGAAGTCAGCTAATCCTACAAGAGTTATTCAAGGATGCAAATTTGTAGTTTATTCTTCATTTTTAAATGAATCGTACGGGTCATGACTTTAATGCCAAACTCGGCTCCAAAATCTACACTTATAATCATGTCTACCACTGCGCTTGAAGTATCAACGTAAGAGAACTCAACTCAGAGAAGGGTAAACCGACCTCTGATTTGTTTACTTCGAGCCTACATTGGTGACGATGACTGAACATCCCAGGTAATAAAATGCACATAAGTCTGCTGTTAGGTTATTGGAGTTGTAAATACTGCACGAACATTTAAGTGTATTGTTTAGATAGTCGACTTTTCAGAAGTTAGAATAATGTGGATTATAATCATTGGAGTAGCAGTCCGAAGATTTCGTAACGTTCACTTACTTCGAGTAATTCAGCTAGTTGAGATAACAAATCTGTATTTGAAATTGTTCGCATAAGTTCATCTCTGGTTGAAATTTGAGCATTTTTCCTACCTGTACAAACCGGCGTAGATTCATTCACTTGGGAATTGGTTGTTTTATGGCACTGACAGATCTTATGTATTTAGGGTGAAGGTACAATATGTCATAGGAGATGCAAAATAACCGCGGCATTTCGTCATATAATTTTAAAGCACACTGAACGTGATGATAATTTATCTATTTTTTCCTGGTGTTTAGATGGAGCGGTTAAACATGTATATCTGACCTAAGTACTCTGTTCCAAAGGCTTGTACCCTTTTTATGAGTGCAGGAACAAACTAAATCTTTAATATACTCTGTATATATTTAAACAGTACCAGGTATTCTGAGAGAGAAGGACATAGATTTGTCTTAGTATTTCCGATGCACTTTTAGTTAAATCTCCGGCGCGATCTCGAAAAATGTCTGGCAGAGCTTCAAAACAAGCAAAATAATAGCCAAATAGAAGTATCATAACGATCTGGTGCAGATAGGACTGATTTTTAGGTTTCCTTATAGTCTGCTTTCCGGTGAGCGAAAACACTATGAGCCGAAAATACAGACTACTTTGTGAGAAGTATATTTCCAAAATTATAATACCGCACAAATTTGCTCTGAAATACGAGGTTTGATCAAAAAATTTCCGGAATGGCGTCATAAATATTACACAACAGCTTTTTTGTCTAATCTGCACTGTCACCCTCGAGGTAGTCTCCTTGGGAGTTGATACACTCGTCCCAGCCCTTCTGCAACTGCTGGAAGCACCTCTGGAAGTCCTCTTCTTTCAACATGTTGAGAGCCTTCTGCGATTCGCGATGGATGACATCAATGTCCTCAAAACGGTGTCCTCGGAGCCGCATTTTAAGTCACGGGAAAAGAAAAAGTCCGCTGGTGCCAAATCTGGAGAATAGGCGGGATGGGGAATAGCATTCATCCTATTTTTATCCAAAAATTGGCAAACAGAAAGGGCTTTGTGCGCCAGCGCATTATCATGATGCAGGAACCAGTCACCACTCCTCCATTTCTCCGGCCGTTTGCGTCGCACATTCTCCCTTAATCTTTGCAGCACTTGTTTGTAGAACACTTGATTCACTGTTTGACCTTGTGGCACGAATTCCTTATGTACAATGCCTTTAATGTCAAAAAACACAATCATCATTGACTTCACTTTGGATCGATTGTGAAGATTGTTGCTTCGTTTCTGAATCGTACCCATAAATCCATGTTTCATCACCAGTAATAATTTTCTCCATAAGCTGTGGGCCATTTTGTACCTGTTTCTTTAAGATCTGTGCAGGCTTTCCTTTTGGTCATTTGAAAGCAGGCGGGGCACGAACTTGACGGCAATTCTTCTCATGTCCAAATTGTCTTTCAAAATGCTTTCAACACTTGTAAAGGAGAGTCCTAATGAGTCAGAAAGTTCTCTTATTGTAATGCGCCTATCATTTAAGACCATTTCCCTCTCCTGATTGATATTTTCATCAGTTTTACTGGAACGGGGTCGTCCCGAACGATCTGCATCTTTAACTGATGTCACACCACTTTTAAATTTCGAAAACCACTCAAATGCTTGAGTTTTGCCCATAACGTCCTCCCCATAAGCTGTTCTTAACATTTCATAGGCTTTTGTTGCAGTTTTACTGAGTTTAAAGCAAAATTTGATGTTCGTTGTTTGTTCTTCGTAATCTGACATTTTTGCTACGCGGAAAAATCACAGCATATGCAAAACACTTGTTCACTTCAGAGTGTCTACCTCCTCACTGCGTGGTCACAGGAAGTCACGTGACCTCTCATTTTTATCGGGAAGGAACGCTGCATGTACAGTTTGGGTAAGAATTAAGGAAATCTCAGCGTCAGCATTGTTGTGAAACCATTCCGGAAACTTTTTGATCACACCTCGTATAACTACTATTGTGCACGAGAACGTGTCTGTAAGGAATGTGTTGACATCAACAATTCTATCGCTATCTGAGAAAGATTACGGCTCTACTTTCAACATATCTACAAGACTTGCGGTCTCTTAGAAAGCATAAGCTCTTCTGCTAGTAATGCTGAACGGTCAATTGCTTTTATTTTTTTTCCTCGTCACATATTTTAACAGCGTTAGCGGCTATTTCTCGGGCTTGACTGTGTAGAGTTCTTCCTTTCTTACTGGGCATTGTAAATAACTTAATAAATCACTAGAAAACACTTACACACTGCTCCAAGTGAAACACGCTGGGATACTAACGTTGTGCTATGTTTTTAATGTAGATAGCAGATCTATTTATGACACCAACGTGAGCTGCCACAGTGGTACTATCCCTCCTCACTCTTCCGGAGAGCAGAACACCCCGCAAACGTTCTCTCGTCAGAGGCCTACAGTAAATTAAGAAGTTATTCACATCTTAAATAAAATAAGATAAAACAGAGAAAGCAGTTATGCCTAGCACTTATTTTACGACATGTTATAATTCTTTGTGCTGTGAATTAAGTGTAAATAATAATAATAATAATAATAATAATAATAATAATAATAATAATAATAATAATAGTGGTAGTAGTATGCAATAACTGTAATTGAAATTTCATTTCATTTTTTCACTCCCGATAAGCAACTGATGTTAATAGTATGAAAATGAACGGAATGAGGTGAAAAAGGTCTCATTTTTAAATTTATGTGTGTCTATTGCCTTTTCAAACAAATATAAGCAAATTACCATAAAGCTCAACAAATTACTAAGGCACATAGAAACCAAAGAAAAACACTTTAAGGAACTATTAAAATAATATAGGTTGAACAATTCTGTGTATTTCATGATTGAATTTATAATAATTAGATTTTAAAATACTTCTCGCCTAATCTTAGATTATTTATAAATTAACATTGTCAGAAATTCTGAATAAGCATTATTATTAACTTTAAGTTATTATTGTGGTGCTGTCTGTCAATCACATCACAATTATTTGTTTTCTTCTAAGTTGTATGTGAAGCGCTAGCTAGATGTCCCTCACGCCTACTTATGGGAGCGAGCCCCTTCCCCCGGTCTGAGAACCGCTGGTCCAAAGAAATTATCAGTGAATATTTAATGGAGATCATTTGGTGTATAAATAAATACAGTTCCCAAACTTATTTAAGGGACTCCGAAAAAGAAAGAAAAGCTAGCAGAGGCATTCTTGACTCTGGGATTCGAACCCAAGACTTCTGAAATGCTGGCTACAAGCATACGACGGTGGTCATGATGAAGACTGCGACGAGGATATACAAAGAACAACAACAACAACATAATCATAATAATAATAATAATAATAATAACAACCTTATACAACATATCTTATAGATAGCAGATTGATGCCCGTTTTCTGGTTAATTATTACTGTAATTAAACAGTACCTTTGTAATTATCATATACATAATTTTAAATGTATACACAGTGACTCCATAAAATATTCTTCCTCAATTTAAAAAAATTAATCAGCCAAATCAACGCAGAGAAAAATTCTGACTTTAAATAGGAACACAAAAGGAATTAACGATGTTACTGTTTACGCTTTCTCTGATTTTTCCGAATTTTTTGGTAATCGCACCGATTTTTCTGCTTTCTTATGTGTGGTGTTTCAATATTAGGATAAGGAGCTAGGGTTTAGAAGCGGAGGAGGATTTCACCACTGCAGCCAAGACTAGGCCTATTACGCCTACTGAACCTTCGGGTTGAAAGGACGAGGAGAGAGGAAACGAAGAACGGTCGGATCCGATGGCGGCAGGCGCAGCACAAGGGGATTCCTAACATTTTCAGATTGAGTATCCGATGTCCCCTTGATCCCCCCTCCCATATCTGTACGGTTCTGTATCAGGGAAGAAACCCTTCTCTCCAAAGCACATCCACCCCATACGCCGCACACCACTGTGCATCACGTCTGGTCCTGAAACTCTGAAAGATGAAAGGAAATGAAATGAGCGACAGGAAAATTCGTGGTAGTATATAATGCACCCTAGCATTCGCCTACCGACCAGGGAAACTACGAAAGAATCTCAAGTTCAGAGAGTCCTGTCCGTGTTTGATCATTTTATATGCATTTAGTAGAGCACTTTTTATAGAATACTTGGCAATGTCACCAACATATGATTTAAACCGACGAAGAAATACATTTTTAAATTCGTTAAAAATTCAGTCGTTAATGAATAAGTTCAATAAAAGCGTACATAATTCCCAACATTAACATTTTTTCAAGCGATCAAGATCAGGTGTTATACCAAAGAATGTGCTCTGCGCAGTGCATGGAAAATAAATTTGTAAACATCATGCAGGAGAAATCTGGAAAATCGGGGCAAATTAAAAACAAACTAAAAAGTAATAAATTGAAAAAATTGCACAACACATAAACTGTAACTTGCTTTTTGTTCTCCAAATATTAGAAAAGATAGTTTTCTCTCCCTTGATTTGGTTATTAGAATCACTGTTTAAATGGAGAAGGATATTTTATGTAGTCATTGTATATGAAATAACACACATTTCGTAAAGAAGTACCGATTCTAGTCATTATAAAACGTATTTGAGTTACCTCGCCAGTGAGACAGGATGATGCTGTTAGGTTAATAGAGATGCCAAAACCGTCTTGGCTTCCTGTGCGAGATTCACGCACCCTCCAAATATTTTCACCCTCATTCTCTTCAATTTGAACTTTCTTGCTGCTTCTTACAACTTCATGGAAGTTTCGGCTTTTGTATATATTACTGTATAGGCCTTTGTGTCGGCATGCATTCCTTGTCGGTAACAAAGCACCGATTCGCTACACGCAGGCAGTGCTTTTGAGTCTGAGAAGTATTCATTATTTATTGCGCGCCACTCTTGCTGTCCAGTGAGCGCGAGGGTGCGAAGGGGTAGGGGTGTACTATCCTCCAAAGTTGAGCAAATGCCCAAGCATCGCCAACCACCACCTCTCCCTCCGTCATTCCGCCGGTTTCACATTGTTTATACAGCGTTGCGCAATACTTATTAATTAATAAATTAAATCTGCGGGCTTTAATCGAGACGACGCTGTGTGCCAGCCACAATCCATATCCGATATCTGGATCGTAAATTATGAACGCTAAAACTGCTCCAGAGTAATTTCGCAATTATAGTAACAGCACGGACGGCTTTTGGCCATTGTTTATTTCTGACAAACGGAATCCTTTTCAATTTACCTGCGAGCCGCGTCTTCGCAGGAACTGATCATTCTATGTGAACTTATAAAGCTGATGTTGTCAACGGGGAACCGGCTTCTGCACATATTGTATTCAGTGTATTAACCTACTGCTCATTGCTAGAACACTTAAAACTTTCAACGCTGGACGCTTATTTGATGCCCATGTGCGAGCTTACCTTATGACAATTTTCGTTATCTTAAAGCAATATTCAAGTGTTTTACGCAAATTCAGATTCATGTCTGTACTTCCTACGGTTGAAGGGGACTCGGTAATGTGTAGAGTTATGGTGTTAATGGGAATGAAGTTGTGATGGTTGTGATGGGGTGATGGTGATGGGAGAAATTGCGGGATTAGGGAGTTATGGTGATAATGGAGTCATGTTGTGGCGGTGGTGACTGTGGAGTTATGGTGTTAATGGAGACAGTATAAGGTTATGGTGTAATTAGAAGTAGTGGTGTTCGTGATGGTGGTGATAGTGGCAATAGTGATAGTTATAGTGTTGGTGGTTTTGGAAATGATGATCGTGGTGATGCCAGAGGTGGTAGTCATTGTTTAGATGCTGATACGGGTTATTTTATGTGTATAGAAGGGCACATAATCATTGCGAAGAAATACACGAACACTGCAAACATAGTGAATTGCTACGAGTAGCAAAAAAGGCCTTTATCAGTGTATAAATGGTTTTAACATCCTTAAAATATCTGATAACAGAATGGTTATAAAGCATGGAAAGATGACTATGAACATGAGAAATATGGTTGCAGAAGGTGTGGAACTCCTGTAAGAGTATTTAAAGTTTTGGATTTAACGAAACATTTATGTAATGTGGATCCAATGAGGCTATGATTGGCTCTCAATTCAGCCAATAAGAGGGTTCTTCTAGGTTACGCTAGGGCGGGCAATGACAAGATAGGACGGCTAATGTACAGTCAGTTTAAGCTAGCCTGCATTAGGTTATGATAGGGTGTCATAGATAATTAGAGGACAGTCTAGCTTATAGCTTTACGTTATGACTGGTTTAGATAAATGATGAGAGGACTGTTGGCTAGGATTGGGTAGGTTAACATGCATGTAATCAAGCTAGTTTAGTTGATAGAAGGTAAGTAATGAAGTCTGTTTATACTACCTTAGGCTAGGTTGGACGTTCAGTGCTACCTTAGGACTGGATTGTAGGTCGGATGATAAGGGATGGTCTAGTTTGTGTTAGAATGCTTGGCATCTGGCTAGGATGGCATCAGATTAGACTACATGCTGACTGGATAGAATACATAAAGATAGGGTAGTCTGGCATAGGTTAGGTTAGGCTCGCATATCGATTGTCTAATTTATGAAGGATGGGTTAGCTTAGGTTGTCCTAGCAACGGGTTGGTAATGCTTGCTCACGTTTTGGTTAGGTTAGACGATGGCAAGATACATAATGAGAGGATGTTTCAGAGCAGGTAAGGCTGGGATAGGTAGGCTAGGATATTCGATGTGTGATTTGCTTAGACTACTTCTACATACCCTGAAACTGTAAACCAATACACAGTTTTATGCCTCTCGATCTCACACGTTAACTGCCTAATATATAGAGGTTTAGAAGATTTAAAAAATTGACTTTAATTATATAAAGAAGTGTTCTAACGTTGAATAAGAAATGCTCATAAAAATTAAAAAAAAAGCGAAAAATACATCAAATCCTGAAATTAGGCTAAATACCCATGTTAACACCTGTTTTACTCATAATATTAGCTAAACTACCCTTGACAATAGCTGGATTACCTATGAAATTACCCCGAATACCAGTGTAAATAGATGTATTAGCTATGAAACTACCTTAAATGCTTGTGATAACGGAATTACCCACTAAATTAGCCTACACACCCGCGTTAATAAATACCTTTAGCTGTGGCTAAAAAGAACATAAATGGACCCTAAAATGCTTCACGGTTCCTATTCTAGGGGTCAAACTGCCTTTGAAAGGGCTGAAATTCTCCTGTGCGTGTTTCAAAACAAATTCTAATGCCTGTAGGAGGATGCTAAATGCCTATTCCACTACATCAAAAGCACCATCAGAATACCTGCAAAATAAGCTTAACGTGTCCGACGAAAATAGCTTCTAAGGGTCTCCCGAAATATCTGTAGCTACACAAGTTTTCAAAATAGCACCTAGCCCATTCCACATTTCTGGATGACATTACCTAAATATCTTAATCCCTGTCTTCCCTAGCATCTCTCCTCATTTTCTCTCTCACCATATAAACGCACATTTTACCCTTCAACCCTGTCTAACTTAGCATTTCTCTTAGTTTTCTCTATCTGTTTTCATACAAAAGCGTATTCTACCCTTCAACCCTGTCTAGCCTAGCATCTCTCATCCTATTCCCTTTCTCTCCATAGAAACCTATACCAATATCCTGAAATACCTGCTACTGTTTCCAAAAATGCGTTTGAAACACCTGAAATTTTTCTGACAGTGTATAACTTTGTCCTAAAGGCCTGTGCCCATGTCTAATGCCATAGTCTAGAATACCTTTAAAGAGTCTCAATTACATAACAGTGGTATATGTAACTATTAATACAATGATTAGAAACAGACACTACACGAACACACAAATTCTCTCGAATGAATACCTATGCACTCACAGAGAACATCAAGCATCACAACAGACTTATACAATCGATTGCGACAGACTTATCGTGGAACGGTTCCTTCATGTCGTAATCACCAACCGAAACATAAATCCATGGTATTCAACACCCAACCCCGCAATAGACTCTGTACTGCTGACTTAACCTTACCTATCCTAAACTCACAGGAAGAAAACATGCTGGATGCTACAGTTGCAGATTTGAAAACCATAGAAACGCGCAGAAGACCCTAACACTTCAAGACGTAATAACTTAAAGTGCTAAACATAGAAACACATTTTAGCACATGCAGATGCAAGGGTATTCATGCATTATCGTATTTGACCGCCAAATTTCACTCTGGCTAATCATGTGTTAGCAAACGTTAACTAGCTGTACTAATCAATAATTATTATCCTTCTCTAGCCTGAAAGCCGTTGTTCCAATCATTAACTCCACTGTATTCATTTAATTCTGCCACAGCGTATCAAATTTCACTTATTCTATACTGACAAGCCTATCCTCAACCTGCAAAAACAAACAATAATCAGCGAATGCATTTATTCACATCTAAATCTATGAATGATAGCATAGAGGCAAATGTGAATGTTTCTCCTAAGGAAGCATTCTTCAATCAACTGAACGAAAATGATTGTGATTCTGGGCTATAAACATTATATCAGCAAATGTAAGCAGATTCATCTAAAACGATGTGAGATAGCATAGTGCCATCGTTTGTGTTTCATATTCGAGAGGTCCAGGGTTCAATCCTAGGTGTCTGCTGAAACTGTCCTACGTAATGTATCTGGCTAGTGTCTTTGAGTCATTCAGAGACCAGACACCGAAAACTCCAAATCTTGATTCTGTTCATTATTTCACCTCTCCCGGCTTAGCTGAAATGCCATGCTTCTATATACTGGAACTGAGCTTCAACTGCTACAGGATTATGAACAGGTTCTCATGGTGGAATATACTCTCTACCAGCATGAGTAATTATTTTTAAATTGCAATTATATAAAAACAGAAACTTCATACTCCTTTTATTTTACAAGCTAATAGTCATAAACAACAAAGTTAATGTTACTATTCAATGTGTGCGATAACGAGCGAAGAATAATGTTTTTACAAAAGTAATATTGTGAAATTCCTTAGCCATGAAATTCACACCAGTAGGTTGTATTCTTTCTGAAGTGATTTTCAGTAGCACACGATAATTGTATCAGTCTCAATTTACGATTAAAATTGTATGTTATAAAATTAAAGCTTAATACATATATTCAGTTAATATTTAACTGACAAAATACATGCTAGAATACACCCTGTGTACTATGCAAAGTAATAATGTTTCTTCCTTGAACACACGTCTTTTAACCTCTTGTAACATAATTCATGTACCGTAACACCGCAAACGCATAATCTTGAACTTTAAAAACAATCGCAAAATTACAACTCTAAGAACTTAAGTGAAAATCCTATTAAACTTAGACATATAAAACCACTCCAGCGATGAATTTATTTTCAAGACAACACTCACTAATAGAACGGAAGTCACATAAAACCCTTATACGCCACCATGAATCCACATCTGAGGCAAACCCTAGCCTCCTCAGCATCTAAAACTCCCATACTGCATATGCCATTCATCCGTCCAGAAATACGTAACTGCAAAAATTATGAAATCGAAAATCTTGGAAACAACAGTGTGGCTTGAAGTACCTATTGCATCTACAGTAAAACATAACTCTCGTAAACTTCTTTAACATCAGGATCATATGAATTACCTATTGCTACCTACACTTTGTGCTTTGCACTCAAAAAAACTAATATTAAAGATACCCATCTGTGAACTTTCTAAAATTCAATTTTCTGTTCAATTCATTTGTAATTTTAGTACGGCAATTAGGGTTTAGTGTATGATATTTACACCAAAGTTAATGTATATATTTAAATTAGTTCCCAAGATATTAATTTTATTGTTTTTACCGTTTTGGAAAATTGCCCCACATGATGTAATATTTATTTAAATAATTAATATTTTATTATTAAAAATTTTAATAGTGTATGTATTAATAAATTGTAGAGATAAATTGTTAATTATCCCACTACTTTGGCACAAAATAAATTTTAAATATAAGACTTAAGTACTTTGCTTAAACTAATATTTATTTAAATAATTAATATTTTATTATTAAAAATTTTAATAGTGTATGTATTAATAAATTGTAGAGATAAATTGTTAATTATCCCACTACTTTGGCACAAAATAAATTTTAAATATGAGACTTAAGTACTTTGCTTAAACATTTACAGAATATGAGTATGATTATATTTAATAACATCACAACAAAGAATGTTAAAAAAGATAAATTCATAAAGTTTATATTTTCATTTATAAGGAGGTATAAAACATTAATTGATTCATACTGAAAATTAAATCGTGTAGAAGAATTTGAAAATGAGAATGTGCCGGCAAACGAAAACCCAAAAAAGAGAGTTTAGAATTTTTAAAGCTAAAATAACAGTGTTTCTGACTTTATGCTGTTTAAAGATCATTTAGTGCGTGATTTTTTCTTTCCTCCTTCGTCTTTTTCTGCTCCCCTGCAAAAGAGAACTGACATTACAAACATATCTAGGGCCAGAAATCACTGATTTCATTTATAAACTTTTTCAAGCATGCTCTAAAGAAAATTCTTCTTAATAAAAGAAAAATATAAAAAACTAGACAATTTCCACCCAGAACGCGGTATTAACTTCCTTATGGTATACATATTACATGCGCTTTAAACATCTAAAACTCACACTAAATTCAATGAGGCGTTCTATATAATTCTACTTGTGTATAAATCACGATTACAGTTGAAATTTTAGCTTTACATCATTGTAATTAGTTTTTAAATGTAAAACATCAGATTTTCCAAAAATCGTGTTAAACTAATGTTTAAATTACTTTTATGGTAGTTTCACCAAATCGTTTAATTTTCTCTGCAGAATGTTCTGAGGCACACCTGCGAATTAATTTCTCTACTAGTTACCTATGTCAGGGAGAGGAAGTATTGCCTTTCACCCAAAAATACGATATTGAGATTTAATCGGAAATACACGTTTTGAGGACTATTAAATCTAAAAAGAATTATTGTTTGAATCTGTGAAAAGCTTAACGCAATAACTTTAAGTCGGAAATATACCAGTTTATTATTTAATTCCAGCATCTTTAAAAGTTGCAATGCCAACATTTCTTCAGAATTCCCCCACACCAAATACTCTTTAGGTGAAAATTGTTTCCTTTTTTTTAATTTCTCAGAAATTTTCTCTAATCATTTTGATAAAAGCATTACTTACATGTTTGAGGTATAGCCTTGACAAATAAATGGTATATCTTGAATTTTATACAATGAAAGCCATAACGATATGAAAACATTTACTATAGAAAAGTGTATAGCTCATTAATATACACAGTTTGTGTCAGACTTTCTCATTTTGTTAGTTTCCGAAATATTCTTGTTGTACATACGCCTGACGGCACATGCTTGTAAGTTTGCGATTGTTCAGTTTTATTTTCTTCGGGCGAATTCCTTACTGCCATTCCTGATACAAAGGGTTCAGCATTATTTCAGTTTGTTGTATGTAACTAAGCTTATCTTGCTGAATTTGAAACAATTTCTACACAGTTATTTGACATTATGACTTTATATAAGGAATATATGAGAATTGAGGGCTGAGTAGCAGATTCTTTTTATTATTGTCTAACAATTAATTTTCGGCACATCTGTATTGCTATATACCTTCCTTGTATCGACGCCTTAGTCAAAGTTTTTATAAGCAGATTTTATGGCCCAGTAGGTACTTTCCTCAATCGTTGCTAAGTAACATATTTTTTGTTTTATATTTTTTAGTTTGGTATATAAATGAAGCTTCTGCATTAATGTTTATTACTTTACTTTCGGCATTGAATTTTACAAAATGAAGAGAGTATTAAGTTGAGAAAATGAAAGACTTTACACTTCGATTTAACTGGTCATAAAGTCCTTCTAAACACTGAACTGTATACATCTAGGTGTATAATAAATTATACATACTTTGAGAGTTGAAGAATAGTGCTAAAATTGGTATAAATAGCAAAACATTAAATTTTTATCCAAAAGCAATATTTTAAGGGCAAGTGTTCACATTAAAATGAGGCAATTTAAATATGTTGTCATAGATTATCAGGGAGCGTATGCAGACAATGATAGGCAAATATTCTCGGGTGTTTGTAACGTTTTATTTTATTTTTTACTTCATATGTATTACTTCATTTCTGTGTGTTAATGCAGTATGTAAAAGTTGCTTTTAGTTTTTACCACCTTATTTTCTGGGACGATAATTGATTGTTTTATTTTTAATTTTTCCCACGTTTTATATATAGAGGATGTTTTATATGCTATTAAAACTTCCATAACGCAACTTCACTGGACATGCACGTTTTTAGGTACCTAGGAACCAAAGGCAGAATTTTCAAAGAAGGTTCCCCGCGCACGCCTATGCTTCTTTATATGTCTTGAAACATCATAACTCAGAGACCAAAGAGTTGGATAAATACCAAACTTTGTATTTTAGTCAGCGATCTTTCAAAAATACATGTCGAAGATTTTCAAGAAATTTCCCCTATTACAGAGAACCCTTTGCATAGTAAAAATTTCGTTATCCTTATACTCTTATAAACGGCTCTAACGATATTTACTACAATGTTATGTTGTAGATTTTGGAATAACGAATGAAATGTAGCTTGAATTTTCTATATATAACATTTGAAACCTCTGCAATTCTGCATTCTTAATTATTTCATATAACTGGAAACTCATAAGAGATACACCAAAGCTTACTGAAGATAGCATTTAGAACTCATTAAATCATACAGTTCATGTCAAATAACTCTTTTGTAATATCAGCCGTTTATGGTCTTTGTATGCTGTATTTTTCATTTCATTTTCCCATATTTTAAGCACATCACTATTCTTTTGTTTCTCATTATTCTCCCAAGCCTCCTCTAATTGCCTGCATACCCATTACACCCTAGAACCATTTCACAAGAATTTATCGAGATTAACAGGGAGTATATAGTAAAGTTAGTTTTTCTATAAATAATTTGAAGAACAGTTATAATAAATCATAGAGAAAGTAGTTTGATTTCTCTAATGTTTTTATTATACTAGGTTGTTGTACACTATCAAGACATGTTTGGACGCATTTAAATGTAGAAGTCTAATCGCTGTATATTTAACACTAAATTATCTCACTCAGTTACTCACTCACCTAACTCACTCACACACACACACTCACTCGCTCACTCACTCACTCACCCATCACTCACCTACCCACCCACTCACTCAGTCCTCTCCCACCCACCCACTCACTCACCCACCCATTCACTGACTCACTCAGTCATCTATCCATCCACCCACTCACTCATTCACCCACCCACCCACTCACTCACCCACCCATTCACTGACTCACTCAGTCACCTATCCATCCACCCACTCACTCATTCACCCACCCACTCACTCATTCACCCACCCACCCACTCACTCACCCACCCATTCACTGACTCACTCAGTCACCTATCCATCCACCCACTCACTCATTCACCCACCCTCTTACTCACCCACCCAATCATCCACCCACCCACCTACCCATTCAATTACTGACCCACCCACCCACTCACTCACACACCCACCCACCCACCCAACCACCCAGCCAATCACTGACTCACCCACTTATCCACCCACTCACCCATCCACCCAACCACCCAACCATTCACTGTCTCACTGACCCACCCATCCTCCCACCCACTCACCCACCCATCCATCCACCCAACCACCCAACCATTCGCGGTCTCACTCACCCACCCACCCATTCACTGACTCACCCACTTATCCACCCACTCACTCACCCACCCACCCAACCACCCACCCATTCACTGTCTCACTCACTGACCCACCCATCCTCCCACTCACTCCTATGTAGAGAACTCTTATCCACTGTTGAAGCGTAACCCTATCCTTTGTAGAGAAGCAAAATCGATAGTGCCACAAGTTAGGTGCTATAAGCAATGCGCTTCTAAAAATCATGGACTGTAGCGGAAGCAAATCTGAAAAGGGGGATGTCTTAGTGAAGGCTTAAGAAAGTAAGAAGCTTGCATTTTAAATGTACATTCACATTTCCTACAAGCAAGGGTCATGTTTCACGTCTCTTTATTTTAGTATTTTTCGGCTACACGCAAGTTTTACACAAGTACCGATTCTTAAATTTGTTAATTATTATACTATCCCTCTCAGTGTGCATTTATATTTCACAGAGTTGCAAGCATAAAGGAGGGCGATATTTGGCCCTGCAACGGTCACTTAAGTAAATTATTTTATGAGCATAAGAGGACTTTTAAGGGATAAAGACTCTCAAAATTAAATCATTAGGCACCTACGGTATTCAATATAATTATGGGCGCCTTGCATAATCCATTACTGGGGAAATAGCTTAGAGCACTAACATTCATGGCAAATGTGCACAATAAAATGTTTATTTATCAGTTCATGCCTACCTCATACTGTTAGAGAAACACTGAACTTTACCTCGTGCTAAACACCGATATACAGTTTACTGAAACTGGTAGATTGATTTGCAGTCGTTTTTTGTGGTTGGTTCATGAGTGATTGCACACATTGTTTGCATCAAAACAAGTTTAGCAGTAAATGTCAGACGGCTGGCAGCTTGATTGGTCAGCAATGTCTATATAATTGTAGAGAAACATCAAACAGCATGCAGCTGACTCAACCCTTCTTGTGTCTACCGAGATGATCTACTGCTTCAAACACAAGCCATATAGACAAGGGTTTCTATGCAGGGAACACTTGTAACGAGGAGTTTCTTTCTTTGGAATAATAGGTTATATTTACTGACAGATAAAGGTATTGTTTCACGGCAAATTATCTAAAACAGAGATGTCACTGTGAACAGACGTTTCTGATTTTAAACTAGTTATGGTCTGTTGACGTGCAAATAAACTAGCTCTCAGGTTTGTGTGCGTTCGGGGATACAGTGCTGTGCAAACTCCAAACAGAACAGTGTTATTTAAATATTGCCAGTAATAATAATTCAAAAAGGTTAGGTTATAATACAGCTGTTTTTGAAAACTAGGCATTTTAACAATGAAATCGAATTGGTTCACCGGCGGCAATTTTAGATCCTTATTTGTCCTGCAAAACCAAAGGTTATAAGAATGTCAATACAAGTTATGTAATAATTATACTTGGTTATATAAAATACAACTTAGAAAGTCAAGTGAAAATCAATTGAAAATTTTACATCAAGCTGTACTGAAATGTCCTTTTTATGATAAGGACAAAGTCTCAGTACTCGTAAGTACTATTTTATAGCTTTTCTAAAGTTAACCTTCCCTCTTATCTGTTTAAAATCATCAGGCAGACTATTGTAAAGCTTTAAGCCTAAAACTATGGGTGATTTGCCGTACTTGAACAAATTATGCTTTGGTATTGCATACATATTACAACTTCTTGTCTTGTAATCATGAATTTCTCCAGTGGAACTAAATTCGATAATATTTATAAAAACACGTTCAATTGGTTTTAAAATATATATACCACAGACTATTGAAATTCCAAAATACTTCTTACAAAAATTTCCATGTGCTATTCTGAAAATGCAACACAAAATGCGCTTTTGAATCGCGAATGCCTTTTGTATAAGCGGGCAACCTCCCAAAAAAGCAAATGCCACAACTCAACATAAATATATATAAAGAACACAATAAAACCATAATAAGATCTCTGTGCTTAATATTCCCTCATCGTTCTTAGTTGTAGCCAAACACATGCAGTTTTGAGATTAGGTAAACACTAGGTTGATTCCATTTATACGTTCATCTAACATCATACCTAAAAGCTTCACATCAGACCACGAGTTTATGTTTGCATACTTGACTTTTAGATTTACATCCATATTTTTTCTGTATTGCACTGTACGAAAATTTATAAAACCTGTTGTATTAACATTAAAATATAGCGTGTTAACACAAAGTCACTTTCGCATTTTCTTAAGCAGATCGTTGCAATCTTTAATGCCTGTTTTTTCTCGTTTGAAAATGTCAGCATTTTCTTACAGGAATGTCCCTGTAAAAGGTTTGTCAAATCGTGATCAAATTTGTAGCTTACTTATAAGCATATGGAAAAGAAAACCAAGTATAGATTTCTATGCGAAACTAATAGTTTGTAAACTGTGAGCATTTAATTTTACACAATGTATTTAAACTTAGAGGAAATTCAGAGACTAAAACTCAAAACTTCATCAACTCCCTGTTTTAAATGTAATTAATACTCTCTCGTCTAAGCATTCACTCACACTCCTATTGAACAGAAAAAAAATTCATTTAAAAACCTCATAAATCCTCTACATGGAACACCCTAAACATCGCATTTGTACATCACACACAGTGACTGTTTTCTTAATAACTAACAATTGTAGACACATGAAATTTTTGTGTATTTTAACTAACTTATGGCGATTATGGTGTATAAATTTCAAAACAATTTAACAACAATTATATAATTTATAAATTTCAACT
Organism: Deroplatys truncata; assembly: GCA_030765065.1. Lineage (NCBI taxonomy): Eukaryota > Metazoa > Arthropoda > Insecta > Mantodea > Mantidae > Deroplatys > Deroplatys truncata. The sequence continues at coordinate 463,031,418 of CM060990.1, read as the reverse complement.
GCGCGTTGTTTTATATCACAATATGCACAGAATTTGTATACACAACATGTACAGCAACAGAAAACTGGTTAATGTTCCATTGCTACTAAGGCTCCAGCAACGATAAATGAGAGGCTAAGGAGAGTGGTAGGGAGAGAGCGCGGCACGAGTACGAAACATGCATTCTGCTGCTGCACAGTATACAGTAAACTACGTAATATGTTTAAACGGTTCATGTTCACTGGAACTATTTTGCTTCTCTTAGTTTTCTCATTTCTAAATCTTGGCCATCACTTTGAATCAGCCTTCATATTCTCAGTAGTAAACATGGTGTTCCTGAATCTTCGTCCACTTCTTGAACTCATATCTCGTAGTAGTGCAGGGCACGCTGATAATGCTGGTTGCAGGAGTACATATTTTAATCAGTTACGATGTTTGGCTCTGTACGTACATGTATACATGAAGTACAGTGAACATTAAAGATGCAAAACTCTGTACATGGGAACGGGATTCGAGCTCGGAACCTCATCGTTAGAAACCCGTCATTGTAACCACTCACACACAAGCAGCTACCTAATAAGTAATCTTAAGATGCCTGATTCATGAAAAACGGGACGTATTATTATTATTATTATAATACTGTAATTTATTTCAACATATTACATCAGTGTTCATATAAACATTATATGATATAATCGAAGTACCTATACAAGTAATGATGCACAAACAGTATGTTGGTTAGATTGATGCAACAACCAATACTAAATGTTAGTACACCAAATACACTTGTCTCATACGTGATGAGTGTTAAGAATACCAAAACGCTTTTAAATAAAATAACTGAAACAGAAGCAAGAGCCCTACATAATGTAATGATGCAACTGTAGGGATTTTTACCACCCCTGATGTTGAAATTTGGGTTGCCTATTCGAACCAAATGAACGGGGTTTTGGGAAAACCTATTTATTCATTTGTTTCACTGCTAAGACGGAAATCACTCCCAGGAATTATGCGCTGTTGCTAAGCATTCCTCTAAACATTTAGCTCGAGAAAAGCAGAGCCGCTGAAAAAGTCGGGTCTGAGTTCGAGCTTTACTTATGACTGAATGAGACCTATGAACTGGACTAAGAACTTTATTTCTCATTGCTACAACTCCAAGGAAATATGCATATTGCGCGCGGCACCCATGGTGCCGAAGGAATTGCCTAACCTCCACGGCGCGTTAGCAATTCGTACCTCGTAGGAAGTAATGCCGATGTTAACAGAAGCTATGATATTATTCGGGACGGATCGTTTCCTCAGAGGGCTTGTATACCTCTTTCCTCGCTTATTTTGTGCCAATCGCTAGCAAAAGTGATGTAAGAGCACAACTTGTGTTTATTGTATTCTTACCAATCATTAATGCTTAGTTATGTGGATAGGGTGTTATAGAAACTTCTTATATGGGGCACTTAAGGTGCTTTATCATTCGAATTTTTAATGGGCTACGCCTCAGAAACTATTTCTATTGTTTGGACTGTTTTGACATACATAAAGCTCTATTTATTCTACGAGAGTTAATGCTTGTTTTTCTACGTTGTGGCTTGGTGGGTCTTCAAAATTAATCCTTTTCTTGTACACGAATACGACTGGTTAAGCAGTAGTCGTAGAGGGATTATCGACAGAAATGGGCATAATAAAACCCTTGCCGAGGCTGCTAGCCAGGGCCATCTTTATTTACCGGTCCAGACACAGGAACACCATGCTTGCTGGTGATGCCACGAGCATAGGCGGTTAGAAAGACATGTTTATGGAAGAATTTTCGGCAAACAGATGTATCTACTTTAAAAGTATTGCATTTCTAAGGTGTGATGAACCTTTTATACGTATTGTCTGAAATTATGAACTACCCTAAGATCGAAGCGCTTCTGGACGTATTTGGGTTCTACGTATGACTACTTATCAGTTTTCAAAGGATATGTATTCATTATATAAAGCTAATTTGAATTACCATAGTTCACAAGCATAGTGGAGTGTAATGATGCTAACCAATGCAAAATGCGCCTCTCCTCAGAATTTGTAATTAAACTAACTTAACAAAAGTTTATATCTAGCTTATAGAATTGCATAATCACCAACTTTACAATTATCCCTAGTAAACACTGAAATGTCTAAAATTATAACTGCAGCATTCTGTATATAGAATAGCTGCATTTTCCTACCAAATTACTTTAAGAACGAAGATATTCACTAAAAATGCAGCATACGTTATTTGCCATGTGCTTTCATAAAACCTCGATGGACGACTAATTTAGGTATAATTTTCATGCCTATGTGTGCAGCTATTCGTTCTTAAAACGTAATTTCATAGATCAATTTAGGCTAATGATCTACTTTTATAAAACGTAACTTAGCTTTTATAGCGAGCAAAATGAAATGACCAGAGTCTTTAGTTTGATGTACATCCCGCACTATGAAACATAAACATGCAAAATGATGTTTTGTATATGCTAATGCTTCATTATAATCCCGATTTCAGAATTTGACGTATTTTCTGTTCTGCAATGTTCAACTTACAAAATTATATGACGGAAATGGTAAAAGTGGAATGTTACCGTCGCAACTGGCAGTCTGTGTTTAAACATATAAATGTACTGTGTTCTCTTTTGAGCCCAAAGGGTGAGTATTTGGTGCATATTTGCACCCCTTATCAACGCATGTGTTGTTTAGCTGCGCAGTATTACCCACCCTCGTGATGTCGCTTGCATAATTATGTGCGTGGCTGACGTGAAAGATCGGCTACGGCGCGCCCGCTTAGATCCCCTGTGATGTCAAAAGCACAGTCTGAAGAGCAAAGGCCTATACGGAATTGCATCGGTTGTACTAAAATAAATTTTGTAGATATGTACGTAATAAATGTTATGAAAAACTTCCACCTACTGACTGCTGTTTTACAGAAGTCACGTGTAAGTTAAGTTTGAGAAATTCAGTTGGGATCCTAGGCGTAGCAGTAAAAATTACAAATCTGATTCATCGCCCTATACAAGATATTGGCATGAAATATAAAGTACAGGAACCAAATTATTGAAGCACTACATGACATGCCTTTATCACAGTATTCGGCAGCATTTAATTACTGACATACGCCAAATAACAATGTACTATTTAGAATAAAAGACATAAGTGAAACTGGAAAACCTGCAATATAACTGTTCTGGCCACAGTTTATGCTATCGCATGCAATAGTCGCGTTCCATGTTGTCAAACTGTCAAAGCGATTTAAAATAAGTAATAATAAATATTAATGTCTTGCAAGTTTCGTACATTTAGCTCCCATTGTTAATTAAACACTCCTTATTACGTACGTGTATAACGCTGATTAACACACTCCAGACTTTGTGTGTTTGGAAATCATTTCATGAAACATTAGTTTTACAGCTAATTTTCAATTCCAATTATATGTGAAATTTGGTGTTTTAATTTCTATAAACACAAAAAGGCGTGTTATTATTGCTAATTCAAATTATTACTTATTTTTAATTTTTTCTTAAAATTTTGCTTCTTCTTTTCTAAGAAATTTAAAAGATTTGTCAAAGGCAGCTATAAAAACGCATCAAGTGGAGGTTTTATTTTTATGAAAAACTTAAATGTAAGTAAATGTAACTTAAATGTGTAATTTCCCTGCGTTCGAATTCATGATAAACTGTTTTTCATATTGCTCAAAGATAAAACAAGTTTTTCCAATATACCAAGAGTGTGGGTAAAACATAAGGGTTTCACTGACATTCCTAAGAAAGGTCCAGTCAATGGCATTCATCAACGTATAAATGTCCCAAAAATTAATCATTCCAGTATTTAAATTATCCATTATCCAAAAGATTGCATTCAATAAAAACTGTTTATGGAAAATTTTAATTCCTTAAATTTTAAAGATTTATAGAAAATTTTATATATGAGATAACTTGTTGTTAAAGATTAAGTTATGAAATATTTTTAATTCCTGTTAATGTTATTCCCCGGTTCTCCGACTGATTCCTTACTCACAACTAAAATTGTTTTCCAATAATAAACAGGAAAGTAGCAGACAGGAAACTTGAAATGTATATTTACAATACCCATGTATAGAATTAGCAAACATAATGTACCTAGAAAAAAATGTGCGTATAATGAGAAATTATTTGGTATTTGCTTTGGAAGTTGAGTGTTTTCCCATTTAATGTTATAGCTCTATCTAGTTTTATAATACATAACTCTTAAAAATGTTTTATACCTACAGAGGGATTATTTTAGTTCTGATAAGTCTGTGGTAATGTTCCTTAGCCAGGCTTTACGAACGATTTTCATCTTTGGGCAGTGAAAATATTGCAAATCTTCCCGTTTATGTGATAATTTGATCTACATCCAAACGTACAAGTCAAAGCATTTTCATTTATGTTTCTACCTACGAAAAAGAAATTTGAGTATACCTAAATTTAGAATAGTTATTTAGTTTTTTCGGTGAAGTTGTTTAATGCTCAACTACAAAATTTAAGAGAATTCCCTAAGTTAAACTTTATGAGGACTATAGACCGTGCATTGGTGGTCAATCCATTATATAGTGCTGATGATAGTTTTATTTTTTTTATTGGCGTTGCTATCTGTATTAGTTTCTGGCAATAAAGGCCATCTATCTAAAGAAAAGTCGGTACTTTACCTTTCTGTATCCACGTTGAGAGAAAATTAGGTTATGGATCGGGACATGTGGGAAAAAAATCAGCTCAATACACACTTTGAAGCACTCACTGAATGAAAATATCTAATGTAACATACATAATGTAAGAATAGAACTGGCAGCACATATAAATTATGAAAACCAAGCGAGAAAATAATGCTTCATTGTTTTTAACATTTTTAGAAAACTGCCGGCAAAACAGGATAATAATACTCACATGAAAACAATGTTAATATACGAGCATTATTGAAAACTATCACTGTAATGTAATCACATCTTAAAACATGTTTCCACTAACACGTGGCTCTAAATATAACACATAATATCCATATACTACAGTAAAACAACACACGTTACAACAGTAATCATTTTAGCCATCAGGCGGTTGCAAGCATTCTTGGTCAGACTAGCACAATCAGCTGTTTAAGCCGTACCGAAGCCTATCTTTCTCGTCAGCCACGCATTTGTGTGTGATCCAAAACGTGTATACTCCCCCCGTTAATGTCGTCACAACAGCAGTGTCTCTACAACCCTGGTGCTGTGTGGACGTGTGTCTAGCAGCTGTTTGTGCAGTGGCGTTCTGTGAGATTTGATATTTGTGTTTTCGCAACTTGCACATATGACATTGATGTATTCAAACATATCCGAAGTGAAACGTGGCCTGATTGTGGGGATGTGGAGAGCGAACATGGCTCCTCGTGATACCGCCAGAGCAATACCTACCACACTCCGCACTGTGCAACGATGAATAACAGCGTGACAGGACGAAGGAGAAGAGGGTCTTCGAATTCACAGAAAAATAAATCGGCGGACAAAGAAAACCACTACAGGAAAATGCTGCTCTTTTAGCAGAATGAAAGCCCCATCATTTTCAGTCATTGAAAGATGGGATTGCGCAGGTGGAGTTGCCCATTAGTGGGAGGAAGACTTCTCTCAGATTAAGATCAGCAGGCATACGAAATCGTCGTGCGGCTGTAAAAGAATATTTTTCTCCTCACCATAGAGAACTGCGAGTCGGCTTTGGTTTGGAAGAATTCCCAACCTCACTGGATGTGTGAGCCAGTACTATATGGCTTGACGAGGTGGTTTGTGTACTGACCACCTTCGGCAATTGACCTGTTAGAGGCCAGCTGGTTCTAGGATGGATCCCAGATACCAAGATGATACGGCGATGTGGGCGAATCGGTTGTTCAATGATCAGTCGGGCTGGACCTGTAGAACTAGTTGAAACACCCCCAAGAATGAATTCGGCTGAGTACTGAGAGACATTGTTCTACGAAGTGTGAGGCTGCTATATCCCGTAGATGAAATACCAATTTGCCTGGTGCAGGACAACAGAGGCGTGCATAGCTCTCGGCATACATAGGAATTCTTCGGGGAACACCCCACATACAAATTCTAAGCTGGCTTCCAAAATATCCGGACCTCAGTACTATAGAGAATGTCTAGTCACGGTTAATGCAGGTATGACAGCCCAGTCAAAGGCGCACAGATGGATTATTGGAGCACTGCAGATGCCAATGGGAACATCTCAGATATGAGCCTATTTCCGACATCTAATGGAGTCTGTGCCTTCCCGTCTACAAGTTCTGATAGGCAAGGCAACTGGACGGACTATTCACTGCTTATTTGTCAGATGGGTTTGATGCAAGTTAAACTAAGACTTTGTTCATAATTATGAGGAATATTAATAAAACGGATACTGCTTTATTATTCTTCAATATGTGGAAATGTATAAAAAGATAATGCAGAGTATTAGTCTCATGTGGAGCATGTTTAATTTAGTGATATAAATATGGAATTTCAATTGCTTTCCGTTTTGTTTTCGTTATCTCTAAAACAACGATTTAGGTTTAAATAATTGTGTTTCAAGTGGAAAGCACACAACTTATTTTCCTGTGTTCTGTAACTGTAAACCTTAAAATACATGTTGTTATAAGTTATGCTGTAAATTTAGGTGTATGATTCTTCATATTCGCAATCAACAGTATAACCCCTTAAGTTTGCTTGGAACACACGAATTGGCTGTTAGCAGGCCACCACTGACACATACGCAAGCAGTAGTGAAGTGGTAACTCCCAGCAGATCTTTAGCTATCTATTTGTTTAATAAATGGCTACACGAAGCTCGTAATTAAAGCTAGAATTAGGCATTGGTTAATCTATATCCCTTTGTATGACATAAGAGAGTATTTTGCATCTTCTGTAAACCTCTGTTTTAGTTGTTCTCTTGGCACAATGTATATGTGCCGTTTTTGACGCTACGACTGTATAAACTCAATAAAATTAGACTCCGTCCTGCGTCATAGCATAAATGCCGATCTGTATTACACGTCCTACAGGGCGCCACTGCACGGGCAGCTCTGTTTAGAGAGTCAAGCAGGTAATCAGGTGCATGTCCACACAACGCTGAGAGTGATACTGCTTCCGTTGCGACGGTATTGGCCAGGGGGGCTGTACAAGCTCCTAGCTCTCCTTCCTAAGCAAAGCTCCAGCTAGAGTCGAACTCACGGCAGTAGGTCTCGATTACAGTGACGTTTAACGGCAGCGCGCTATTTTTTTTAGAGCGGCTTCCAATCCTTAAATTTCTTCGAAGTAAAAAAATTCTGTGTTAAATTCCCATGCCTTTCTGTAATCGCTATCGTTCATTTGTATTTATCTTTCACAAACTATTCCTACAAAATTTTCTTTTTTATCTACTTCATTTTAATCCAGACAAGTCTTTGAAGAAATAGCTTCATTATATATTTCGTTGTAGGTGCAAGGAGGATATAGGGGGCTGAAGCGATAGCCAATGTTTAAATAGCGGGTCACTATATGCTGGCCTTGAAATTCCATACTCTTTTCATTTCATCTTGAGAAACAGCTGAGCGATGAATGCATTTCAAAGAACCTCAAAGTATTGAGAAACTCAAACCAATAATAATGGATATTGAAATTGTTTGTTTTAAAGAGATCTACATTTGTTGTGCAGAAATTTATGGTTTACCAGTTATTCCTAATGAAGAGGGCTTAACCGGCTATTATCATAAAATTGAATGGCTGCTGTAAAACGGGCTAACCATTAATTTAAAATAATAAGATGTATGCTTCGATGTATTATAATCCATTCTCCCTGAGTTCGCCTAACCTCAAGGAAATTTGAGGGATGAGATATAAAGCTTATAATTTTATTGCATTTTATTGAAAACATGCCATTTTGTTTTGTTATAGCAAAATTGGACTCACTTGGCGATTTACACAGAAAGCTGCACAGATGGTGTGACTGTGTAAGATGGCTGCATTGTTACATGTTATTTTATTCCTGTGCATGATAGAATCTATGGTCGATTTGTTTTATTGGCATTTGCAAAGGTTGGCTTTCTTTGTTCTGATAAAATAATGGTTAGTCCGTTTTGCGAGGATCATTCAATTTTTGGGAAAATAGAGAATAACCAAACATTTCCAATATAAAGGGTAGTTTAGGGTGAAGGAATTGTCTTGAAAACCTTGGTGTCATATCTTAGGAAAATGAACTCAAATGCAAATTTTGCTATTTGTCTGACTTTTCGGTCCTGAGTTGCGCCGCAGCACACACACACACACACACACACACACACACACACACAAACACACACACACGCACAACTTCAGAACATGTATTTCAGGAAAAATCTCGATATTGAATTTTTGGTTGGAGGGCAACATTTCCTCTGTGTACTACAAGTACTATAAGTGCTAGAGAACGCAATAAACACTCACTAAAGCTCTAAGAACTATTGAGAATATTTATAGATTTAGAATAAGACGCTTCTATAATTTTTCATAGGAAACATATACTTCATGTAGGATTACATCTCACTTAAATATTTATTATTTTTAATCTGAACAAGTTTTGACAAAATAAAATCTAACAATAATTTAGTATTTAGCTTCTGTGCACAGTAGAAAACCCCTACTATAAAAAGACTTGAAACAAAAAAGCATACCCCATCAAACAAAGAGTGAGTTTACATCATTGTTCTTTCACATTAGCCGTGGATACGCAAAAAGCTCGAAAGCTGAATCAGACGCACGACCGGGACTCGAACTATACAGAGTGTTTCAGGACCTCTGCAGCAAACTCTGAGGAACGGTATATCTCGCAGAGGGGAACATTTTTTGTCAAGCAACCACCATCCTCCGACGCATCGTTACGGAGTTATTCACCCCTTTTGAAGAGTAGTCCGGTAGGATAGGTTTGAGAGCCACATCCAGTATACTTTGGCTCTCTGTTTGCTTACAACCGCTAAATCAAGTCACATCGCCTCATTCTTCTCCCTTACGTCTGGTTCGGTTTGGTAGGTCTGAGACGCAAAGCCCAATTTAACTCAAACGGGATGACAAAACGAAAGGTACCAGCAGATGATCGCCAACGATTCCAACTCGGATATTTACGGAATTCTTTTGTTGGTGATGTCTAACGAACACTGCATGAGGGTTCTCAACATCCCAGATGTGGCTGTTCTTGCTGTTGAAGTATCCATCTCGTGTGAAGCAGGCCTCATCGGTAAACAAGACGTGCGCGGGAAATGTAGGATCTGCGATACTTCGTTGCAGAAACCACTGGACAAACTGAACGAGGTGCGAAGTCGTTCGGTCCCTGTTCCTGTACTTTCTGGAGGTGGTATGCGTGGAGCTGTTTTCACAAGCACTGAGTTAAATTGGGCTGTGCGTCTCAGACCTACCAAAGCTAACCAGACGTAAGGGACAAGAAAGAGGCGATGTCACTTGATTCAGCGGTTGTAAACAAAGGAGTGTCAAATTGTACTGACTGTGCCCCTCAAACCTATCCTGCCGGATACGCTGCAAACAGGAGTGAATAACTCTGTAACGATGCTTCGGATGATGGTGGTTGCTTGACAAAAAAAATGTTCCCCTCTGCGAGATCTGTCGTTCCACAGAGTTTATAACAGAGGTCGTGAAACATGCTGTATATCTTCGGCTCTCCATGCCGATGCTCCTTTGTTGAGACATCCTTGCCAAATACCCGTAAGCACATTCAACCTTCTGATCTGATTCAAGTATCTGGTAAATCTTCAAGGAGATCTCAAATACATACTTGGAAAGTCGTACCTCCAAGGTGAGTTCCAGTGTTGCAAGTGCTTTGAATTTCTGGCTTATGCTTGCAGACGACTAATGTGACGAACTAGTTTTATTATAATCAAAACACAAATTAATCATAATAATGGTTAACTATAAAGCCTGGAAATTAAAACTACCTGCAACACCACAGTCGCCTTTATAGTATTATAGAATTTGAGATCGCCTCGATGGTGAAACTGGATATTTAATCAGATTACGGTACTGAGGGCTGAAAATCCGTGGTTCGAGCCCCGATCATACTTACGTCTGATCCAACGTCCAAAAAAGCATTATTAAATAAATAACATACTAAAATAATTAGGTGAAATATTTGAAACTATACATTTTTATGAAATTAGGAGTAGTCAAATGGAGGGACCTCCAGTACCTGGAGCACAGCACCGCGTGTAGAGCATTGTGGCATTTGTGCTTCCATTGTAGACCCCTGGGAGGAAGAGATGAAGGGTAGACGCGAAGGGCGAAGAGATGCGGACGACGATGTGCGCTAGCAAGGACGGGGTTCCTAACGATTTCAACATGACACCAATCTTGACGCCGGCTAGTCCTGCTCTTAGCCGCCTGCAAGCAGGGGTACCGGGAATAGACGATGCACACCCAGGAAGGAAGGGGCTCCCAGCTGTTTCGGCAAGCGCCAGCAGAAATCTTTCCATAGAGCAAATTCCAACGCCCTGCCGCAACACAACCGCAGTCGCCTGGTCCTACAACCCTCAAACAAATGAGTTGAAGTAGATGAAAGGAAGCAATAGGGACAGGAAATTCGTGGTAGAAGGGAAACCACCACAGCATTCACTTACCAACCCGGGGAAGCCACGAAAAAAACCCATGATCAGAGTGGGCGGCCCGACGGGAATCGAATCCGATACCCCGCAACGTGAGCCTCACCGGTTACCGTGGAGGCGCTCGGTCCATTTTTGGGGACGGCTTCTTCCTTACATTTTCACACCAAAGCATTGGATACTATCGCAGCTATACGGAAACGAGTATTTAGATACGGTAAGTCTTCGTGTTTGTATAAAAATGTTTATGAAAGCTAATGTCTTTTACAGAAATAATATACCAAAGTGTAATTTTTGTGAATTAGAATCCTTAAGGTACATGTTTTATGCTATGAAAACGTTTCTGAATACACCACTAAACACTTCGGATTACTGCAGCACATGTGGGCCTAGATATTATACGTAAACACTTCCTCGTAGCCTTTTATCACAAAGTAATCGTTCTTTGACAATAAACAATTGATAACTTAAGCTGATAGTTATCACATTATCATTTGCTGAAGAGTGAAGCGGTTGTGAAGTAGAACCAAATCATTCACTGTATCAGGGTGCAAGTTTGGACGTCTCGAGCGGGTTCTGCTATACTGAATGCGTATCCCTGGGTACACTTGTGGCTCTTAGCTGGCGTCTGAATGGACCAGTGGTTAGTTCAGGCTCGTGATGCTAATTCTAAATGGTGGGCAAAGGATGGCCTTATATTTCCGTTGCCAATTACTCAGTAATTGAAAATCGACGTAAAAAGGCTCAGTAAATCTCATGTCTAATTAAATTACAAGCTGTGACAGCAAAATTAATTGCATTAGTTGGCATTGTTTGCCAGAATTTATGCAAGTAAAATTACAAGTAGTCAATTCTGGGAATATTTTTCAATGTAATGTTGTTTTCGTTTATTGTGATAAACGATATCGGTTGTGATCTAAATAGAGGCCAAATTCAATAACACATTACACATCTGTCTAATCATGTTTAATTCATGAAGGTATTTTACCACTGAAAAAGTATATATACTTTAAAATATTCAAACAAGCTTACTTTTGTATTTTGACAGTGTTTTAATGACTTAAATAACCTAACAAGTAAATAATTTCTGAACCTTTCTTCAACACCATTACAATTATTCTCGTTACCTTAATAATTAAAATGCAGAAAATGAAAGATTTAAAATAAGGGTTCTTCACAAACATTTATCTAGTTTTGTCCAATATCAACTTGTAATGTTTGAAAAATATGTTGTTTGAAGCTGCAAGCCTAAGTATAGTAAGGTCATATGTGATAATTTGGTGCTTAATCTTGGGTTTGTTAGCTTCATCATAAAAAATTAGAGAGAGAGAGAGAGAAGAGAAAGAGGTGTATGTCTTGGTAGTGGCTGCATTATAAAAATCCTAGCAGCTGGATTTTAATATACAGAAAGAACAAACAACTTCACAGTTTACGTTAAGTTTTATAATAATTTTTGAAAATTGGATAGATTTTTCAATTTTTGTGTGATATTTACTAAATGATCTTACATATATTTAATAGACCAAACTACTTGTAATATCTGAAATTGTGGTTTTTCTCTGCCAGTTTAAATCAAATGTTGCTGATATTGATAGATACTATATAAAAGTTGCTCTCCAAAGTCCATATAGCTTAATTTCGTTTTAACACAACACATAAAAAGTTAACAAGTTTGGAGATTAAAAAATACATAAACAAATAAATAAATTCAACAATTTGGAAAATGTGGTATAACGCCAGAAATGTAATCTGCAAATATACTTTCTGCTTTCCGCAAGTTAAAAAGAGAATGTTCTCTGCGTTAATTTGGCTGCTAGAATTTTCCAAATTGGAGTCAGGAAATTTGAGAGCCATCGGATACCGTTCGGGGCCCAAAAATTTGTATAACCTGAGGAAGTGTTTAATCATTATGTGGATTTTAAGAATCTTGCATTTAGAATATCATTTATCAATTATCTCTAGCTGCAATTATTTTTATGTGGTTTTTGTATTTGCAGAATTATGTCCACAGGGTTCCAGCTGGGATATTATTGCTTCCCAATCTTGAAAGCTTGCGTTAATCTGTTCTAAATTGCTTTATTATATTGCAGTGCTTTTCTATGTTGACTGCAGCATTCGCTGACTGAATATGCTGAAAGTGAAGGAAGTTGCTCTATGATAACTGAGATCTCCAGAATGAAGGCTTCGATATAAGGAAGTCTTCATTTTGGAGCATTTAATTTGTTTACCATATTATAAATTAAAAGATTACTACCCAAATTTAACATATTAAGGTGTTGGAAAATGTCAATTGAAAAGTCAAGGTTTGTAATAAATTCTTGTAATGTGAAGAACATCGAGAGATTCTTTTCATGGCTTAGCCTAAGGACATCGTAATGGAATGGAATAATACGAACTGCTTGGAATGAGTTGGCTCCCTGCTCCTTACATGGGAAATAATGTGCACAATCGGTCTGTAACTTGTGTACGACCTCTTCATTGCATGCGTATTGAATGCAAGTCTCCGTGCATAAGAGTATGCTCTAGCAGCACACGCATTTTCTGAAGTACAAGTGCGTGCTGATCGAAAGAACGTTTTAGAAAAATCAAACAAAATTAAAATATTATGCAGTGTCTTCCTATCTACATTCAATTAGAATCTCGGTTTCGGTGGATAGCTTGCTGAGTTCCTTGGTATTTCCCTTATTTTCAGAGGACAAATATCGGGTTTACACTTAACCCTTTGAACCCAGATTTACTTGAGTATCGCTAATTGTTACTTTACCCATAGCCTACGTCAATGCCAGCGAAATTAACGTCCTGTGACGTCAGAAAACATGTCTCTTTTCCGGTGCAGAGATAGAAATTCAAAGAAGCGGATGGTTGATGAGGAAGGTGAAGGCCGAAGCAGGGGCGGCTGGTAACTCTACACCTTGGCCGTTCATAAAGATTTAGGTACCTGTAATTTCAATTTCTTAAAGCACTGAACTCCGTGCCCTCAATTTTACATTATAAATGTTGGTTATTAACAACTAGACACTTCCAAATGTCATCAGGATGTTCATAATAAATGTATCTGTAACTGTGCTATTATAAATCATGTTTCTTAGGAAAATCATGAAGATGCTAAAACTCATATCGACATGTTCTATCCATGGACATTCAGTACATCTTCTCCACGAGATAAAACTCAAGCAAGTCAAAGCAGCGTGTTTTTAATATCACAAACATATTACATTCAGCCATATTTTCATATATATCGCTGTTAAAATTCCTGTTAAGACATGTTATTTTTGGTTTAATAGCTTTGGGATTTCTGGATTTGGTGTAGATCTATCAAGACTATTTATTTCCTTTTCCTTTCAACTTTAGTATTGAAAAAAAGTGATGCTAAAAGAGACTGAACGGAATTCATTGTTTCTCCGTATAGTACCGTTTAATCTGTATTTCACTAAGTCACTCTTATGCACCAATTGAAACACAGCACAACCACGTGCAGCATACAGGCAAAGTACTGATGTTCAGTATATGGATGACCAGAACTAACGCAAACAAGGTCAGAGCAACCATCCTATTCAATGCTCTCTGATTATTAGGTTAACCAACAACATTAAGCCTTATGCCCCACAGTTCCCCACCACATGCCTCTGCGTTCCAGTGGTTCATCATGCCCTATACTTAAACATTATACGACTGTGGGTTGCAGGCGGGAGTGCAGTATTTGGCACCTGAAAATGACATAGCGCTTGCTGAAGCCACTACACAAGATTGGGTGGGAATGAACCCGAAATGTATAAATAGTACAGTTATTTACACTAAAGGGAAAACCAGGATTTTGGTTGTAGCACAAACGTTCTACTATATTAGGAAGCCGCCCCTGACCGAAGTTACTGATACGGGAAAGGGTAGTAGGGCAAGGGAATGCATAGACATTTTGCTCTTCTCTTCGCACCCTTACCAACGATTCACCGAAATATCTCCGTTACTGTAAACTTGCGTTACACACCCCAGTGACGTCTCACGTAATCCAGTTGTAATAACCTCGCGTACCTTAAGGAACGATAAGCCGGATTGACTAAGGGACTTAATTATATCCTATAAATACTTGAATGAGATTTTATCTAATTTTGGTTTAGTAGAGAAACATGAGTATTTATATTGAATTGACTTCATTAGGCATGACCCAAATTTCACAAGGAGAGGCTACTGGTGTAGGTTATTGTAAAACCAAAAGGAAAGTAAACAACTAGAATAAAAAGAAGCGAGGTGGGCAGGCCCGAAGTACGTCAGACAGACGCATTCAACGTGGTCAGATGAGGACGATGCCTGTCGGTTTTTGCGGTTTACCGCAGCTATGGCTGGCTGTTAAAGAGAATGCTGGCAGGAAGCACTTGCAGTTGTTCTTTATCCCAACTCCCCGCTTGGCTGCTAATGATGCGTGCAGTGATGAGATTTCTTGTTTGCCTCAAGACATTCCTCAACTGCTTATTGTTACTTCTTGTTTGTGCGAAAGGCAACGTTTTGTCAATACACAAAAGATATACTTGAAGCTTGGAACCGCAAACTGCGAAACGTGATATCAATTGTGTGCACTTGGACGACATAAGTGGCATTGAGCGCAAACTTGCATGGCATAGAGGTTAGGAAACCTATTTGCTTTCAGACAAGTAAGAATTATAACGCTGAGTAAATGCTGGTTTGTGTGGTTTTTGCCAAATAAGGCCCATCCTAGTTGATACACTAGTTTTGTCGAGGAAAACATAATATTATATTTGAGCTAATATCAGCATTTAAATTTTGTTTTCAAATCTAGTTGATTGGAAAAATTCGTTGCTCATTTCTCTCTTGATAAAGTGGAGTAACTTCATTTAACGCCATCTGCGATTCGGTTTTTTTTTGTTTTGTTTTGTTTCCCAAATTGTCCATGACCTGAAGTTGGTTGAAACATTCAAATATCGTCTGACTGCCAAATGGATGTGTTGAATGTGTGGGTTTGTTTATTCACTATACACTAGCGTTGCAAGAATGACCTGGTATAATATACTCTTGAATACTTAAAACCTCTAAGCGAAGACTCAAAAATCAGAACCTTAGCATGCTAAAGCCGCGAATTTGCATTCCATCATCCATTGTGCATTATCCAAGTAGCTTTGCGAATATATTATCGTAATATATTGCTGGTAAGCCAATGTAACAAGTGTGTATATATATATATATATATATATATATATATATATTCCTGTTCTGTCGTATTGTTGCAATAAATCGGCAAATCATACCCATTGGGTGCATGAAATCACTTTGTTTTTATAACGAAACTCTTTGATAAAGATATTCTTTAATTATTTTATACCTTACCTAAGCGTTGGCTTTGGCTTCCTAGCACAATCGTTTGAGCAGCTGCATGCTGTGTCGTCGCCCACGCCTCGATTTCAAGACGTAGTTCAACGTTTTCTCTATGAAGTTTTACCGAGATATAAAACGCTTGTTCCTTTCTTAATTCTCCAGTAAGAGACTGTCTACAAATAGAAAGTAGTTATAAAGCACGGTGTTTTCTTCCGAGTGTGCGTTTACCGGTATATTGCTAAATGAACCAACTAGGAGGCCTCAGGACTACCGCTGGACAGATGGCTATACACATACTACATTGTGACTCTGTATAGTACATAGTAATAAACACAATTGTGTGACACTATATGCAGAAAATTAACGTGTTACAGAAGATTGACTGGTATTAAACTTGCAACAGGCTTACGTTATTGGCAACCGTATCGGTTGATACATTTTAGTGACAAAAATCACCTGTCCTTCAACCCCCATACTTCTTTCTGTCATCCCGATTCAACGTGTACTAACAAGACTTGTTGTACCAAGTATTGGTTAGTTAGGCTAAAATTTCCCAACAAATGAAAATACAAATAAATATTCGTCTATGAACAAAATTATTTCTTAATCTAAAACATAAACGTAATTAGTAGTATCTCTGCACTTTTTAAAAATATTTTTGTCACAAATTCAATTAAATATGATTACAAATTATTATTTCACAAATGTTAATTTTATTGATTCGCTGATTTATTGAACTAAATATGTATTATTGATGTTTCTGGCGATGTTTTCAACTGTGTTTTGTTACAAAATCAATTAACTAAGATACAAATTATCTTATAAATTAAAAACTAATTTGTTCAACTATAAAACAAATGACTCAAAAAATTTCCCACTGTACGCTCATCATTTGCATTGCAGAATGCACCAAGTTTATTATCCTCATTGTCACATGCAGATTTACGTCACGTAAAAGAACCTCAAGCCTGATAAAGTGGCCTGTGAGCAAAATTTTCGGTATTTCACGCCCAATATTTAATGGAACGCTAAGGACCTAGCAGTTAAAGAGCGTCCGTAAATAAAGCTCAGTATAATTTTTCATCCGCTTCTATGGCTAAATAAGCTTAAGATAATTTCTTAGCTTCACCTTCTGTAACAAAATGACTGGAATCAATGAAAAGTCTAGTACTGTATCTCTGAATGTAGCTGGATTTGAATAGAAACCACATAATAACTAAACTCTTACTGACATAAGCCTACAGTGTATATATGCTGGTCAGTTTATAAGCGTAACAATGCATTTTAAAACAGAAAGATTAAAACAATGGGCAGAAATAAGGAAATCCATTTTTGAGTTTGCTTTGAAACTTAGGTGGCATGGATTATTATTTTTTTCTTTATTGTCGCTTTAAATATAGTCATATCGCGACTGCTTTAGAATACAGAATATGATTACAATGAAAAATACATGTTAAAACAGTAGTAGTACCTACAACATTAAATTCTCTAGAAAAGTGTACTGTACATTGCTATACAATTTTGTGGTTTTCATAAAGTTTAAAGCTCTTTGCTGTGCTGAATTTAGAGCGTCTGATAAGCTGTTGGGGATGTCACACCTTTCTCTGTGTTGTACATTGCGATGGCAGGCTATAACGAAATGATGAACTGTGAGGTGGATCTGCAGAGGTCTCATATAGGAGGAGAGTCACGGGTTGAGGAGATGTTTGTGCGTTATATATGTATGTCCAATACGTAGTCGAGTTAATACAACTTGGTCTTTGCGGTTGAAATTATAGTGTTGAAGTTCGGATTCGGAAATGTAGACATCGTGTAATGTGCTTCTGTATGTGGCTTTCCATGTTTGTCTCCATTGATCAATGAAAGTCTTTTGATGAAGTTGATGAAGTCCGTGTGTGGCATCTTGATGTCCTGAGGGGGATGTTTGATAGCTTCTTTTACTGTCTGATCAGCTGATCCATTTCTCAGCCCAGG
Source organism: Deroplatys truncata (assembly GCA_030765065.1). Lineage (NCBI taxonomy): Eukaryota > Metazoa > Arthropoda > Insecta > Mantodea > Mantidae > Deroplatys > Deroplatys truncata. The sequence continues at coordinate 463,013,551 of CM060990.1, read as the reverse complement.
TGAATGATACTGATTTACCAGAGATTAAAATTTGGTTGTAGTTTCTGAAGTTCTTTAAAAATATTTGGGGAGTTGAGGTTTGTTGAAGAGCTGTTAAAGCACTCAGCTAGTCGGAAAAATTATGCAATTATGTATCTTTTTAAGTATATATTACAATGAGAGATAAATTGCGAACAGTTCACAAGAATAGACAGAAAGATAGTGAGGAAGACTATATTTTATGGTGTTATCAGGGAATACCGCTGCACATCCATTACGACCATTAACTCTGGATCCATCAGTGAAGATATGAGCGTGTGTTAAATAAAGTGTACACAATTCGTTAAACAGACGTTTATAAGAAACACTATCTGTTGAAGACTTTCCTTGTTTAGCCAGTGATGTGTCAATAAAGGGGTATGTGAGCCTCCATGTCACATAATCTGAGTCTATAAAACAAGGAGACATATTAGACAGAGTAATGTAAAATTCTCTGAGATACGCTGAGGGACGAGTTGGAAAATCCGAAGGTTGTGCTGATTCTGTGATATTTCCTACATTGTTGGTGGGAAATATGTAAGAGTGCACTAGAAATGATGGTATCGTTGCAGTTACATGTTGCATATGATAAACTTGAGATTTTCGTTCTAATTTTCAGCGGAGACACGTTAGCTTCAATCTGTAGGCTTTATATGGGGCTGGTGTGAAGGGCTCCTAAAGCAATTGTTAATGCCAAAGACTGGATTCAATATAGCATGTTAACAGTTGTGGTACTTACTGAATTGTAAACTACAGATCCGTAGTCTAGTTTAGGTTGTATGGTAGATTTGTAAGTACGTAGTAACACACTGAAGTTAACTCCCCGTGATCTTGCTGATAAAACTTTCCGTATATTGAATCGTTGGCCACAGTCGGCTTTAAGAAGCTGAAGATGAAGAATCCAGGTGAGTTTCCGGTAGAAGAGTAAGCCAAGAATATGAACTGTATTGACTGTAGGTTTTGATGTTTATCGATGATAAGATTCGGATTCGGTAAGTGCTTGCGAGCCTTGGAGAAGACTATGCACTTACTTTTTAATGTGGCAAAATTTAAAACTATTAGGTGGTTCCAGTTCAATAGTTGTTGTAGGTAGTTATTAAGTAATCTTTGTGTTATTTCAATTGGCTTGCCTTTACAAAATAAGGTGAGATCATCATAAAATATTAGACCTTTGAGTGGTGATTTAATGTAGGAAAATACATTGTTGATGGCAACAAGGAATAATGTTACACTTAGGATTGAACCCCAAGCGACTCCGTTTTCCAGGGTGTAACACTTCAAGAAACACCCGTTGTGTCTGACTTTGAAGCCCTGTTCTGAAGGAAGTTGTGTATGAAGGCTAACATCTTTCCTCCTATTTGGTGGTCCTGTAATGTGCGGAAGACATGGGATCTCCACACTGTGTCTTAGGCCTTGTTTATATCAAGATTAACTAGAATTAGGCGTTGATTGTTGGTGAAGGCATTGCGGATTTCAGATTCTAGAATGATAAGGTTCTCAAAATTTGAATGGCCTTGTGGAAAACTGCTTTCAGCTTTGTCAAAAAAGGTGTTTCAATCTAGATACCATCGGGGCCGTTTATTGATGATTCTTTTCAGAAGTTTGCACATGGTACAAATAGGACAAAGTTCTTGGGTAAAGCTTGATCTTGACCGGTTTAGGGATGGGTACAGTGACTGATACGACGCGTATTCCAAAACTAAGGACCGTTGGGTCATAATAACATCGCTCATGAGACAAGGTTTCTATTGACAGTAATATGTGCTTACATACATACTTTACTTTTCCACATAATCGCCGTTCAAATCTATGTACTTGCTGTAACGCCACAACAGCTTCTTTAACCCCTCGACATAGAAGTTTGCAGCCTGGGACTTGAATCAGTTGGTAACGCTCGTCTTGAGTTCATCGTCGGTTTGAAATCGTTCACCCAGCCAGCGTTTCAAATGCAAGAAGAAATAGTCGCTTGGTGCCAGGTCGAGACTGTACGGAGGGTGGTCAAAGAGTTCCCAACAAAACTCTTGAATCTTCTCTTTTGTTTTGACAGCGGGGTGCGGGCGTGCGTTGTCGTGCAGGAGGATGATGCCAGAAGACAGTTTCCCGCGGCGTCGATTTCGGATCACACGCCTCAGTTTGGTGACCGTTGCACAATACACGTCAGCTGTAATTGTTGACCCGGTCCATGAAATCAAATAAAAGACGCCCTTTTCATCTCAAAACACGGTATCCACCATTTTGCAATTCGTGTATGGCGATTGCTTAAACTTTTTGGTTTGTGTGAACCGGAACGGCGCCACTGCATTGACTGTTGTTTCGATTCTGCGTTGGTGTAGGCTATTCATGTTTTGTCGCCCATAATAATGTGGGAAAACAAACCATCTCCATATTGTCTATAGTGCTTCAAAAACCGTCGTGCACTACGCATTCGTTGCTTTGTGCTGACCGGTGAACAGTTTTGGCACCCACCTCGCTGAAAGTTTCTGATATCCGAGCTGTTCAGTGACAATCCTGTAAAGTGAAGTTCGAGCAATACTTGGGAATTCATCAGTCAGACCACCAATCGTCAAACGCCAATCACTTCAAAGTTTATGGTTCACTTGCTCAACGATGTCGTCGGTCGGAATACTGGGCCTACCACTCCGCTCTTTATCGTGCACATTTTTGCGGCCATTTCGAAATACTCGACACCAGTGTCGACCCTCTTTGTCACTCATTATGTCCAACACGAGGCATAATTTAAGATGGATGTTCGCACTGACAATCCTTTTGCCAGCAAAAATCTAATCACACCGCGCACTTTACAACTGGCGGGATCTACGATTGTAGCGGCCGTTGCGATCTGCTCTCACCGACTGTCAAACGCCTATGCGTTACATCAACACTGCGGTAGACTCTGCAGGAGCCTTTAGACAGCGCTGCAGGCGTGAAACGTTATTCTGGCCTACCACTCAAATATTGTTCACCTAACCTTAGTTTTGGAATACGCCTCGTACATGCCACTGATCTGAGAAACGGTTGTTGACCTACAGGTGGTTATATATGTGTAGAAGATACGCTAAACATTTTTTGGGGATTTGCTTGATGAATTTATAGGGGATGTTGTCGAATCCAGGGCTCTTGCTATTACAATGTTTAAGCGCTTCTTGAATTTCTGCCAAAGTAAAGATGTTGAAAACTTGGTCGGTATCAAAGAATAACTACGTCTCCAAATTTTCTGCCCTTTTTCTGCTGATTAAATACTGGGCAGCATTTGGAGCCGCTAGATATTTTACAGAAGGTGGAAGCGAGGGTATCAAAAATTAACTGAGAATCAGTTATATGAATTGTGGGATCAGCAGAATGAAGATGGGGTATAAAAAATGGGCAACGAGTTCTACAGCTAGCTTGTATTTTGTGCCGCATCTCTGTATGAGAAATCTTGTTAGTGGGAGATAATATATGTGGGCCATGATTCCTTCTTAGTTCTTTTAATTTCTCTACGAGCACCTGCGCGGAGGCGTTGGAATTCCAGTTTGGTTTCTATATTAAGGCGTCCTTTATATCGATAGTAGGTTCTGTGCTTTTGTTTAACAATTGCTTGGTAGCTTTCATTCCACCAGTTCCGATTTCGAACTGATCGTGGTCGAAAAGATAAGCGACTGATGGGAATGCACAACTTGGCGCTGTTAGTGTTAAGTCGATATTTGTTTGGGATAATTCATCAGGTTGAGGTAATGTCTCTAACTTTGCACAGGTTTCAGTGTGGAGCTCGTGTAATCTGAGGAGTATTCTCAGAATGAACAATAATTGCAAAGTGGCCACTTCCGATAGATTGTGGGTGTCCTGCCAGTGTAGTAGAGGAGCAACATCAGCGGTGTATAAGGTTAGACCTATACTGCTGAAAGTATTATGAGCTACATCAAATTAAGTTGGGGATGTTCAATTTAAATTTACCAAATCGAAAGTGTTGATAAGGGATTCGATAATTTTACCTCGTTGGTTAGAAGTTCGACAACCCCAGAGCATGTTATGGCTGCTGAAATCGCCAAGTAAAATGAATGCCTTGGATAATTGTTGGATAAGATTAGGGGGTATGAAGGTCAATGTCTACATTGTTGGGTAGGTATAGATTGCAGATAGATAATTTTGAGGTCAGATACAAGAAGATCGTCACAGTTTCATACGGGGTAATCAAAGGTATTTCTTTATGTGGTATAGTTTCCTTTACTATATTGAAGCTCCGCCACTAGCATGGTTAGGGTCCACGCGTGTACGATGATAGCCGGCATAATTTCGTATGAAGGCAGTTGTGCTGTTGCGAAAATTTTTTTTTGAAGGCATATGACATGGGGAGAATGAGTTCTCAACAAAAGTTGTAAATATTCAATCGAGGCTCGATAACCGTGTATGTGCCACCGAAGTATTGTTGAAAGAGCTTCCATTATGGAGATGACGTAAGTTTAACCCATCGGTGTACTCGGAGACTCTTTCTGTGTATTCTCTTCTTTACTGGTGGCAGCCGTCAACCTTTTTTCCAGTCACGTTGTTCGTTTATCTAACCGAGATTCGGAAAGATAGGGATGCAAATTCTGGAGTGTTTCAAGGAGGCCTTGAAGTTTTGATGTGTATGATAGAGTTACTTGCGTCACTTCCGATGCTCCTATCGTGTTATCGTAGAAACTGGACAGTTGGTCAAAATCGAGTGAGTATTTGTTAGGGTTGTCTTGCATAACGGATTTAATTGGTAGAAGTAAATCACGCATATTTAGCGTAGTAGAGGGGGTCTTCGGTTTTCTATGTGAGGGTTGAACGACAAGGTTAGGGGAAGCCTCGTCTTCTGTGGAGTCTTGTACTTTGGTAGAGGTGTCAGAGTCAGTTTCTGCACTTTTAGTAGCACAAGGCATTGGGTTACTATTTGTTGAAGACTAGGGACATTTTGTACGTGGTGGTATACCGGATGTGGCATCTTGAGCATTTGTTGGTAGATGGCACGGAGTGGAGAAGACAGATGGAGGTATTTGAGCTAATGATGAAGTTCGGGGGTTAAGTTCAGGAAGTAGATTGGCTTATTCCGAGTCCCTACCAATGTGCAGAAAGAGGAGTAAAGACTTCAGGCTCATTGGTCAAAGCATCAGTGTGTTTCGGCGAGTCTTCTACAGCTGATTTACATTGGTGTGCCAGGTGACCTTCAGTCTTGCAAAGAAAACAGGAGGGAGTATCAGAGGAGACATATAGCCAGTAAGTAGTGTCTACATGGTGGATTTGAAAACTCTCAAGTAATTTTTCAAATTCTGGTGGTGATACAAATAATTGTCTCCTGAAACTCAGTATATGCGAATATCCAGGGGCACTGGTTCCAGCTCTAATGTTAGTAATTGAACAAGTGAGATGAATGTCAAGTGAGGTTAGAGCATACTTAATAGCTTGATTAGGGATAACCGGGAAAACATTGGATAATATTACTCTTTTATTTTTAGTTATTAGGGGACGGAGCTCCAAAGATACTGGTGACGATTCGTAGATGACTATTACTGATGTCATCTGCTATCTTTTTGGTACTAAAGAATGCGCAGATTTTGTTATTTGCTATACGTGACACATAACGTATATTACTGGAGTCAGTGTTTTTGCCTATAGCGAATATGTAGGCTTTTATAGTAATGGCATTGTGTGCTTCAATTAACATAGCTTGATCTTTGAATGGTCCACCTGTGCTACTTTTGAATAGCTTAACGTTTGGTTAGGGAAAACAATATTAGATTTCATGTTGAGTACCTTGGGTTGGATGTGCAGAGTCCAGACGATTCGCGAAGATTAAGACACTCCTACGATGGCCTGCTGCCTGTGTGATGTTTCTGGTTCATTCTCGTGTAAGTAGAGTTGTGATAACACTGATACATTTAATTGAGAACGAATATGCATTCTGTGTACCACTATTGTTAGCTATAATAGCAAGAAAACAATCTTCAGTGGCCTGCAAACACACATTGCTGAGAGTTCGGCATGGATTATTGTGTTGGGCAAAATCTCCCTGTTTAAAAGTTATATTTTATAAGTACGTTATACATCATAAAAATACAAATGTACATACGTATGTATAAGCTGTTACGTTAGAAGCAAATAGCATAAGATTGAAAAGTGAAGGAGATTATTCACTGCCAAAATGTTATAAAATAAAAAAATGAATGATGGGAAAAGTCACAGAGCATGATAACACTCAGAGCTTTGTATTCGTGTAGTATGCCGCGCAATGAACGTTTCAGGACAAAACCGTTAGTGCCAGCTAAATTGGCTTTGTGTTTTGTAGCCTCGTTTAAATAAGGGATAATTAAGAAATCGTTAAATGCAGAACCTGGTTACACTTGTCATTTAAAGGCGAATAAAGTTATGGATTCGGTAAGCGTATAACAGTTTTCCTACAAAACCAGCATTAAGTGCAGAAAAACTATGTATAAACCTTATACTTTACAAATCCAAGGTTTCTGAGCAGCTAATGGTTCCACATCCCCTTGAATTACAAGCATAGCCAATTTATTTTGCATTTAACCGAGCAATAGAAGCGCTGTAACGAAAAGACACTAAAATTATAACAGAAATCTTAATCATTGAATATCACTGAATTTCATTGGTTTTGGTCCTTGATTCATAAACCGGCCCAAACAAACTGCACATTCGGGCACCGTGAAACATATGCACTGGTAGTAGCGTTTTTTGTACTCCCCATTCTTGTTCGTTTGAAATGGGTAAAGGGTAAAGATGAGGCGACATCCACCTCCCCTGATGTTAATTCATCAAGGGGCAACTCCGTCAAGGACCGTAAAGAATATTCATTTCTTTCTTTCAATTCGGGAGCTGTCTTTTGGTCAACCTTTTTTCCTGCTTTCTCATTTCCTATCTCCATTTTTGATTGGATGTGGGAAAAAGGGAATGACGAGTAGTTTGATTTTCCAAGTCAGCCTTTATACTCTCCGCCGCCCTCCTTCCACCACTAGGCCCTACTAGCGTCTCACCTCTTTCATCCAACAAGAACTGCTAAGCCTCTAAAAATTGCGGAAGATTTCTAAATTGAAACATCATTTTGTTCTTTCTTTGCAGGATAATTATTGATTCCCTTCCCCTTCCGTTTCTTTCCGTTTCCCCAACCACACTTCTTCGGTTCGCCCTTCAAAGTAATCAACAATCATGTGCAAATTGCTCGGGGTTGCTGCCTGAGCTAAGAATTAGGAGCCGCCATCGAAAAGAAAGAAGAAAGCTGTCTCGCAAAGCGGAGTAAATCCGCTTTACATCGTATCCCTACAGGGAAATCTTTAAAACAGATTCTTTGTTATGTTGTTAATCTCTAGCTGGAGACAGATTGCGGATAAATACCGGAATAAATGATGTTGCCTAGCTATAAAAGGGAAAAATACTTGTCTGTCCCTTTCGTAGTTCGATAAATATTTTGCAGCTCCAACATTCACCGCTATAATATACCTTATTACGTTGTGTAGCATTGTAAATAAATGCATACAATCATTTATTCCTTTATTAGAATTAGTTCCGTTATTAGAATTCCCACAGCTCTGTTCGCTTTGTTGCGTTAAACATGGAGATACCTCTCTCTCTTTCTCTCTCTCTCTCACCCTTCTATAAATTTCCTCCCTTCAGTACAACGTATGCCATGCAGTATTTTGAAAACGGTTAACGAACCCCCTTTACTATAATTCTTCTTTATAAATTAAAACACATATAAAATGTCTCATAAACATCAAACTTGTTCCTCTTCCTTATGTTTATTATGCAAACGGAGCTATATGTTTACCATGGTAACTGGCTTACGTACTAGTTAATAGTAACACGTTTTTAACGTCCTTTAATCAGGTAGGTCGTATCGGACGACGAATGAATGAAGTAGGTGAAATAAGTCCCGGATCCATATTATACGACATTTATTGTTTCAGAATAAGGGAAGTCCTGGAAAAAATCTTGTCCAAGTAAATCGCTCTAACCAAACGCTTTATATTATAACATCTTCAATGTTCATTGGATTGAAATGTTTAAAATCTAAAATCTATGAGAAACATTATGTTTATAAACCTTTGTTAAATTATATTTTTCCAAAACCACAAAAATATGCGAGATATTTCGACTACTTAACCTTTTGGTACATTAGAAGCCCCATTAGGATGGCATGTCTCTTCCCTCAGTGGGACATAAGATAGGTTGTGCATATACCAAGTTATAAAAACAATTCTCCGCCATTTCTGAGTGCAAAGGCACAATACACACATACAGACAAATAATTTGTTATTGCGATTTGACTTCAGAATAACCTATTATATACCTTGGCATTACTTATTCATTTAATACGGAAAATTAATTGAAAAATAACTTTTGTATTTTGTTATGTGCACAAATTGATCTTTCCATAAAATGGTGACTAATAGCTGAATTGGCGGGAACGTTTCAATAAAGGAAACATTTTAATGGTGTACTGCTTTATATTTCCGAGAATTACCATAGACTATGTGGAAGTGGCTCCGCACTGCAGCCTATTTGCCTTACCATTAGGTAATCAGTTAGTTAGAGTACGATATGGATGATGTTATTAAAATATAGGAGGCTGAGATAAGTTTATCAGATCACACAAGAAATCACTCAATAACGAAGCCCAGGAATCCACTGCCAAGAGCGAATTCAAGACATCAGGTTCAGAGGAGGCTGGAATGGGTGGATGTAAATTACTTCTGATGTATCTAAAACAAATACTCTTGTACCAAAGAGGCATTAGAGACTTAAATATCATATAAGATGAGCATTACACAAAGTATAAAGATAATTAACATTACATATTGGCAATTGAAACAAAAATTAAATATATCTCGCTTGAGGCGGGAATCAATATTAAGCATTAAGTCACGGTTATTTAAAGTTAAATACCTTAAGATTTTCTTAAGCATCTTAAGATGGTGACTCTTTGGCTTCGGTGAATTTAATGCTAAACTGGAAAAAGCTTCTAAATTACAGAGATACAATCAGTTTTGACGTATATTGATTGTATGTTTCCCATTTTTAACACCACCAAGATCCAATTTGTTCTAGGTAACGTTGCGTATAACATAAGTTTAATATCAACACAGCAGCCCATTGGTTTAATCATATTTTACCTACCAAGAACCAACTCAATATTCTCACACCGGTTAAAGCTTATTGTTTGTTTAGCATAAAAATTCTGCAGGCTGCTTATAGAGCATAGTGCTACTAGTAGTACATGATTTAGTCCCTTACAACTGGTTAGCAGAAGACTTTTTTTTCTAAGAGTTGATAGCGCTTACAAAACAAAAGTGTGGGCGCGAAAATTCCTTTTGTAGAGGGAGCTTTTACATAAAAGCTCATCATAGCCTTTACTTCTTAAACCGCTAAGTTCTAGAAAAAGCAGGCTTGTCAAACTTATTTTCTGCTTCTTTTTCAAACCTGGAAGGGATTCGCTCTACAAGGAGGCACATTGGTCACTTTGTTACACAAGCACCAACATATGAAGTGCAGCTTTTTTTATTAATAAAACTGACTAAAAGTAATTGACACAATCAGTGCCGAGTGTAGTCGAGTATTGTAGTGATAGATTGCGGTAATGCCATCAAAACGTTCCTCTGAAGGTGCAGTTGTCACGAAAGCGTCGATTCGCATTGTTTCGTTTCAAAACTTCGGTACATGAGACATTCATTTCGCAATACAATGATAGCAGCATCAACATTGCCTTCCGGATAGCACGTTACTACTGTCGCTCGCACAACGGCAATGTCGCGACATCACTGCCATAGTGGGAATGAATATTTAGCTGTGAAATAATTTATGACAATACCGAGCATTAAACGCATCCTGATGCTCCTACGGACCATGTTCGTGGCCAGCGATATTAAGGTTTTAGCATTAAGAAATCAATAGTAATACTTCCTTAATTACTCTATTGTTGTTACCCATATAGACAAGTAAGGGAACTGTGCCCCTACGTTCAAAAGCAATGATACCGATTTCGGCGATATTTATCAGTTGTCAGCCGAAACCAAATAAATAAACATATTCCTAGAGCTTTTTGAACCCGAAAGCGTATCTGCCCAAATTTACCTCACACGGCTCTTGCTTACCGTTTACCTCACAATAGGAAACAGAACTTAAGCTCCTAAACACGAATATTTAGCAAAACGTGATCTATTTACGCACACGTGTAGGTGGAGATGACACAGAGATTTTGTATGCATTATTGTTGTAGCAAAAGTTGCAAATCGAACATACCGCTAAATTTTCATTCTTAATAATTGCTTTCTGTAGACTGTTTATTATCACTTCAACTACCTTACCCGAAAGAGATTATTTTCAAAAGAATTGCGGCGAATACCTCTTGGGATCTGTCCTATACACAAAGGAAAAATAGTACGTTTAGTGTTTCAAAAGACTTCTTCCCTTTCTTTGCTTAAAGGATGGAGAAAAATGCCAGGTTTATCAAAATACGTCATACAACGATGTCTCCAGCAATGAAAACTTAATTATAAACATCAAGACAGGAATTTTAAAGGTAATATCCGGACACGCTTTGTTGCTGCTACGCTCATCTTACGGCAATTAAAAGCAAGAGAGGGACGTATACCAATATACCATCACTGACACCCTCGCACGTGGAGTGGCCTAAATCGGCGAAGCTTCATTGAGGTCTTAGTTTCCTGCCTGGCGATAGTGAAAGTAACAAGTTAGAAAAAGGACAGAACTGTTTTGATAGCATTGTGCTGTACATTGGAAGCATTTCAATAACATGTTCGATGTAATTTTGTCACGTTATATCCTACACTGGCTGTCTTTTTAGTAGAGTTTAACGACCGCTCTTACTACATACGGTACCACAGGTGGTGGGCACTGATGATAAATGGAACGAAATGATAACTGGTATAGTAAATTTGGGACGGAGTCGTTCCAGGGCTAAGTTTAGGGTACCTCCCGTTATTTGACAGTTATTAAGAGGACTGAGGAAAACCTGGAAAATATCTGTCCCTGAGGACGATCCTGGCGGAATAGTGGCTGTCTTACCCACACTACATTGATGCATTCTGTAAGTAAGGGGTTGAGGCCTGCAACGTCGTGAGTAGCCTAAAATTTTCACTTGTACCTAAAGCGCAACTGTTCAAAGTTTGCTTAGAGTGATTAAACGGTGCAAATATATACATGAGCGGTTCAAAACATGAACAGGGGTATTTTATGAAGCCATAAGATATATAACATTCGACAAGTCCTGTAGCACAGGTGCATACATTTGTACCCACCAAGAGGCGTGTTTTTTATGAGGGGTACAAACTAACGAGTAGGGGTGACTTTTAAAAATTTCAGGTAGTATACCGCTGAAACATGGGTTGGGTAGTTTTTGGAAGTTGTACGGTAATCTTCGACTTTTGCCAGGCCCATTAGTATCATTGCATATTATTTTGATGAAATGGGTTAAACAGTATAAATTTTAACATAAAGAGGTTAAAATATGGTTGGGTAGTATTCCAGGGTTGTGATGTAGCCTATAATTCCCGTTGAGCCCTATAGAATAAGTATGAAAAGTGTTGACTAAAACAGGTCAAAGAGTGTTCATTTGTATACATGGGGATTGAAAATAGGGATTATAATAAAACGGCAGTGGAAGATTTAGAAAACTATAGAATAGCTCATCATTTCCGTCAAATTATAACATCCAGACATACCAATATTGTTCAAAATCATACGAAAATAACTCCTCAAAGCTAAATAAAGTCATATGAACACAATATGCTACTCCCTCTGCAATAACTCAACTTTGCAAGACTAAGTCTCCTCATCTACCCCTTTAAGAAGGCAGTCAGCAAAAATATTTTATATTTGCAATCAAGTGTCAGAAATGTTCTCTAATATTCCTATTCAAAAAAAAGGCTGGAAGTATTAAAAAATCCGCAATGTTCACAATAAAGTTCCAAAAGTGTCCCCAAATGTTAATACTCAACGAAGCAACCGGAAGTCATTAAAAACATGTAAAGTTCACAATGATGTACCAAGACTGTCCTCTAACATTCATATTCAAATAAACGGGCCGGAAGTCACTAAAAATATGTCAAGATAGAAATAAAGTACCAAAAGTGTCCTCTAATATTCATATTCAACGAAGCGGCTGGAAGTATTAAAAATATGTCAAGTTCACAATAAAGTACCAAAAGTGACCCCTAATATTAGTATTAAAAATCGGCTGATAGTCATTAAAATATGCAAAGCTCACAATAACGTATCAAAGGTGTCCGCTAATATTACTATTCAAGGAACGAACTACAAGTCATTAAACATGTGTAAGCATACAATAAAGTACCAAAAGTGTTCCTTTAATATTCAAATTCAACGAACCGTGCTGGAAGTCATTAAAAATATGTCAAGTTCAGAATAAAGCACCAAAAAGGTCCCTTGATATTAATATTCAACGAAGCGGCTGGAAATATTAAACATCCACAATGCTCACAGTAAAGTACCATAAATGTCCACTAATATTCATAATCAACGAAGTCATTAAACTGCTGGAAGTCATTAAACGGATGTCAAGTTCACAATAAAGTACCAAAAGTGTCCCCCAATATTAATATTCAATGAACCGGCTGGAAGTCATTAAACTATGTCAAGTTCACAATAAGGTACAAGAGTGTTCCTAATGTTAATATTCAACGAACCGGCTGGAAGGAATTAAAATCCGGAATATTCACAATAAGTTATCAAAAATATCCTCTAATATTCAACAAAGTGACTGGAGATCATTAAAATATGCCAAGTTCACAATATAGCACCAAACGTGTCCCCTAATATGAATATACAAGAAAGGGACTGGAAGTATTAAAAATGTGTCAAGTTTACAACAAAGTACCAAACGTGTCCACAAATATTAAAGTTCAGAATAATGCACCAAAAGTGTCGTTAATATTAATATTCAAAGAAGCGGCGGTTAGTACTTAACATCCACAACGTTCACAATGAAGTACCAAAAATGTCATCTATAATACATTTTCAAAGAATCGACTGGAGGTCATTAAACATATTACAAATTCAATGTAAGGAACCAAATGTGTGCCCGAATGTTTATACTCAACGATGAGGTTGGAAGTCACTAAGAATATTTCAAGCTCACAATAAAGTACCAAAGGTGTCCTCTAAGATTAAAATTGAACGAAGCGGGCTGGAAAATATTAGAAATATGTCAAGTTCACAATAAAGTACCAAAAGGGTTCCCTAATACTCATATTCAACGAAGCTGTTTGAAGTATTACACATCCAGAATGTTCACAATAAGGTATCAAAAATGTCCTCTAGTATTCATTTTAAATGAAGCGCGCTGGAAGTCATTAAAGATATGTCAAGTTCATAATAAAGAACCAGTGCCCCCTAATATTAATATTCGACGAAGGCCTGCAATTCATTAAAAATATATCCAGTTCAAAATAAGGTAACAACAATGTCCTCTAATATTCATATTCAACGAACGGCCTGGAAGTGAACAATAAAATATGTCCAGCTCACTATAACGTACCAAAACTGTCCCCTAACATCCATATTCAACGAAGCGGCTGGAAGCCATTAAAAATATGTGAAGTTCAAATTAAGCCACTAAAAGTATCCCCTAACATTCATATTCAACGACGCGGCTGGAAGTCATTAAAACGTGTCCACTCCAAAATAAGGCACCAAAAGTGTCCCCATATATTAAAATTTAAGGAAGCGCCTGGAAGTGTTAAAAATATGTTAAGTTCACAATAAACTACCACACGTGTCCTCTAAAATTAATATTCAACGAAGAGCCTGCAAGTCATTAAAAATATGTAAGTTTACAATAGGATACCAAAAGTATCCTGTAATATTGAAATTCAACGCTGCATTTTTAGGGATTAAATTTTAGCAACGTTCTCAATAAAGTACCACAAATGTCCCCGAATATTAATATTGAAGAGGCGGCCGGAAGTCATTAAAATGCCAAGTTCACGTTACAGTACCAGAAGTGTCCCCTTATATTGATATTCAACAAAGCGACTGGAACTCGTTAAAAATACGTCAAATTCACAAAAGAGTACCAAAAGTGTCCTCTAATATTTATGACCAACGAAGCGGCTGGAAGGATTAGGAATCCGCAATGTTGACATAAAATACCAAAAATGTCTTCTAATATTCATAATAAACACAGCGGTCTGGGAATCCTTAAACATACATCAAGTGCACAATAAGGTACCAAAAGTGCCCCCTAATACTAATATACAACGAAGCGCCTAGAAGTTATTAAAAATATGTCTACTCCACAATAAGGTTCTAAAAGTGTCCTCTAATATTCATATTAAAGAAGCGACTGGAAACCATTAAACTTATTTCAATTTCACAATAAGGTAACAAATAGGTCCTATAATATTCAAAACCACCGAAACGGCTGGAGGTCATAATAAGTATGTCAAGTTCACAATAAAGCACCAATAGTGTCCTTAATAATGATATTCTTCGAAGGGGCTGTAAGAATTAAACTTCCACAGTGTTCACAATGAAGTACCAAAAAGTTCTCTTTCATTCAAATTCAACGAAGCGGCTGGAGGTCAATAAAAAAAATATTTCAAGTTCACAATAAAGTACCAAATGTGTCATCTAAGAGTAAAATTGACCGAAAAGGACTGGGAGTCATTAAAAATATGTCGAGTACACAATAAAGTACCAAAAAGGTTCCCTAATATCAAGATTCAACGAAGAGTTTTGAAGTATTAAACATCTACAATGTTCACAATAAATACCAAAAATATCCTCTAATATTCATTTTAAATGAAGCGAGCTGGGAGTCATTAAGAGCATGTCAAGTTCGCAATAAAATACCAAAAGTGTCCCATAATATTAATATTCGACGAAACGGCTTGAAGTTATTAAATATATGTCAAGTCCACATTAAAGTACCAAAACCGTCGTCTAATATCCCTATACAACGAAGCACCTGGAATTCATTAAAAATATGCCAAGTTCGAAATCAGGTAATAAAGTGTTCTCTAGTATTCATATTTAACGAAGGTGCTGAAAGTGATTAATAATGTCAAGTTCACAATAACCTACCAAAAGTGACCCCTAATAGTAATATTCAACGAAGCGACTGTAAGTCATTAAAGACATGTCAAGTTCACAAAAAAGTACCAAAAGTGTCCTCTTTATTCATATTCAAAGAAGCGGGCTGGAAGCCATTAAAAGTACCCCAAGTTCACAACAAAGTACCAAACGTGTCCTCTAATATTCATATTCAGCGAAGCGTGCTGGAAGACATTAAAATATGTCAACTTAACAATAAAACGCTAAACTGCCCGCTAACATTAATATACAACGAAGCACCTGTTAAGTGTTAAGAATTAGGAATGTTTAAAATAAAGTACCCAAAATGTCCTCTAATAGTCATATTCAAGAAGGCGCAGGAGATCATTAAAATATGTCAGGTTCACAATAAATTACCAAATGTGTCCCCTAATATTAATATTAAACGAATCGGCTAGAAGTCATTAAAAGTACGTAAAATTGACAATAAAGCACCAAAGTGTATACTAATATTAATTTTCAACTAAGTGGCTGGAAGAATTAAACATGTATCAAGCTCAAAATAAAGTACCAAAAGTGTCCTCTAATACTAATATTGAATGAAGCTGCTTGAAGGATTACAAATCCGCAATGTTCACAATAAAGTACCACAAATGTCCTCTTAATATTCATATTCGAACAACCGGCTGGAGGTCATGAAAAATATGCCTAGTTAGCAATAATGTACCAAAAGTATCCTAAAATATTAATATACAACATAGCGGCTGGAATTGATTAAAATATATCAACTTCGCAATAAAGTACCAAAATTGTCCTCTAATATTAGTGTTCAACGAAGCGGATGGAATTCAATAAAAATATGTTATGTTCCATTAAGCTAACAAAAGTGCCCTCAAGTGTTACTATACAGCACGCGATTGGAATTCATTAAAAATATGTCAACTTCACAATAAACTACCAAAAGTGTCCTCAAATATTAATATGCAGCATAGCGGCTGGAACTCATTAAGATATGTCAAATTCGCAATAAAGTGCCAAAAGTGTGCTATAATATTAATGTTCAAGGAAGCTGCTGGAGGTCATTAGAATATGTCAAATTCAGAATAAAATACTAAAGGTGCCCCCTAATATGATTATTGAACAAAGTGACTGGAAGTCATTAAGACATGTTAACTTCACAATAAAGTAGCAAAAGTCTCTTTAAATACTAATATTCAAAGAAGCCGTAGGAAGTAATTTAAAATATGTCAAGGTAACAATAAAGTATTTAAAGTGTCCCCTAATATTCATATTCAAGGTAGCGGCTGGAACTCATTAAAATATCTCAGGTACACAAGAAGGTACCAAAAGTGTCCCGTAATATTCCCGTAATATTCATATTTAACGAAGCCGGTGGAATTCATTAAACATATGTGAAGTTCACAATAAAGTACCAAACTGTCCCTATATATTAATAATCAACCAAGCGTCTGGAAGACATTAAAAATATGTCAAATTGGAACTAAAGTACCAAAAGTGTCTTCTAATATTAATATTCAACGAAGCGGCTAGTGGTGATTAAAAATATGTTAAATTCACCATAAAGCTCTAAAAGTGCCCTCTAATATTAATACTCAACGAAACGGCTGGAAATCATTAAAATTGTGTAAAGTTCACAATATAGTACCAAAAGTGTTCCCTAATACTAAAATTCAGTGAAGCACCTGGAAGTCGTTATACTATGCCAAGTTCACAATAAAGTACCAAAATTGTCCCTTAATATTCATATTCAACGAAGCGGTTGGGAGTATTAAAAATTCGCAGTGTTCGCAATAAAGTACCAAACATGTCCTCTAATATTCATATTCAACGAAGCGGGTGGAAGTCATTAAGAATATGTCAAGTTCAGATTAAGGCACCATTAGTGCCCTCTAATATTAATATTCAATGACGCGGTTGGAAGCATTAAAAATTTGCAGTGTTCGCAATAAAGTACCAAAATTGTCCCGTAATATTAATATTCAACGAAGCGTTTGGAAGTATTAAAAACTCGCAGTGTGCGCATTAAAATACCTAAATTGTCCCATAATATTAATATTCAACGAAGTGGTTAGAAGTATTACAAATTCGCAGTGTTTGCGGTAAGGAACCAAAAATGTCCTCTAATATTAATAATCCGTGAAGCGGTTGGAGGTATTAAAAATCCACAGTACCAAAATTGTTCCTTAATATTAATGTTCAACGAAGCGGTTGGAAGTACTAAAAATCCACAGTGTTCGCAGTAAAGTACCAAAATGTTCTCTAATGTTAATCTTCAATGAAGGGGTTGGGAGTACTAAAAATTGACCGAGCTCGCATTAAAGTACCAAAAATGTCCTCTAATTTTAATATTCAACGAAGCGGTTGGAAGTATTAAAACTGCGCAGTGTTCACAATAAAGTATCAAAAACGTCCTCTAATATTCATATTCAACGAAGCGGTTGGAAGTATTAAAAATTTGCGGTGTTCGCAATAAAGTACCAAAAATGTCCTCTAATATTGATATTCAACGAAGCGGTTGCAAGCTTTATAGACCCGCAGTGTTCCAATAAGGTACCAAAATTGCCCCGTAATATTAATGTTCAAAAAAGCGTTTCGCAGTATGCAGTGTTCGCAATAAAGTATCAAAATTGTCCCCTAATATTAATATTTAACGAAGCGGTTGGAAGTATAAAAAATCCTCAGTGTGGGCAATAAAGTGTCAAAATTGTCCCCTAATATTAATATTCAAGGAAGCGGTTGGAAGTATTAAAAAACACAGTGTTTGCAATAAAGTACCAAACATGTCCTCTAAGATTAATATTCAACGAAGCGGTTGGAAGTTTTAAAAATCCACAGTGTTCACATTAAAGTACCAAAATAGTCACCTAATATTAGTATTCTACGAAGCGGCTTGAAGGATAAAAAATCCGCAATGTTTACAATAAAGTACCACAAATATTCCCTAATATTCATGTTCAACGAACGGGCTGGAAGTCATTAAAAATATGTCAAGTTAACCATAAGGTACCAAAAGTTTTCCCTAATATTAATATTCAACTAAGCGCCTGAAAGTATTAAAAATCCGCAATTTTAGCAATAATGTACAAAAATGTCCTCTCTAATATTCATTTTAAGCAAAGCGGTCTGGAAAACATTAAAAATACGTCAAGTTCACAATAGAAAACCAAAAGTGACATTTAATATTAATATTCAACGAAGGGGCTGGAAATCATTAAAATTATGTGAGGTTCTTAATAAAGTACCAAAAGTGTACCCTATTATTAACATTCAGTGAAGCAACTGGAAGTCGTTATAATATGCCAAGTTCGCAATACAATTCCAAGAGTGTCGCCTAATATTGGTATTCAAGGAAGCGGTTGGAGGTCATTGAAGATATGTCATGTTCACAATAAAGTATCAAAAGCGTTCCCTAATATTTATATTCAGCGAAGCGGCTGGAAGTATTTAAAATCCGCAATGTTCACACTAAAGTCAGAAAAGTGTCCTCTAATATCCACATTAATGAAGCAGAAATAAGATTGGGCCACATTAATAAGAAAATCTCTCAAGTTTATTAAGGTTTTGGAAATACTTTATAGCCTATGTTAGTCCAAAGGAACAGTGCTTTTCTATAGTTATAGGTACAATTATCAAAAGTGATATCTGATATTAATTTACACACGCACAGACGTTCATACACACACACATACGCACACAAGCGCGCACGCTTTCTCTCCTTATATGATTATTATATATTACCGCTGCAAGAAAGACTAAGATCACGTCCTCTTACCTATTTTTCCACCTTTCCTGTATAACTATAACATAATACAAAGTGGATACAGGGTGGTTCATTTAAGTTGAGACTATGCAATATCTTAAAACTAACTGGATTTCCTAATTGTAAGTTTCCATTTAAAAAACTTAAATTGACCCTAAAATGACCATTATAACGTCCTCCAAACAAAACACGACTAACGGCATTTACTTTCTCCCACAATATCAAGCAACTTTTATTAAAGGCATTTCTTTCTGCAACACGCTTAGGTTTGGAGATATTGCTCAGTTTCAACTTAAATGTTTCACCCTATATAATCTTCTTATCACTAACCCATGGAATACTAAATTTTCATCATTACTATGGTCTGGCATGTATTATTATTCTATGTAAACAAACATACCTTCCTGCAAACACTTAATTTTAAATTAGCATTTTGTGCTTTGCAAAGGTTAACGTATCGCATGAAAATTTAATTGCATTTAGTTACCCATATATTTTGTAATTCTAATGAAATGTTTGGGGTGTCTTATAATTAATATCAAACTGTTTCTTATGATCTTTGTTACAATGTGTTTAAGTAGGTAGAAGAATAAACTTTATTGGAATGCTAATTATATATTACTATAAGATGTTACTACACATTCAACTTTTCTGAGAGCTTCGTTTCCTCTGTTAGTATTTCAGGATTTGTCTCCTATCCTTATTGTTACTGTTAATGTTTCATATTATAAAAAACCATAAGAGTAAGTACCTTAATAATTGTCTAATACTATGTTTGATAACATTTTTGTCTGTTCGTGCCGATGCTCTGTCATAGCAAGATGACCGTACGCACATCAATGCATTAATCCATCTCATCCAATTCAGGTATCGCTGTATGCCTTCAAGACGACTTCAGATCCTCGAAGTGTCACACTACAAAGGCGAATTGTCGTGTTGCAAGTGCTCATTTCCTGAAGTCCTTTCCCCTTTTAAATCTGAAGCATTTTCAGATTTTCCTCAGTGCTCATAAGTAGCAAACGCGGGCGAGATACCCCAAACTTAGGCGTGGAACGTCTCCTTCCAAACTTTTCGTTCCCAATTATCGTTTCGTTTTATATATCATCAATGTCCACCGCCTGTGATGCCGTATGCAGTAAAAACGGATGCTAGACAGTACTGATTTAAACAAAGCAAATGTGCTACAAAATCGCTAAATTATTAATATTTCCTTATATTTCTGTGCAAAATATGAATCTTTTGGTAATAAATAGGCCCATCTTCTCGTGCGGGTGTAGCGTGTCTATATTTTAATCCGCAGTGTCAAATTTCATTTGGGATGAGTTGTTTGAATAAGGTTTCCCCCTATCCTGAAAAGGCAAATATTGGATAAATCTCAGCTCCATGGACCCAGGCCCATTTGAGTATCCATTTCACGAACTTTATTTACCGTCTTTGACTACCTGAGTTGTTAAAATGCATATTTGTCGCTGAAAAATAGGGAAAAAATGTAATGGTTTTATTATTATTATTATTATTATTATTATTATTATTATTATTATTATTATTATTATTATTATTATTTTAATTTCTATTAATTTATAAGCTCTCTAGCTGCAGGATTTGTTTTATTAAAACATATAATTTTTAAAAGAAACAAGCTTAGGGCTTTTGAAAGATACATTTTCCTACAGAAATACGGCTTTTATTTATTGTAAATGAGTTTAATTGACCGTTTTAGGACATAACAAACCATGTGCGGCGGGAGTCAATGTACTAGAGATCCTGGAGGCTGGAAAGTGGATTTCGCAATTAAGCTAGGAATAACGGGTAATTTCAATATCTTTTGATACAAATGAGACCTATGCAGGGGTTAGATAGCCAAAACTGTATATGAGTTGATTGGTTTAGCTGCGCTTATTCACATTATAGCGTCCCACGGCTGGGAACAAACCCCAGGTATTGGAGTGAGAAATAGCAAAATTATGCCGCTCTGAAGATGCTGGTTTGTTACGTTATTTGCACCACGCTTTGGGCGTCAATTTGAAGTAGTTAGTTGCTGCTAGGTATTTAAAGTCAGTTTGTAGATGCTGTATTATATTTCAACTGTTGGGGAGCCGAACTTGTAGTAGTTGCAACAGCACGTATAGTAAACAGTTTCCGGTAGCCTTCGCCCCAAATGTATTTTTAGTTGGCCTTTGCCCCAAGTTTAAAAAAAAAATATTAACTTTGTAATTACACTGTTTCTTTAAGTATTAAATATTTATGTTTGCCTCGGCTGCGTCAGTATTATTGTTAGAGACATGGATGTCCTGGCAGGGCGTGATGCGACAAGAATGTAGGCTTACGCAGATTTTTTAAAGTTTTAATTCACTCCTTTTTATTAATCCTTGACACAAATTAAATAGCACTTCACTGATATAGAGAGCTATGAGATTCTTTTATTTAATACTTGCACTTTTTAACACATATAGTATTTTTCGTTTCACACGAATACGTATTAAATCTCTCGAGGACGCACAAGCATCCGGTTACAATCACTGACTGCAGGCAACTGAATAGATTTCAACCGTCTAAACTTGTAAATTTCTGTATTTCAAGTCTCTGATTGGCTAATCCTACTCCAATAGAATACCTGCATTTAACTAAAGCTTTTTCTGGTTGTTGATTGGCTATTTTCATAAACTGTCACTAAAATTACATTAATGCTTCCAAGAATCACAAATAGCATTTAAACTCTGAAACTCATTATTGCCTCAAGGTTACCTCATTGTTACCTCATTGTTAGCAACGTTTAACTTATTATTCTCACAGCTCCTACATTATTAAATTACGTAATATATTCACATAACATTATTACACATGGATACAATAATATAAGCATTTGCAATGACTGTTACCCACATTTTACAAATTATTACATACACATATTGCTTCAAGGTGGGCTGTTATTGAATTTACATATATAATTTGACTGAAATGATTTAAGTGTTAATAATGCCGCCTCAGCTCTCACGGATGGATAACGTGGGAAGAAGCCAGGAAAGCTGAAAGCTAACTTACCCAGTGCAGACTTCGGAATGACGATGGCGGCTGTTGAAGTCCATATGGCACTCATCATTTTGAATGGATGTACAATCACGCTTAAATTCAGCAACAAACGTTTTAATCTTAGAAATTGAGGGGGAGGAATCATTTAATGTCGAATATTATTCCAATTGCGTTTATGCTGAAGTTAAAGGCTTCAAAACGGGGTACTTGTCTCAGCTCGTATTTCATTTTTATTTCCTGTGTAGGAAATGATAAACTAGTTTGTTTAGATAATGGTCACAAACAAGTAACTTCATCTGCGCGTCTGAAGCTTTATAGCACATCATCTAAAGGAAGATATTTAACAACTAGCATACATAATTTGGCCATCTTCACATCTGTGAGTCGGGTTTAGAGCTTTTAGAACGCCCCTGGTACACAAATGTTTGTCTGTTCCTCACGCTTCTTATGGCATCGCAACTGCATTGTACTGTTTCCGGTGGTAGCCAGAAACGGCCGCTAAAGGATTCAAAATTACATTGTGCCAATCTGGCTTACAAATAAAAAATTACTACAACTTCATATTCATCCTACCAACATTTTGTAAACTGAAAAACCTATTAGAACCATAATGATTATACGATTCTTTAATATATAATTGTTTTTATAAAACTCAAGCGTAGCCAATCTACTTTTATTTACTGATTTTAGTGTCTACAGATTTAGACCTTGGAGAAGGTAATTAAGATGCCATAAGATTGTCTATTCTCAAAGTGAGATCTAAAGTGAAATCTAGGGTATACTATGCATCAAGTGTTATGGTAATTGTTTCAGTTATTCTTGAATGAAAAGGTCACACACAAACACACCCACACGCACACACTTATACACAAAAATATAAAAAATGTTGTGTTTTGAAAATAACTAGAAAAACTTCGTTTATAGTTATACTATATAACCAAGAAAACTTCTAAACCAACAGTTCGGTTGTATCTTTGCAAACAACGAGTAGTACACAAGTTCCAGATTTTGGCCGTCACCTACTTTTTCGTTCATATCTCATTAATATTCAAGAGAAATTCATGAAACACATCACAGGTAACAGAGGGAAATATTTTTGTTAAGATACATATGAGTGATCATCAAACAAATAATTAAATAATTTAATATGAATTCTCCAAAAACCATTCTCAGTTTGCCAGGTTTTTGAAATGTGGTCTATATTTGGGCTACATCTAAATTCACAGTGGAAAAATGAAGCAACCACTGAGAAACAGTTTATTGTTAATTAAAATGAATTTATTGTATAGAATATGCATTGAACAACTACAATGCCAATTATAAAATGTCAATTAAAGGGGACACAAGTAACTAGTTTAAGTGTTTATAGTACTTAGTGGTTATTTAAAAAGGTAATGAAAAGTGACTAGAATTCAAAGAACTGGGATAATACATCATGTAACAAAAATATACGGCACAAACTGCAGGACACATTGCTCACAAGTAGACGAAGAAATTATGTTATATGAACATGGGTCTGGAAACGCATTGTTACCATGTTACAAATCATTTTCTCTAACTATTAATGATGGGAAACACCCAAGAATAGAACTACCGGCATACCACATGCAACTCTTTCTCACAGGAGATGTTCATTATGCCCTCCGTGAGCATTCATACATGCATCAACCCGCCATCGTAGTGAATCCCAGATGCGCTGATATATCCTAGAGTATTGCATGTGGTTTTGCAGCCTTCCATAATACTGGCACGGATACTCTGAACATCTGATATTGGGGTTCGATACACAAGAGCTTTCAAATGCCCCCACAAATAAAAGTCCAGTGGGTTTAGGTCCGGGGAGCGTGGAGGCCAGGCATTTGCTCCACCTTTAGCTATCCATCTGCCACCGAATTCGTTATTTATAAGACGGCGGACATTAACACTAAAATGAGGAGGTGCTCCATCGCGCATGAAGTACAGCTAAAGGCATATCTGCTAACAGATCAGGTAGAACATTCTCTACGAAGTGGTGGTAACCTTGTCCGTTGAGCCTGGGTGGAAACACCTGAGGCCCTACCAAACAGTCACCAACAAAGCCGGCCCAAACATTGACAGAAAATCTTTGTTAATGACTTGCTTCAACAGTTGCGTGAGGATTTACGTTAGCCCATACATGCCGATTGTGATAATTTACAATCTGATCTCGTTGAAACGACGCCTCATCTGTGAACAGCACCGTTGCACTAAAATTAGGGTTGACGCTTTGTTGCATAAACCATTAGCAGAAGCGTACCCGTGCAGGAAATTCAGCTGCTGATAGTGCCTGCACGCGCTGTAAATGGTATTGATACAGCCGGATCTCGTGTAACACTCGCCAGACAGTCATGTGGTCAACATTCATTGTTGCAGCTCCTTGTATTATACTGACAATAGGATCGTCGTCAACTGCCTGAAGAATTGCCGCCTCCCGTTGCGGTGTCCTCGTTCTTCTAGGCCTCACCCGGTCACAAGTATCAGGTTGAAATGCTCCATGTTCCCTAAGACGACGATCAATGGCTTCAAACGTTTCCCTGTCGGGGTACCTTTGTCCTGGAAATCTCTCCCGGTACAAACGTTGAGCGCAAGCACCGTTAGCATCTACTAATCCATACATCAATTGGGAATCTGCCATCTCTGCATTTGTATACACTGCCATTGCACGAACCAAGTCTGTGATCAACTCTACTAGTACGTAGTAACCCGTGTGCTTGCAAGGCCGTACTGCTCGCTGGAACAGTTGATGTTACCTGTAAACAAGCAATGACGTAAGTCACATGGCAACAGGGGCATGTAAAACAAAACACTGGCAGTGCACCTACGATAATGACAACGTAACCAGACGTAACCAGGATTGCAAGTTCCCCATGAATCTAACGTTCTGTTCGTGTGTGTTTTCCATGATTAATGAGTTGGAGAAAATGAGCTGTAACATGCAAACAAAGCGTTTCCAGGCCCATGTTCATATAACACAATTTCTTCGTCTAGGTGTGAGGAATGTGTCCTGCAATTTGTGTCGTACATTTTTGTTAGACCTGTATATTAAACTATTTACAAAATTCAGACATGTAAATTTCTTTATTGGCTCCAGAAATTTATTATCCTCCACATCTAGCACATAACACACATTACCCAGAGGTCTCCTCTTGTGTCAATAGACAAAAATCTCTGATAAGAAATGCAAGCGGTGTCATCATTATTTGCTTTGTTTTCATCTACAAGCAATACGAAGTCCTTAATTCGGATCTGCTGGTTCTAAGACAGGTCCTGTGAATTTTTTGAATCTGAATCCAGCTTTTTCTACTTTCCTATTTACTGTTAGTTTTCCTTTTCCTTTTTTTCATTACTTTATCTTTCTCTGTTGTTAACTTTATAGTTAAATTAACACCGTGTTTGACTTTTTTCAAAACGTAATCTTTTTATTTACGCACTTTCCCTTTGGCTGGCTACATTTAGCCCCAAAATATTTTCTAAAGATAGAGACATAGTTAATGCATTTTTATATGGCGTGCCTGTTATACCACATGATCCTACAGCAGTTTTACGACCTCTATTGCTTTGCTTTCTTTTGACTGAGGGAAAAAGTGGGATGTTGTAAGGACTTAACGCTTGGGGTTAGAGCTATCTAACTGAGGTCCCTGAAGTATGGGTTCGAAGTGTCGCCCAGGTTTAGTCATGTTAGATGTCAGGTCTGCAGAGGGCACTTCTCTGTTGTCCTCTTACGGTCTTGAATTCCAAATTTTGGCTCATGTGTTCTGAGTTGTTAAACAATCACCATCTGTGAAGATGCTTTTGTTGAGAGGAAAATTCCTGTTTCCTTGAAACCAGTGACTGCAATTTTTCCTGTTTCCATCTCAAATATGCCTTGTCAAAGAGTTCCATTATTTCATAAGTGGCCACTGGTTATTGTGATTGCGAAGCCGTTGCCTGATTTCTTCACTGTAATATTCCTTTAAGAAGCCCCTAATGTTTTATCTAAGGACTGGAGTTTGCGTGTGCAGTGTGGCGGTAGTGACACAATAGTTACATGCTTTTCTCTTGTATAACCATTTAAATCAAGCTTATAAACATGGCTAAAATTGCCATCCAAGATAAAGAGAACTGGAGATTGGTCTGACGGTTTTACTTTTTCCACGAAGCGAACGAACCAACGAAAAGAAAGCCAAGTCTCCTATATAAATTGCATGGAAATAATACTTCTGCTAACTATCCAATTGGACAGTCCTAACTACTTACTACATAGGTAGGCAATGCTTGTGTCGCGACTTAGAGACACTGTAACGCGACTGAAAATGCACACACCCTAGGTCAGTGTGGCTAGCTAGAGGTGGGAGTATGGTTGGAAGTAAACACTTCAGTGGTGGAGCTCGTGATGGCATTGTCTACTAAACCATCGTTTTCCGGAAAACGGAAATTTCGTGCAGAAAGGGAGGATGAGGTTGTCTTTTTTTTTCTTTTCTTTCTTTTCCTTTGCTGTGCAGAAGGAGAGAATGTGAATGTTTAATTTGCTCAAAAACATTACATGGCGTATTTAGAGGCAACATCCAAAGACATTACGTTAGATGTAACTCTTCATATGCTGAAATTAAAACTGTGTTGCACGGGTAAGTTATTGTAGTTTATTGTTATTAATTTATTTATTTTGATTGTTTTAAGAATTAAACTTGCGAAACTGTCACAGGAATTAACTGTAAAGAACATTGTATAGAAAGTCCCGAATATTGATGGCTGTAAATACAAAACTAAATATGCTAGTTTACATACCTATCTGGGAGATTGCTCAGTCTCTAAAACCTTTTCAAGAGGGCGAATTTGTGGCACTGTGTCTGACAAAAGTTGTGAAAATAATGTGACCTGAAGAACTTCCCATTTTTAATAGTAATACACTCTCTCCAAGAACCATTACAAGGAGAGTGAAAGCCCTTTCGAAAATGTAGAAAGTCAACTTAAACACAATATAATAGTGAACTAAACTGCTATCAACCGTCACTGCAGGAGCTCTACAACCGTAACTCTCCCCTTCTCTCGCAGCAATGCCTTACTTCCGTGTTTCTTGTGAGGGTTGCGTACTGGGTGGCTTACTGGGTTTTCGCGCAGAGTATGATGACAGACCTCATATTACCGGTTTCTATGTCGCGAGGGGCCAGGAACGGTTTGCGCCATCCAATTATTCAATCTCCGTCGCTACACCTAAGCACGCCTGTGATGCAGGGGTGTCCATCTAGATAGCATATTGAGTTGCCGTTGAAGGATCCCAGCTTCGATTTCTGTACCCTGCAGTTAAACTGGCAGCTGATGTTTTGGGTTCAGCCTCCTTATACTACATCGCTTTTGTCACAGAAATTTCAGGGTGAGTTTCGGGATGATGGGTGCGATGCTTTCCTTCTTAGTAAGAGGGTGAAACGTATAGAGAACGGAACTATTGGTATTTCACCGTCTTTATAACAAAGGACTTCTGTGCTATAACAACAGAATATGCTTCACAAAACATAATAGTGTTAATATATTAATTGGGAAGAAGCACTACTATACTTAGACTACAGATATAATTAAACTCTCAACAGTAAATGCACCCTCGTTCTTGGCATAATCTGACTTATTTCCATTAACCGACGTGAAACCTGTATACAGTTAATTGAAAAAGTCACGTGCTCATACTGCAGTTTCTGTTTTCACAATTATATGTATTGATGATGGGTCGAAGCAGTTTATCCGCTGAACGACTTCGCACTGATTATGACTCGTTCTGATGAAACAGTTCTTTCATGAAGTATTTAAACTTAAATCATTATGAGTTTATCATTCAGGAACAATTTCGATCCCGTACTTCAACTAACTATAAAACGCTTTATTATACTGAATATAAACAGTTGGTGGCGTTCAGCAGATCAGCGACAGTAAGTGTTGAGGTTGTCTTGTCTTACCTAAGCCTGTGACAACGTTGAAATTCAACGCTTCAGAAGGTGCCAATGTTGCCAACTATATGCATCAAAATGTTATATTACTCTAGGATTCAATCCGAGATAGAACGAACACCATAGGCGTAACTGTCTACTTACATACACTAGCTATCTTGCACGGATTCAATTCTAAAATTATGGGGCGGAAGATAAAGTTGAGGTAGTTTCTCAAAGTCGTGAGTAGCCTACAAGTTTTGCTAGTACCTAAAGGATAAGCGCCCAGAGTTTTGTCCAGATTCGTCAAATGGTGAACTTACATAAGGAGTTGGAAAACATGAGTATGGGCAGCTTTTTTTAAGTTGTATCACAACATATCGTTTCCATCAAGTTCTATAGCTCAAATGTACAAATTTGTGCTCTGATTGGCCAAGCGGTGCAG